>WOFM01000045.1:44722-198793 GCA_011428145.1 Ericerus pela
TTTGACCTAGTTGTACCTGTCCCTCGAGTACTCGACGAGTCAGCACAACCCTATAATAACAACACCCTACCTCACTTTACCTATCCGACACGTACGTTTTCATACCCTGAACGAGTATATAATCCCTCGATTCAGTTGTATAATTGTTCAGTTTAGTTCAGTTCTCCAACAGCTACTTCTAAGTACCTGGAACCTCTCTCGTAGAAGTCTCTGGTGAACAGATAGTCTTGCTTGTTGAATTGTGATTGAATATGTATTAATATTAACGTAGAAATATGTACTGTATGTACAAATTATTGAAATATTAAATGTGTTAACTCACTGATGTGTTTAAATATTATTGAGTCTCAAACAAATGTTAAGGTCCACTATAGTTTGTAGATGACTAATCTGAATCTATCTTAGAAATATTACTACTTTTAAGTACGTGATATTTCGTGTATGGTGTACTCCCGAAAGTGGTCGTAACTAGGTACTACACAACCTCTTTTGGCCGTTACAGGAACTTCATGGGTTCCCGGGTCTCCACAGGTTTTGACTCCAGTTTTGGGGGTTCTGGAATCGGGGTTGGTTCCAGTTGTGACCGGTGAGGAGAGATGATTGGAGGGAGCAGAGTCGTCATCTCCACTAGGACGTTCTCTATGGGAGGAGCTGTATCCATGAGCAGCTCCTCCTCTATCCAGTCCAGCTCCGTTTTCTGCTTGATTTTCCACTGAGTTTGTGAGAGCTCAGCGGTTTTTCAAGCAGTCTGTGAGGTGGCGGACTTTACGATGGTTGTTGGCAGCGACATTGGAAATAGGTTGCAGGAGAAAAGGAACCAAAAAATATTTTAGAAGACACGTCTGTATTATAAGACAGATCTAAAATGGGTGAATTTACTGCTATTTTCGATTTACCATTACACTTTTGTTTTAGCTTTTTTGCATCTTCTTATCAGCTTGTAGAGGGGATGGCACTTAAAATTCTCGTCTGTATGCAAGTTTTCCGGTTAAGTTCTGATTGGTTTAAGCAAAGTTATGCCTGAAATAAACTCAGAAAATATATTTTTCAAATTTTATTACAAAGGAATCTCCGCTTGTGACGTCACAACGTTGAATTATCTTTGTGTTTGACAATAAACGCATGTTGCGATGTTTATTTCCGTATCGCACGTGGATTTGTTTATTCCTGTCGTTTTCTTTTTGTTGGCATTCCTCGTTTGCTTATCTCTGGAGTTTCTTTTGTCTCACGGAATTCTGATTTTCATCGAGTATTTTTTAGAGGGTGTAAACTTACGTAATGGATATTACTTTATCAGGAGTAAATTTTATTTTCTTCGCATTAACCTCTCAGACTTGCAAGGATGGGAATTTTTACATTTTTTACTGCCTAAGGGCCTGCCTCTTTTCCATAGGCATATGGTGGCCTCCGGATTGAATGTTTTAGTGGTAACATTGTCCAAAAATTTCACAGACTTTTTTATTTTTGGTGTTTTCTTTGGTTGTGAGTTTATTATTTCACATTTTTCAACGGATTCTTCTATGTTTGTTGGTGAATCCGTCTGAATATTTTCTACGATCTCTCTCTGCAATCTTTTTATTCTTTTATTGTCACTTACCATGTATGCAGGATTCAATCTGTCGATTGAAATTGTTCGAGGTTCGCCTGCAATGAGTATCACAAAGTTTTTCTCATCTTGTGATACTACTTTGTAAGGATCGGCATATGGTTTCTCCAGCGCAGATCTTATTTTCTCGTCTCTAACAAATACGCGTGAGATATTGGCCAAGTGTTTTGAGACGTAAATCTTTGGCTGGCCATGACAAGCTGCCTGTTTTAGGAAATTATTGGCATCATTTCTTATATTTTGTACCATGATTTCAGGGCTAACTTCCTTCGATTCTGTGAAGAAGTCCCCTGGGAGGCGTTGCTCTTTGCCGAATGCTAATTGCGCTGTAGAATGACCTGTATCTGTTTGTAGGGCAGTTCGAGTACGTCTACCCATCTCTTTGTATCATGTGACATGATAGAGGCTTTGAAAGCTCTAAGCCATCTCTCAATTTTGCCATTGGCTTGAGGATGGTAAGCTGTGGTATGGCTGGGTTGAACACCAAGCTTATTTGCTAACTGTTTGAAGAGCGAGCTCTCAAATTGGCGACCTTGGTCCATAATTATGGTTTCTGGTACGCCATACCTCGCAATCCAGGTATCGTATAACTTGGCAGCTACAGTTGGAGCTGTCATCTCGTGTAGAGGAATTGCTTCTGGCAATTGTGTTGCCCTGTCTATTGTCGTTAACAGGTATCTGTGTCCTTGAGATGGTGGCAATGGGCCTACCAAGTCCATATGTACTGTTTTAAACCGCTCTGTTTGTTTGAAGGATTTGAGGGGTGAGCGAGTGTGTCTTCCTACTTTGGATTCTTGACAGTTCAGGCAACTGTGAGCCCATTTGTTGCAATCAGACTTTATTCGTGGCCATACAAACCTTCCCGAAATTAAATTAGCACTACATTTTGGCCCATTGTGTGACAGATTATGTACACTGTTGAAAGCCAACCTGCGATATTTTACTGGTAGAAATGGCCTATTCTTACCTGTACTGATGTCACATGTTAATAAAACATCAGTACCAGGAATTTTTCGCTGTCTCAATTTGAGAGTAGTATCATCGTTCGATAACAACTCTTGCAGTTCAGCATTCTTAAGCTGTGCTTTAGCTATTTCAGCATTAGGCAATTGGACAGGAGCCAATGTAGCTTCGATTCTACTCAAGGCATCAGCTGGAGTGTTAAGTTCTCCACTTATATACTGAATGTCGGTAGTCAATTGACCAATATAGTCTAATTGTCGTGTTCTTCTCGGCAATGCCGGTTCTGCTTTTTATGTGAAGGCATATGTTAGGGGTTTATGATCAGTATACACAGAAAAACATCTACCCTCTAATTGGTGCCTGAAATGCTTCAACGCAGCAAAAATTCCGAGCAATTCCCTATCGCATGTGCTATAGTTCTTTTCTGTTTATGAGAACTTCCTCGAGAAGAAAGCTAGCGGTAACTTCTTGTTGTCTTTGTCAAGTTGGTACAGGGTTGCACCAATAACAAAATCAGAGGCATTGGTACTCACGCATAATGGCAGACTTTCGTCTGGATGAGCCAATAGAGTTGCATTTGCCAGTGTATCTTTGATTTTCTCAAAGGCCTGTTTGGCTTCTTCATTCTATTCGAGTGGAGTCTTATCTTTCTTTTTACTTGTCTTAATTAGTGCAAACAGCTTACTTTGTTCGGCTGCTGCATTCTTCATGCAACGTCTATAGAAGTTCATCATCCCCAAGAAATGCCTGAGTTCAGCTACATTTGAGTGCTTTGGGAAATTCAATATTGGCTCTACTTTGGTTTTCAGGGGGGAAATGCCTTCGGTCGAGACTCTGTAGCTGAGAAAGTCAATTTTGGATTGTGCATATAAGCTTTTACCTACATTGATAGTAAGCCCGGCAGCGTGTATACGCTGTATGACAGCTCTTACATTCTCCTCATGCTGTTGCTCACCGCCTTCAGAGCAAATGCAGATATCATCCAAGTATGCATATGCAAACGGCAATTCCCTAAACAGTCCGTTGATAAATCTCTGGGAAGTTTGTGCTGAGTTGCGAAGTCCAAACGGCATTCGAAGGTATTCGAATAGTTCAAAGGGGGTTATAACCGCTGTCTTTGGTACATCCTGGTCAGCCATAGGAATTTGGTGGAATGCCCAGTTGATGTCTATTTTGGTGAACATCGTTTTACCCTTCATATTCGCATTGAAGTCCATTATATTGGGGACTGGGTAGCGATCAGGAACTGTTTTGGCATTTAAGGCCCTGTAGTCTCCAACAATTTGCCACTCTCCACTAGCTTTTTTGGTCATGTGGATAGGGGAGCTCCATGAGCTTTTCAAGGGGTGACATACACCCTCCTTGATGATGCGATGGAAGTACTCTCGTGCTGCTTTGAGTTTGTCAGGCAGTAACCTTTGTGCTCTAGCATGGCAAGGCGGTCCTTTAGTCTCTATGTAATGAACTGTGTCATGTTTATAGGTAGGATGCATGCGAATTGATGGTTGAGTGACTCCAGGATAGTCAGACAGGATCTGTAAGAGTTGTCCGTCGACTTTTGTACAGCTGGATATATTTGTGTCCAGGCTGTAAGCATGCGTTTTGCCATCCCCACAATGTTTAGATTCGCTATCGATCAATTTGCCTTTTTTGAGGTCAATGATCAGGCCATAATGTGCAAGGAAATCTGCACCCAGGATCGGGTTTGGGACATCAGCAACCGTGAAGGACCAAGTCATATTTTTCTTAAGTTCGATGTCGACTTTGCTGGTCTCAAGTCTGTAGGCTGGAAGGTTTTGACCATTCACAGTACGGAGATAGTATTTTGGAGGAAGTACTTTTTGATTTCTACTTACTGGGAATATACGCAAGTCTGCGCCTGAGTCTATCAAGTACCATCTCCTATTAGTCCTGTCCTTAATGAACAGGCAGCATGAGTGTTTTTCCAAAGGGTCTTCAGCCACATAGATGGCCCCTCGTTCTAGTTTGATGCCTCCTTGGTGTAGGATTTGCCCCACCATTTGTACCTGTTGTTGCATTTGGTGGCCCCTGCGCCAAAACTTTTATGAAAGAAACAACTCTTTTCATCCCAATTTCGAGACTGGTGTTTGGGAGTTGATGTTCTTGGGGGAATTGAATTCTGACCCCTGTTGTTGGAACTTTATCTACAGTCTCTGTACCAGGACTGTTGTCCTTTGCTGTTGCTATTGTTGTTGTTGTTGTTTCTTGATTTAGATCAATGTCGCCAGCTGCTATTGGACTTCGTTGAGCTTTGGTTTTTGTTCCGTTTCATTTCATCAGTCAACTGAGTTATTTGAGCTCGAAGTTGAGCGATCTCTCCAGTCTCTGCAGATACTGCACTTACCACAGGCTTTGACCTGGTATATTCTAGCTCATTATCTGCTGATTTTGCAAGGAAGTCCAAGTCTGCGGATGTATTTATCACAGTCGAACCTACGGCAGCTAGGCATTGCACAACACTTTGAGGAAGTTGTTTGCAAAATTGGTTGCCTATGACAGAAGGGGCTACAATATTGTCCGCTTTCTGTCTTAATTTCGCCATGAAGATTGAGGGTTTGTCATCCCCCATCTTCATACCACCCATCACATAATCAATAATTTGGTTTTTAGTTATTCCAAACACATTCTTCATCTTCTTGACAAATCAGGCATATTGTCCTCTTCTGTCGAAGGGCATTCCATAATATCCGGAATGTGGCGGATTATCTGTGGGGGCATGCCTCCACAGATGTGGAGATACCGCTGGTTCAGTGTTATATTTTCTGTCTTGAACCTGCCTTCCAAGAGTGTCAACCAGAAATTCCAGGATCTTTATCCTTCGTCTATAGAAGTTGGGGTTCTGCCCTGGCTGTAACTGCAAAATCTGCATAATTTGTGCCAGGACTTTGGGTGTCAGCTGTGGCTGACTACTACCTCCCTGTGATGGTTGTGGGTTTTCATTTCCAGTTGGTGGTGGGACCATTGCTGTGTCTTTCTGATCACAAGCGTATTCCACTGAACTATTTCCTTCCTTGCTGGTCGAAAACACTGGCTCCTGTGTTTGTAGGACAGGTGTTTTTGAGTCAGAACTTTGGCTTAAAGTTCAACTACTTCTCAACGTTTTTACTGCTAATTGTTCTTTATTTATTGCAGTTCCCAGTTGTGCTAATTCTGGGTGTTGAGGGCCTTCTTCCAAATTTGGTAAATTCTTGGAGTGTCGAGTCAAAGTCAGGTGGTTGGGGGATGAGTCCAACCTTCTTCCTCCAGGTCTACTGTCTGGTTTCTCTTTGTTTATATATTTTAAAGAGAGGGGTGTAAATTCCCACTTCAGCAGACTCTACTTCGATGACCTAAAAGGTGTCTTAGTCTGCAAAAAAATATTTTTATTTGCCGAGCAAGAGAGTTTCTCTCCAGCACACCGCGCCGAATTTTTGTAAAAGCGCAACGTGCCTCAAGACACCTCACGACGTAGCCAAAAATCACGTCGGGGTCACCACTGTGGGATACCTTGTCGTGAGAGATATTCTCACCAGAAGGAAATTCCACAGAATTTAATCGTGTTCAGCCACTTCATACATAAGTATGGGTAAGCCAGAACCAGACCGAACACTGGCGATTTTAGAGCCGATTCGGGTGGTTTATATACAGCTTATTCACACGCACACAAACACACGTATGTAGGATAATACGTACCTTGGTGAGAATGGCCAGGTCACATCATCCCCTATCAAGATAAGAGATGGTTGGCTGGTTCGTGTACGAATCATGACAATCTTATTGTGTCACAATTCGGTACTCGTACATTACCTGCATATTACGATCGAACGTATTTTGTGTTGTTTAACGTCATGTAGACAAATAATTTGCCTGCCCTTTGGGGCGGCAACTGTTGTCGAGGGGTCTGAGCCCCTTTTCCTCATACCAGTGAGTCCCCACAGTTCATAATTCAGAATTAACTGTCCACATCTTGGTATTCTGTTAATCATGTATTGAGTTTATGACAGTGAACTCCATCATGCTTATTTTAGTATTTTTATTCATTGCTATTTAGTTTTTGCACATATCAAATGTATTACAATAATTTATTATTCGAAACAACTAGTTTTCTTAACATTTTTATATTTAGATGTTTAATTTTTGTAAATATTTTTTTATTCATCCTTAATTTCTGATCTCGAATAGAGGAAGGTGTTGAGAATTATTCGATAGTGAATTCTTTATTGCCTGTTTGAGCACGATACTTAAATTATAAATAACATTATTGTTGAGGTACAAGTCCTCTCTACTCACATTTCTGGCAACACTGCTTACACATACTCTGTTTACCATACTAATATTCGTGTATCTTGATATGGCCACACTGTCTCTGTTCAAGTGTGATTTAACCAATTCCAATTCTGTAAATGCTCGACCATTATTCGTTAATAAACATTATAGTGAATGTGCATTTTATTTCTTGATAAAAGTTCCTCTCAACAAGGTGAACAGAGCTTCAGTATAAGGCAAAGTAATTCTTTTTAATGTGGTACACATTTCTACTTTCACTACGCTGAATTCAGAGTAAATTTGAAAAAAATTATTTTGGTTAAATTTTCATTAAAAAAGGGTGCTACAGCCAATCACAGAAAGAATACAAATTCCTACAGCCAATCACAATTTCCCCACTAGTCGAAATGAGGGAATATCAATTAAATTAATATCGATATGTAATGTTTTATCATAAGAGTATGAAGGAATATCGATATGATGAAATGTGTACCACATTATATGTTCTAGTTCGCTGACACCCTAGAGCGCAGTTTTTTTTATACACTTTCATTCTTCTCACTCAATTCGTTGAAGTACGCCAGATGACCACTTCAGCGCTGCTTTCACTGTTGCCACACACGCACACATACACTCGTATCCGTTTTTTATCAGTTTTTTTTTCCTCTTTCGCCTATATTTTTGTCTTGTTATTAATACACTTTTATTCTACCCACTGTTGCAATTTTAAAATATACCAATACTGCAGCCAACCTTCCGCAACAAAGTAATGTTTATTGGGCACAAAGCTAAAGCAAAAAAATATAAAAAAGCATATCTTTTAAAAATTTGTTTTTAACCTAATTTATTAAATTAAAGTATTGAATCTGTATTATCGAAATATTTCGGAAGTTTTTACTGAAAGTCGTAGTTTTGGGCACATTCTACACTTATTCATATGATCTAAATATTTTGGAAGTTTTCACCAAAGTTGTCAAAGTTTTATGATTTCATGATACTGATGGATACGGCCTGATAAAAATAATAATAATATTCCCCATTATATAAAATTACCTCTAGTAATTTTGTTGGAAGTATCTATTCTCGTATTTGAAATGCAAGCCATCGGCGTGTTTTCTGCATTATATTTAACAGAAATTTTATATTAACTGCGCAGTGGGTTGCTATGTGAAGGGGTAGTGTCCTTCATTTTAATTATGAGACTGGGAATTCTGTAATTTATTGGTTGAAATTAGGGCCAGGATTTCTCTCAGAAAATTATTATTAATAAAAGAATAATTTTATTACGTTTTTCTAAACATAGGCCCTATTAGGATTTTTCATGAGGTGTGTAATAAAGCAAAAAATAATAGAAATAAATTCAAATAAAAACTATTCTTAAAAAAAAAACTGCTGTCAAGGTTCCTGCAACGTGTTCAATGCAAGAAAGGAAAAAGCGAGAGGGGTGTAAGTGCATCTTTTTGCAACCTCTCAGGGCAGCTATGTTTCTGGTTTACTTATGGTATAGGTTGCAATTTTTATCCGATAGACACGAAATTTGGAACAAACATTGGTACTAAGCCAAGGACTTGATGTATTAATTTTGTTGCGGATCGGCCACACGGTACTTCCGTTATGGCTATTTTCGTTTTAGTTTTGACTGTAAAATTTTTAATTTTCGAGCAATAGTTACGAAATTTGAAACAAATATTCACTGTGATAACTTGCTATAAATTTTGATGTGGATCGGCCGTGTATGGTACTTCCAGTATAGCTATTTTCATTTTTGTTGTGTCTATAAAATTTCTATTTTTCAACCAGTAGCTACGAAATTTGAAACAAAAGTTCGCTATGATATATTATAATTTGATGTAAATCTTTGTGCGGGTCGGCCTTACGGTACTTCCGGTATGGCTGTTATCGTTTTTGTTTTATTTGTAACCAATAGTATAATTTGCTATAAATTTTGGTACGGATCGTTCGCACGGTACTTTCGGTAACACTATTTTCGTATTTATTTCGTCTGTAAACTGCCTAATTTTAGACCAATAGCGTAATTTGAAGCGAATATTTATTACGATCTATTAATAACGTTTTAGTGCCTACCTAATTTTACATTTTTCAAAAACTTACTTTTTCTAACGGAGCTGCTGCTACGTTAGAGTTTTTCTTATTATTCAGTGGATTAAATTTGACCTAAAATTGGAGAATTTGTTGATTAAAATGTTAAGAGTGGATGATAGAAAAAGATTTCTCAATTCAAACTGTAGTTGATAACCAGAATCCTAATGTAATTCTGCATTTGATCTTTTGAATCAAAAAGGGCGTATGTCATCACTTTTCCTTAGTCTACCTTAACAGAACAACTTTCGTGATGATGGCATTGCTCTTAGATGACTGAACCAAACGTGATGAAAATTTACAAATAGAAGTGGAGACGTATGTCTTAAGAAGATAGATAGTGTGAATGTGTATGATAACTGAAGGAAGAAAAAAGTAAAAAAATATATGAGAGCTAGTTCAGACGACTGGTGGCCGAAAATATTTATGTAAAATAATTATACAAAAATTGTAAAAATAAATTAGCATAATTTTTCCCCAAAAAACAAATTGTTAATTATTATTCAGTTCTAAACAAATATACGTATATATTTTGTATAGTCTTCATATTTTTGGGTGATGGTGACACGCGTGTGAAGTAGGTAGGTAATTGATACTCTCGTCATTTGCATCATTTGCCTCATTCGTACCAGAATCACCTGATTTTCGCACTCGTATCATGAATAACGAAAAACTTCAATTTTTAATAATATTAAGAACTAATTCAATTTTCTTTTGAAAGTAATCGGATACGCCTTCGCAGTAAGCGTATTTGTGCAAAGAAAGTCGTCTGCATTATATTTATTTCATACAGTACTAAACACTTTACGGACTGAGTGCCGAATAATTACCTAATGTATTTTTTCATTTTTAGGATCATTGGCTATTCCCAATTCTATACAGCTGAGGCCTCCTCGTGAAAGAGATCTTAATCTAAGCTGTGTTATGTGTAAAGAGAATTTCACTAACGTCGACGAGCTAGCCAAGCACGAGTCTTCTAGGCTTCATCTATTAAAAAAAGATTATCGATCGAGCAGGTAAAATTTTATTCAAGAAATGAGAATTGTTTCGGATTTGTGTAATACCTTGGTGGTAACGATTTATTAGTCGATTTCTTAATGTAATTTTAATCGTATTTTTGGTTTTAGGAAAAATTTTCCGAGAAGTGTTCCATGGCTAGAAATCACCGAAATTGATTTAGATAAGTCTCTTTGCGTAAATGAGGAAAAAAGTTTCGTAATCGAATTTCGAAATGTAGCGACTGAATGTTTGTGCTTTCGCATCGTAGAGGTGTACGAACTGTACAACTTGGAAGGAGTGGGCTGGAATAATGTTCGTGGATCGTCCATTCCATGTGGTAATGTTTTTATACTTCTGTTCGATGGTTATGTGAATTATGTGGCTATTAATATTTGTTTCCGTAGGCAATGTATTAGAATTCGAATTGACCGCACAGTTTAGTAATGGCGGTCTGAAATTGTTGCCTTTGGTTTTTGAAATAGAGACCAGTAACGAGCCGAATCAGTTGTATCACATACTCCTTGAAATAGTAAGTCACTAATTTTTTGTATTTTTATTTTATTGTAACCAGGCAGTCTACAGGTTAAATATCTCTGGCGCGCATCCAACGCGGTAAGTATGTATTTTCCAAAAGTTTCAAATTTTGTAATGGCTGCCATACAAAAACCAGTTGACCGATTTCGCTCAAATTCAATATCAGACTAGTCCCTAATAGTCTTCATCTAGCATAAAAATTTCAAGCCAAAATCTTTTAATTTACGGGAGTTATTTTGATGACAACATGGTGGGTTTGCAACACTTTGAGAACCCCTTTCTCCGAAACTAGCTGATAAACTTCAAAAATTATAACACCAATGTGTAGTCCATGAAAACTTCTAACACTATTCCAAGTTTCTCCATTCAGTAGAATACCATCGGCTGGTACCAGCAGGAAAGCGGAATTGTTGATTTTATACATATATATTGAAAAATAAAATAAAAAACAATTGTATGTTAAAGAAATCTCACACATTGCAGAACAAAGCATAGTGGAGTTTTCTACGCATGGTTACGAAAATATTATTAAAACGAGTGTTTTTTTCGATGCAGCTTAGAAAATGAATTTTTCAAGACCATTATCAGAAGGGTACATAAGGAAAATTACAGTGAATAGCTAATAAGTTGGGAATAAATTAACCAATCAAAACCAAAATAGGTTGGTGTGGTCCTTGTATGGAAGGTACTGTTTGTACCAAATTTCATGACTACTGAAAGAGAATTGCAACTTTTATTGAGATAACATTAAAAATTAGCACCTCCAACAACCCCACGGAATGAACCATAATTCAAATAAGAGCCAAATTTGGAATTAAGTTAGATATACTTGAAATAAATATCTGTACCAAATTTTGTGACAATAGTTTGAAAATTACTCCTTTTAGAGCCATTAATCTTCCAGAAATGCGACGAAATCGCTTTTACCAGACGTACCGTAAGGTCTATCCGCACCAAAATTGGTAGGTATTGTCCTTGACTTAAATCACTTATGTATACTGTATTTCAAGCCTATTGATTGAAAATTGCGACCTGTACGCTATTCAATAAAAAATGCATACAAACTGACCTACCGGACGAACCATGCGCCCGATCTAAAACAAAAACAATAAGGTTTTTTCGTAAATCCGAATATGTGTTCCAAATTTCGAAATCTTCCGATCAAAATTACTCCTGTAAATGGACTCGACACAAAAGGGGGTACATATAAAAAATGAATTCTCAAAAATTATGCCAAAATGTTCAGAAGATCATGAAACGAAAAACGTACTCACTCCCACCCTTAGGTTACTTTAAAAGAAAATAGGTTTGTGAATTGATAGGTATCATAAAAGAAATACTGTAGGTAGTCGAATTATTTATCTCTCTTTGTTGTGTTAACCTACTAAACCTGTACCAGTCTGTATATACTACATAAAATGATTAACATTCAATACAACGAACCTGAAAATAGGCTACGTTGCAATACGCCATATTGACTGTTTATAGAAGTCCGCCACATTATATTCTACTCCTCCATAAAAATAAAAAATTTTCTCCAGTTTTTACGGTGTATGTTGATTCAACTGATTCATAAGACGGTATATGTCTCCTTTTTTTTCTAACATTCGTATTATACATATTGGGTCCGCTAAGTTACCTAAAAATATGTAGAAAATAACAGCTGAAGAGACGGACTTTTTGTATATAATTCAACTATGTCAGAATAGTAGTTTATCTTGCTCCTTTGTTTCCTAGTATTGATATTTTTTTATTGAGAGCAGTTTACTTTTTCACTTTTAGGTGGCCATTTTACCTGTTGACTTGAAAAAAATTGTTTAAAACACTTTGGAAAACTATTTTGCAGAGTTGCTCTTTACTAGCAGGTATGCGCATGAGGATGATGAGGGATGAACTGCCATTTTGTGTTATTATACAGTAATAATAAACAATGTAAAATTTCTGAAAAAAGGAATAACATAAGATGGTAGTTCATCTCTTATCACTCTCATGCGCATACCTGCTATTAAAGAGCTTCTACCCAACATATGATTTCATTTAAATTTTCACAGATTCTTTAGCTAACGCATTAAAATGATTCATCAAAATTTCAGCTTAATCCTACTTTTGGTTTTTGAGAATTGATTGAGTTCATATAATTTGAATAATTTAATTTGACATAATCTTAACCATATCTTCATAATCCAACATACAATTTCAATTAAATTTTCACAGAATATCGAGCTAAAATGTGGCGATGTCTCTGCAAAATTTCAATTATCTAAAAGCAGTGTTTTTCTCGCAGTTGTTTTCAAAACTTCAATTGCAGTGTTATTAATATAGAATTAAAGGGAATATTTCATTGAATGTGCATTATAATGCTGATTTAAGGAACTACATTCAATGGACCTACTTTTTTGGGGAGTGAAATGACTTGTATATTTGATAAGGACTTTGGTACTAACTTAAATCTACTTGCAGAATTTCAGTAATAATTTGAAAACCAAACTTATGATTTTAGCCAAATTTTCACCGAATACTTAGTTAACATACAAGCTTGATATCTCTGAAAAATTTCACCTTAATCTTACTATATCACTGAAATTCTGTTTAGATTGAAAAATGAAAATGATAAGAATTCAATCTAGTTTAGGAGTTGGCGGAATTTCAGCAATATCTCAAAAAAGAAATTTGCCATTGAGCTGAAATTTTCAAAGAATTTTAAGGTAACATTATTACAACTTATAAAAATTTAATTTCTCATCAACAAACACTTCTCTCGTGATTTCTCTCATTAGCTTTAATTGTGTGAGATGTATCCAGTATACCAAGTTAACCAACATCAGTGATATGTATCCATTATAAAAATTGTATATTACACACAGAGTATTAAATATATTAGAGGATGCATATGAGACAAAAAATGGCACTGCTTTTGAGACGATGTATCTCAACACTTAAGGATCGTTACAATTTCATTTTTATTTACGAAATTCAGTTTGATGTGTTCTAAATAGTTAGTTATATTCATTAATTCATTTAATTCAGTTATTTGAAAAAAGAAAATTCTTATCATTTTTAGTGGGCCGGAATATAGGCAAACAAATTCGAATTAGGTACAGAAAGGATGGGGACAGTTCTTCAAAAGTGGTACTTTTTTTGTAACAATGTTTTGATGGGCATGCGTTCTCTATTATATTTAATACTCCGTGATATTACGTAAAACATTTCAAAAGTACTATAAAAAATAAAAAATAATGAAAAAAAACTTTTCCATTAAAAAAATTACAGAAATTCAAAATAAAAATAAAAACTTTGTTCCAAATGTCCTTGATATAGTCTCTGTAGTATCACAACATTGTGATAGTATTTTCTGTCGTGAGAGTACTGTCCTACTAGCGTGAGAGTGAGTTTATACTATGACAGTTGACTCTCAAGATACTAACTATTGTGAGAGTCTCTCACAATGTAAACAAGCCTTAACATCTACATTGAGCATGTGTACACTGTGGTATGAAATACTAAACATCGGTTGACATCGACCAGTAGGAATATTAAAATTTGCAGGAATGGGATAATTTGTACACCAGTGTTGATAAACAAATGCACGTAGCAATTTTTTCTTCCAATCAGATTTTTAGAAAGAAAAACACTAGGCGCTGGCAGTGTTATCCATAGGTATGAACCTTAAACCACTTTTGTGTGGTTTCCATCATATATATTCCCTTGAAAATAGTATCAATAGTCATATACAAACTATCGATGCTTTTCGATAGTGTGAAAATTAAAATACGATAGTATCGATAGTGTGAAACCATTAATAGTTGTTGAGACCACCAATCCTTCTCCCCTCTCACTCCTACGAACACACGATCACATATCATATACATTTATTTATATCTATTCGCGGCTACACTGTTCCACCACTTCCGCCGCTCATTCGTTCGTTTCCGTTAACGTTCGTTCATTACTCTAAAAATGTACTTTGCTTAAATTATGTAACTTCTTAAATAAACACTCGCTTCTTGGACGTAACTTCACTTAAATCTTTCTTTCTTGTTACAACTCCGGTCCTCATCCTCTATATGGTAGCATCGCTCGGTAACAATACTTGTACCTGAAACAAATTATAAAAAATTTTTAAAATCTTTTATTGTGAATTTTTGTGTTTAAATCAAACTTTTAATATTTTCGTGAATAATTGTTTTTTTTTTAGTCATTATTTCGTAATTTTATTTTCGTGTTGGGTAACAAAGTTCCAACTTACCATTTTTATTTCGAGTCATAAATTTTTTTTTGTTCTCGAAAATTTAATTTCACCTTGAATGCTGTAAACGTTCAATGAGTTTCGTCGTTTGCTGAAAAGGATTTGCCCTGCTTGTGTATAATCCAGCCAAGTGTTTCGAAAATTCCAAGACTCGTCGATTGCTAAGTTATTTGGGAACCCTGCTTGTGTTGCCCGAAAACTAGTAAATTCATTAGTGTCTGCCCCGTTTGTGTACGAACTAATTCGTTGAAGTCATCAATTGGTAATAAATCGCCTTGAGCCATCACAAATTGATCTGAAACCAACGTAAAAGCTTCAACTCAATCAAATCAAAATTAGTATTCATCATCTTAACTCAACTTCAACTTTTGGTATCATCCTAAAACTCAAAAAACACAACTCAAACACTCACCGAAGTACGTTCAAAACAACCGAAGCGCAGTTCAGTCAACATTTCCAGAGCAACACCTTCGTAAATTCCAGAAAGCGAACCTGAAAACCAAAAAATCAACGCTTAAATAGGTATCATTTGAAAATTTTCTGCTGAAAAAAGGTAATAAAAAATACATTTTTCGTAATATTTCATTTTTTTTTTTTCGTATATTTTTCGTGTTCAATTCGTATTTTTTGTGTAACTTAACTCTTTCGATTCAAAATTAAACTTGCATATTTGAAAACATCGTTATTTTCAAATAATTTCGGCTTTTTCAAAATTTTTCTAAGTGCAAATTTTGGCAAGTTGTGTGCAAATTTTTGCAGTCACTTTTGTCTTGGAGTGTACAACTCGTGACATATGCACGGCTCGTTTCATTCATTTGTTCGAACTTGTACATTAACCTTTTGTTAAGTGCAACGAACCTACGAACACTTATCTTCGCCCATTCAATAAATACGTTGGCGAGGTTTTTCAGTTTCAAACCACCATTTTGTTGCAACTTAAAAATTTTTGCTGTTGCACAATTTTGTCGAAAATAATTTAACGATTTTTTTTTGAATTCTCTTTTCTTATACGAACACTTAAACTAAATTATTTTTTTTGCTCATTTTTTTTCTCTCGTACAACTTTAATTATTTATTCGAAAATATTATATATTTCAAAATTTTTTTTCTTTTACCATTTTTTTTTCTACTGTGAATTTTTATTATTCTTTCGTGTTACCAGTAGAATCATTTTACGTAATACTTGGTGATATTTAAATTTGTTTTCTTTTTCAAATCACCTGCAATATTATTTTTATTAATTTTTTTTTAATTTCATCTCGAATTATTTGTTTTGTGGGTATACTATTTCAAACAAAAAATTTCCCCTGTTATCAATAATTTTATTTCTTTCCTAATTCCCTTGGTCAGAAAATAGCTAATTTCATTTCACCCTCACTTTTTCATATTTTTTTTTTTTTTTTGATTTTAATTAATCATCTTTCGAATATTGAATTCTGATACGAATTATTTTTGGGTTATAAAAGTCTTGTTATTTTATTTTTATTTTTTTTATTGGGAAGCGTCCAGTCTCATCTTTAACGTGTGTTATCTCTTGCCCGCAGTGGACCTACTCGAGAAACACACAAGGAAAATTTAAATACTATCGTCAAATTCTTATATTGTTTGGTTAGCACAGGTACGGCAATCCTAGTCTTGCGGCATTTGCTGGGGATTGACATCCGTTTTTTATTTTTTTTTATTTTTTTTTATTTTTTTTTTATTTTTTTTTAAGTTTAGTCAATTCATTAATTATGAACACTGAAAATAATGATAGGATCTCAAATGTCTTCCGTGGAAATGGCTATGAGGGATGGCGTGCAACTGTCATCAGCACCCTCATAGGTAAAGGCTGCCATTCCACAATTTTTCCTACTGCTCGTGAAACAAGTTACATTTATACATCATCTGAAGAACGCCTAACATCTAAATGGCTTAAATTCTTTCAAACTCAGGAAAGGGCAAAAGCCCACATATTCGAAAGACTTGACAAAAGAATACTTCATCATGTCAAAACTTGCGATGTAGTTTCTCAAATTTTTGAAATCTTAGATGCTCGATACAGAAATCAAACTGCTACTAACATCATGGTCTTAAAGGCAAAATTTCAGTCCCTTCGCTTCGATCCAAGGAGAGGTACCATCCGTAGATTCTTGGAATATTTCTCATCTATTGTGGAAGAACTACGTGATGCTAATTACCCCCTATCAGAAGCTGATGAAATTGATCAATTAATGATGTCTTTGCCCGAAAAATTTGATATTGTCTTCTCAGAATTCCGCCAATTAGAAATTGAAAAACGAACTACTGTCAGACTCACAAAAATGATATTAGAAAAATGTGATCGAATTGAATATTCTAATAAAACTTTTCCCGGGTTTGATCAGCCCAAATCATCCTATCAACCAATGAATAATAATAGAAGAAATTTTAGAAATTTTCGAAATAATAATAATAACTCAAATACCTCCAAAACAAATTATAACACAACGAGTTATTTAAACGATTACAAAAATAGTCAAAACAAACAAAATAGTTATCCTTCTAAAGATAATGTGTCCCAAATGGATGTTACGTGCTTCAGATGTAATAAAAAAGGACACATGTCAAGGACATGCCCTAATGAGACATCTACGGCAGGTAATACTCCACAAACCCAGAACCAGAACAGTAGCTCGAAACCCCAAATTTCAAATAACACGAATCCCCAAAAAAAATCAGAAGATAAATCCAATTTTCGTGTCAAATATTCTATGATGTTACATTCAAATCTTAATCATTTAAGTTTTGATGACATTGAAGATGAATTTCAATGGCCTAAGCCCCCTACAGTATCAAAATCCGCCCCCCAAAAAAACCAACTCCACACGATGTTATTAGATAATGGAGCAGATGACCATATGGTCAACGATATTTCAAAATTAAGAAACATACGCAAAGTTGACAATTCTCGTAGAGCACTTTGTGCTAAAAAAGGTGTTTTTGTAAATCCTACCCACGTTGGATCAATGTATGTCAACGTCTGCAATTCTAACGCAGAATTTTCCACCATTCACCTAAAAGAGGTATATTATGATCCTGATTTAAACCTTGATATTTGGTCAGGTGCTAAAATCATGGAGTCTGGCATCTTTAAAATCATAACGGACACGGATCATGCAGACATCATAAATAAAAATACTGGTGAAATTACTATAACCGCTCCAAAGAGAGGTTCAATGTATTATATTGATTACGAGATAGTTGATGAAGATGAGGAAAATAAGGTCTATCAGGAGCTCGTGTGTATGCCTGTACCTAGTACCTCAACAGAGCAGGAAGATCATATAGATGATCCTCAACAAAATTTTGAAGAAATTAATGAGGCTGAAACAAGTAATCCACAAGGAGAGCAGGAAAACATTGACCACCCTCAAAATTTACAAGATACTGAAGTGGATACAGTCACTCAGGAGATTTATTCCGGAGAGAGTGTTGGAATAAATAGAAAGCATAAAAAGAACATTAATAAATCTAAAACACTTTGGCATAGAAGATTAGGTCATCTAAGTGGCAAAAGCCTAAAAGCATTATCAAAAGTAGTTGTAGGTATGCCCCAAAATTTGGTATTTAAGGACGATGACTTTGCCACTTGTGAAATCTGTATAAAAGCAAAATCCACCCGACTTGGTCATCACGGAGTGAGGACTAGACCAACTAGAAGAATGGAAGTAGTCTCATCAGACATCATGGGACCCTTTCAAGAGGCATATAACGGAGAGAAATTCATAATAACATTTATAGACCATTACTCAAAATATACTCTCGCCTTCCCCATACTTAGAAAATCTCAGGCTTTCGATAAATTCAAAGAGTATTACTTATCTTTTAATACAAAATTCCCCAACGATCCCATCTCTGTACTCAGAACGGATCAAGCTAAAGAATACTCCGACTCTAAAATGACACAATTCTGCTCCGAAAAAGGAATCACTTTAGATGATGGCGTGGCATATACCCCCGAATTAAATGCTATAGCCGAAAGGCAAAACAGAACCCTACTCGAAAGAGTTAGAGCCATATTATATGACGCAAAAATTGATTTCAAATTATGGTCAACAATTGTATTAGCTGCCGCCCACATAATCAATAGAAGTCCGACCCGCGTCAATTTAGGAAACATGACACCCTATGAAAAATTATACGGGACTAAACCCGATATTTCCCATCTTCGAGTCTTTGGTGCTATTGCATATAAACACGTTCCTATAGAACAGAGACAGCAATCAGCAGTCAAAGCCAAGAAGAACGAAGAGGAGCATCTCGACCCAAAATTCTTGCCCCGAGCCCTTAAAACTATTCTGATCGGCTTTTTGAATGTAGGTTATCAGATACTAGATCCAATCAAAATGAAATCCTACAAATCCTGCGATGTTAAATTCGATGAGACGAAAACATTAGCCGACTTCACAAGTAGACCAGAGGAATTACAAGTAAATCCCTTAGAAGAGGAAATTGAGGCAATCTATAGGGTCAATGTACTAAAACAAGCCTCATCCGAAGACTTACTATTTATAGAAGATTGCATGCCAGTAAGTTTCAGTGACATCTTCCAGAATCCTTTTAAGAAAGAGTGGCTTAAGGCTATCAATGATGAACTGCAATCCATGTCAGACCTTCATGTGTGGAAAATTGTAGACCGTCCACATAATGTCAAACCTATAGACACACGATGGATATTTACGGCCAAAGCCAATGAAAGAGGAGTAATGTGCCCAAAAGCTAGACTCGTTGCCAAAGGTTTTATGGACAGATCCGAGTATACCATGACAGAGACCTATGCACCTGTTGTGCAACTCTGGCTAATTAGGTGGATCTTATCCGTAACTAACCTATTGAATCTACAACTTGTTCAATATGATGTCAAAACAGCCTATTTGAACTCAAAAATTAAAAATGACATCTTTCTGAATATTCCCCAAGGTTGCAAAGTTGAAAAATCAAAATTACTTAAACTTGAAAAATCCATCTACGGCCTTAAAACATCTAGTAAAAATTGGATTGAGTTACTGGATTCTCACCTTCAAACATCGAATTTTACAAAATCAAAAATCAACAGATGCGTATATACGCGTAAAGATGAATCAGATGGCATTGCCTTCATGATAATTTACGTAGACGACATCCTCCTTGCAACTAATCGTCCCGAATGGGTTAATGAAATAACTACCCATTTTGAAACTTGTTTCACTATGAAAGTTGTAAATAACCCAACCCATTTTGTAGGTTTCGAAATTGAAAGAAATCGTGAATCACAAACAATTAAACTCACCCAAAAACAGCAAATCCAAAAGATTCTCCAGAAATTCAAACTGTGTGATTCAAATCCTTTCAAAACGCCTATGGAGACAGGCCTCAAGTTGAGCAAATCTGAAGGCACAGACAACAAAGAATACAGGTCTATGATTAGTGCACTATTATATGTATCTAGAGGCACAAGGCCAGACATATCTTTCTCAGTCAATTACCTTTCAAGATTCCAAAACTGTTCCGATGATACTAAAAATAACTATGTACGGCGCATCATCCGGTACTTGAAATCCACGATCAATCTTGCAATTGTCTATATATCTAATTCCGAAGGCATATCAGCCTATGTCGATGCATCTTATGCCCCCGACATTGACGATCAACCTATAAACATGTCCGAATTAGAAAAAGGAAAATCTATAACTGGTTACCTAATCACTATGTATGGCGACCTTGTAAATTGGGGCATTCATCGCCAAAATATTCATGCTTCTTCATCAACAGCAGCTGAATTAATTGCTCTTCACGATTCATTCGAAGATATTGAACTTGCTTGGCTTCTTAATCGTGAATTCTTCTCAATTGACACTCCAGTAATTGTTTACAAAGACAACATTTCTGTTATTCATGTCATCTCTGGAGGAGGTCAAAAACATCTTCGAGCTCTCATGATTAAATGTTACGGACTTGCTCAAGCCTGTAACGACAAAATTTTCACATTCAAACAAATAGCTACTGAAGATCAATTAGCTGACTTACTCACAAAAGCTTTATCCAGTAAGCAGCATATTTCACTCACCCATAAAATCCTAGAATCCCCAAATTGTGATCCATAAAAAGTCAACTCCATTACCAAATTTCTTGTCTGAAACATCACAAAACATTTTTTTATTAAAATAAACATAATTTACCTTATTTTTGCATGTTGTTTGTCTCATTAATTAAAATAAATTTTTTTGCATGTTACCATAATTTACTATATTTTATTCATATTTATTAATCAACATACTTACCATAATCATCCAAATTAGTTACCATTTTATATATACACGTTTTCAATCTTTAAAATTTATATTTTTGTAATTTTGTAATTAAATGTAACAAACTCCTTTTTTAATAAACACTTTTGTAATACCCGAAGTCGTGATCGGTTCAAAAGATTGTAGGGGGGTGTTGAGACCACCAATCCTTCTCCCCTCTCACTCCTACGAACACACGATCACATATCATATACATTTATTTATATCTATTCGCGGCTACACTGTTCCACCACTTCCGCCACTCATTCGTTCGTTTCCGTTAACGTTCGTTCATTACTCTAAAAATGTACTTTGCTTAAATTATGTAACTTCTTAAATAAACACTCGCTTCTTGGACGTAACTTCACTTAAATCTTTCTTTCTTGTTACAACTCCGGTCCTCATCCTCTATAATAGTTTCACGCTATCGATAGTTTCACAATACTACATCCAAAGGGCTATTGTGATAATTTTTATATGTGCTTAACTTGACTTATCTTTAGTTACTGATAACTAGCAGTATTATGTCGTGATAGGTATTATTATTCATTTGGGAACCTGGCTCACGTGCTCCTGGTTTTTTAAATCTACTCATAGCTCCGAAATTGCTCCATCATATTTAAAATAAAAACCATTAAATCTAGAACGAGTCTAACCTTAACCATGTTAAATTAAGATCTGTCGTCAATATTATTCATGCTATGGAGATGTAATATCCATAGATAAAGTGTACTACTCCCTTATTCCCTTCAATACAATTATAATTATCAAGAGAAACTGGGTGAGAATGCAGGTGTAGAGGTGTATAATATGTTGATTAACAATTTTATGAAAATTTGGCTGAATTCACATGTTTGGTTTTCAAAATATTGCTGAAATTCCATCATTTGCCATTTCATAAAATGAAAGTTATCAAAAGGAATTATGAGAGAATTCTAAATTGCAGAGAGCTGAAATTTTTATAAGATATTGTTATATGTTTACTGAAGATTCTGGAAACTTTCAGCTCTCTTCTCTCCTAATTACTCTTGATAACTTTCATAACATGGAATGCCTGTATAAATGATTCCTCTCGTTATCTTTAATTGAATGAGATGTAAATAGCAAATGATAACAGCTAAACCAAGGAATATTGACTTTTACTAAGTAGCTTCAATTGTGGGTATTACGAGGATTTTCATTTTTCTACGTGTGACGTATTTCGCACACACTAGCACACATACAACCGATTGAGCGTGAAGTAGAATAATGTTTTATGTATTTAGCTTCCTATCTGTGATGTCATTTTACGCACACCAGGATACTAATTAAATGATTGAGCGTACGTGGTATCGAAGTTGTATATATACCTTCAACTGAATTCAATTTAGCTGCTAATAATGAAAACCAGTGTTAGAAAAAATAAAAAAATTCATTTTGGTTTTTGGAGCATCGTAACAGAAAGGAGCTGGAAGTAGACTTTATCGCAATGGAGCAGTTTCAGGAACCAGCTCTTTTAAAAAACCAGGTTTTTTAAACCAGAAATAGTGTTGCCTGATAGGATTTATCTGCCCTTGAGTGGATTATTAGGAGGATTTTTCAAAATGGGTGGATTTTTGGTAATTTTGGCGGATTTTTGTTGTTTATGAGCTATTAATTAATTGTTTAAAAGTAAGGAGGACAAAAGCCTACAGTTATTTAATCTATTCAATTTGGTAAGAAGATGAATAAAATTTGATAGACAAGGGAGAGTTAGCGCTTCCTATAGTTTTGTTTACATTTTGAAACATTCGTGCTGTTTCATGTCACCTATTGTTTGAAAACAATGGCAGATTGTTTTGGCTCAAGGGGGAGTTTTTACAGTGCCCACTGGCGGATTTTTAAGATTTTGATTGGGAAACACTGAGCAGACAGCTCTGGAACAGCCCATTCATAGTATTGTGGAAATGTGTTTATTTTACCTCATGACTTCATAAGTACTTTACTCAGTTTTATCCAGTCTTATCAGGAATTATTTGAAGATTTTATACTCATGCAGACTTATGAAGAATTAGATGAATTTTCAAAACATAATGTTCATTGATAAGGAAGTAAATAACTAATGTGATTAGTTGATGATATAGAAATATTTTATCAATCTTGATTGAGAATAAACATAATTGTGGTAAATATTTGAATTTTTATAAATAATCATGGCATCATTACCTACAATAGTTAATTTGAAAATTCCAAAATTCCTTCACAGCTCCGGATTTTCAAATATAAATCGAAAACCAATGAACGGATTCGAATCAGATTTCATCCAAATTATCCCTAAATATTGTATAACAACATTCTAAAATTTCATCATAAGTCAGATAAAACTTAATTTTCCTTAAGTACTGATACCCATAGCGGCCATAATGCGTCATAATATTTGTCTATAAATTTCCACAATTACCTTTCGCTCACAAAATTGTTTTCTGAATTTATAACTACCTCCCAGTGTTAAATCTTGCAACTAGCACTAAATAGACCGCGATTGGTTTATTCCCGTTGAACTCGAAATTTTTCTCCAAGACCCTGAGAATAATTCCGGAAGACTGATTAAATTTTACAGTTTCTTTGTAATTGTAAGCAAAAATGGAACCATTATTTTTTCATTCGAGGTTGTAAATGAAACAAATGTAAAAAAAAAAAAGAAATAAAATGCTTATTATAGACGATTTATGTGTTGATCAGTTGATGAATCATGAAAAAAAATAAGAGAGGAAAACTGCCTGAGAAAATTGTTTTATCGCTAAGTAAAAGGGAGAACTGGAGAAGTTGTACATATTTATACCTTTTGAATTGCATTTATAATTAATGCATAGGCTATCACCGTGAATTTTCTTTTGTGCGCGGAAAATATTTATCGTGAAATATTTTGCTTTTGTAATTTTATTTTTTGGCTACTGTTCTTTTTTCTTTTTTTTTCAGACTTTCGAAGTGATGTCCAAAGAGTTGAAAAAATTGGCCCCCGTCGAACCCTATCAACCAGTGAAGAATAATAACATCCTGAGATATTTAAAAGACTACGAGTACGATTTAAAATTAATTCAGGGTGAAAATCTGTACGAGTAAGTGTAACATTAATGCGAATAAGTAAGATTTGTATAAAATCGATCAAGGCAGAGTCTGATGGCCTTGACCATAAAGTAAATCAACGTATTCATGCTGTCATTTTTTGTTGCAAGTGATGGCAATTTTTGAATCGTTCGAAATGTTTGAATTACTCAATCTTGGGTCTCGAAAATGATATTGTAATTGAACTGATTCATTGTTCATTTTATGTACTTGAATTACCTGCTTCGTAAGTGGAAATAATGCAAACAAGATGAACTGAATAATATACCCGCCAACTTATGGACACATATAACATACAAATGCCATTGTGAAGTGATTTTCAGTGAAAATTCTTTCTCCAAACCCTAAAATTATTTTTCTATTCTAATTAACAGTTTCCACTGATTTACAATAAAAAATTTAGCAACCCTGAAAAAAAAACTGATGTTGGCTCCTCTGCTGAATAAACAAGTTTAGTGTGACTGAAAATAACCAATACTTTGAAAGTTATATAATTTCCAGTGGCTGTGGCTGCAACAGACTGAGAACCTGGTGCAAGCTCACAGCAATGTCAGAGAGCCCTAGATGTTCTTAGCCATCTCAGGTTTACTCCCATCATCGGTTGCCAATGTAATCTCTGACATACTGTATAGCACCGATCAAACTCAAGAGACATAAAGTAACCTCCACCAATTGATTTTTGAGGACTTTTCACCATCGAACAACATGCAGGTATGGTAACTCCTGGAACAGATAGTCTATGAGCCCAGAGAGAAACCAAGTGCCTACCAGCATAGACTGATTCAACTCAGTGATGGTCACGTTGATGATACCATCATCCTAGGTCTGCTCCATCACAGCTTGCCTTCAGTCATCCAACAACCATTATTGATACAACACCCAGCAAGTTCACAATTGGCTGCCATTACTGCTGACAAAGCAATCATCCTCGAGCAGCCTTTCACATCGCAGTTCTCAGACAGTGCAATCTCAGGGCCAACTACCATTGCAGCTCTTACAGCTCCACTAAGTAGCTTATCTTCCATCTCTGACTCTCTTTACACAAGTTGAGAGCCACGTGCTCAGACTATCTCACTTGACAGAGCAGTTGCTGCCTGTACCACCTCTTCCAATGCTAAACCCACAGAGTTCCTTTCCATCAGTGTTGAACCCACAAGGTTTTACTCTCTCAGCATTGAGTATATAAGATTCCATTCCTCTCCTTTGGTTGAGGCTGGTGTCTATCAACCTTTTCCCAGATAATGGCAACATTGTCCTGCCAGAAAAACTGACCCCCTTGCGATGATAGCAACAAAGAGATGCCTCCTACACCAAGCCTGTGAGAACCTCCTAGTCACCACATTTGCATCTTGCACTGCGTTAGTTGTAATTCCACTTTATAAAAAAATTACTGTTATAAAACCAACCTGGAAAACTTGTTTTCAAAATTTTAGTTCTATTATGTTTTATGTCCATACATGCAGTCAGTTTCATTTCTTTTCAAAAATTTAATTATTTGAATAATTTTTTATGAAGTGCTAAATAAAAGTTTCTGGCAGTTTTTCTCAATAAGAAGAATTTACTCTAGAAGTGATAGATAATTGTTGGAATTGTAATATTTGGACAAAACTGAATTTGATTTTCTCCCTGCTGTTTTTTTCTTAATTACGGTAATTCAAATTTGTTTATTGGTCAACAACCAAATTCCAATCAGATGCAAGGAAGACAAATTCAACATTTAAAATCAATTTTAAATACTGTTAGATCTACTATATTGGACTAAATTAATAGTAACAGTAGTAATGATTTAACAAAAAGGAATATTAAAAAATGTATTTTATGATGTATCGCACAATAAAATGTGGAAACTCAAAATTGAGCCCCTTTTAGGAGCTACTGACAGTTGAATTATGGGTTGAATAAAAAAATGAACACCAAATTCGGACTCAGCATCTAAAGAAACATATTTGGTGATGTATCGTACATTAAAATATGACAACTCAACATTAACCCTCTTTTGGGGCCCATTGGTGGATGAAGAATGGGTCAAATGGAGAAATGAACCCTAAATTTGAATTCAGCTTATCAAAAAACATATTTGGTGATGTATTACACAATAAAATGTGAAAAATCAAAATGACTTCCTTTTGGGACTCCCTGTGGGTTGAATAATGGATCAAATGGAAAAATAAACACCAAATTTGGACTCAGCACCTCAAAAAACATACTTGGTGATGTATCAAACAGTAAAATGTCAAAACTCAAAATTTTGCCGGTGGAATGTTAATATGTGCATAACTAAGGAAGGCTATAATATAATACTGAGAGAATGGTGTTATCTGAAATATTTATATAAGCACAAAAAATACTGTTTCCTAGATACTTTTGGCTGATCCAATCAAGATGCGTTATTCCGTATTATTTAGGATCGGGACTTGTGATTGGTCATCTTACTTTTTTGATGAAAAAAATACCCAAATTTTGAATCTAATTTTTGGGTCATCTGTGGGAAATTTTTCAGATTTCTTTGGCTAGTGTTACTCACCGTAAAAATACCAATTTTTGAACCATCATTCGTACTTTTACGATGAATATTGAATGCTGAAGAGTGGCACAAAATTTCATTAGATTGCCAGAAAACAGGTCAATCACAATACCTCTTTCTGACGCAGTCTGTAAAAAAACGAAAAACAGAATATTCCTTCGTATTTTCAGCTGTTTGAACATTTTTGAAATAAACCATCACTGATTATTCTAATTTATCTAACTAAATTCTTGATAAGTTTTTGGTATTTTTCTTTCACGTAGTTGCAAGTCGATGATGGAAAGAAAAATTCCTTTGCTTCCCTACTTCATTCCAAAAATGCTTCGTAACGTTCTCCTTCATGAATTTAAAAGCACCATAGACATGAAGCCCGAGGATAACGCTGTTCTGGAGTATATGAGGTTTGTCGAAAAATATCTCATTTGCAAACGGGTTGAATGAATTCTGTAATTAATGAGTAATTATAACGTTTAGAATATTATTTTGTGATGAAGACGCTTCTCGAGTTGAGCATAATCGAATTGCGTTGACGCCGAAAAACTATGTTCAACGTTTCCAGCATCTGTTATGGTTCGAGGAGCACCAGATGTTCAGGGATATGTTACTTTATAATCAGCCTAATGCCAGACTGCTGTGGAACCACTGCAAAAATCTTTTCGAATTGAAGGTAAGTCTTTATTCTTGCCCAATCGTTTCGATTGTCTTTCTCTTTGAACAGAATATGGAAACAAAATAATGATATACCTGTTTGATAACAAGTGGGATCATTATATATGTGTAGTGTTACAACATGTGCCTTTCAGGTGTGGATGGTGTTCATAATTTGAATTGAAAAACAAATTTGCGTACATTAATTAGTTTTACAGGTATTTGTCTTAGAAAGCAACTGTATTAACGATTGTTCTTTAGATGCCGGGTCTATCCGAAGGACGTCCTTCGATTCTCAAAGGTGATAAAATTCTCGTCAAGGAACACTATGGAACCGTTAAATTTGAAGGTGTCGTTCATGTGGTTGAGGAAGCAGCCGTGTATCTTGGCTTTGATCCATGGTAAGACGATTAAAACGAGTGAAATATATACACTGTTTACGACCCTGGGGGCTGCTATACTCCCACAACATTAAAAAATGTTGACCAAATTTGGTTGTTTGAGAATATCTCATTTTCAGTATGTGTTCGAGAATAAATAGCTGTTATAAAATTGTACGACATCAAATTCTCTACAAGTTTTATTTAGTTTTATCTGAAACATTTGTGTCTGAAGTTATTAATTTTCAAGTTGAATGTCATGTGAAGTAGAAGGACTGAAGGTATTTCTTGAAATTTCATAAATGCTTGATTTATCTCCAAAAATCGTTCTCGTATCGATTATTTGTTTATTATGAATTATATTCGTTTCCACGTATATTAGAGTGGATAGTTATTTTTAAATAAAATGAGTATTTTTGGTATAATATTTATCGGAGAAAAGTTCTGAAGAACTTTAAAGTTTTTGTTTCTAACATTGTTACTTTATTTTATGGACTTTTTCTGATCTCACTGTAACCGTACCAATAGTTTAAAAATTTAATCACCCTTATTTATCTAAACTTAAATTGATACCATAAAAATTTCTTCAAATTTTATCTTTTAAGCGACTAATACATTTATTTTTATCGTAACCTGTACCGTCGTATTCAGTTCTTTGGTGACTGAGATGCTCTTTCATTTGTTGCATATTTTGGTGAGACAAACACCTATGCCAGTCACTATTTGCGACGCATGGAAGATCATTGGGTCGTTCCTCCATGATAGCAATTGGTTCTTCAAACCTCGCTCTCAAAACCTTTATCAGAATGATCCAAAGATCATTTTGATCTTGAACTGCTTCGATCTGAAAACACGATTTGATCAACCAAACTCTAGCTGAACAAAATTTCTCCACAATCCAAACTTTTTCAAATAATTTTATAAATGATATCAAGTTTGCAGGTGACCCTGCGTTATACATTACCTCATCAAAATATAAATTATAATTATCTCATATAGAATTAATATTACCTATATGATCTTCAGAAACTTTTTAATTATTTCCAACTAATATTTCTGCAGTTGCGGATTTTAACGATTCAATTGACCATTTATCATTACATCGCGAGAAGTACACGCACAATCTAATATTCAACTATTTTTATCGATTAACAAACTTTTCAGAGTATTCACTAGTAAAGTCAGACCCATATATGTCGCGACTGAGTTTGAATCTTTATTCGACGATGAACTCTTGTAATGCTTCATTGTATTTCTACATTCAATGTCTTTCAATTTTTGAGACTTGGAGATGCCGTGGTCCTTTTATTTGTAATAAAAACAACTTCACAAATTAATCGAATCTAAACTAGAACTTGACACACCTTACTTATCAACCGACCGAACTATTCTAACAAAATCACTGAAGTCCTTTGAGTGACGGTCTTTTGCCATGTTACCTAGTTTGGCACCCATGAAACAGATTCGTTCAATTGCTGCTAATTCATCTTGGGAACTATTTTCGCCATCAGAACTAGCTGAATTTGAAAATTTTTTATTTTTCTAAGCTAAATGTTAACTGCTAATCCTCAGTGGTTAGTGCTGAGGTTAAATCAGGGATGGACAAATGTTTATTCAAGTTAAAAGTACTTATAGAACATCGAAACCTTTTTAGTAAAGAACAACAATCTGCTTCAGAACAAATTATCAGTTATCTCTTCTCCAACTTCGTAACTCGTGATTCTAACGCGAGTTCTCTCTAAGACAGTGATGTTTTCTTGAGTGATCAGTTCATTTCTGTATATAAAATTATGAAACTGTTGATGAAGTTGGTCCAGATCATATAAGCTGTTATCATACAACATTACTAGCTTCTCAAACATTCGATCACTGTTCTCACATTCAGCAACTGCATGAAGGATGTTTTTTGACACGAAGGATCAGTTGTTTCATTATTAATTATCACCTTACAACTTAACTCCCAAGATGGGTAGTTTTCCCTTCCTCTTAGTCTAAGAATTCCATTAGTGTACGTCATCATGGAATTAGAACTAATATTAAACCAACTGAAATTGGAACTTGGATCGAACTTGAAACGCAGATTAAACAAAAATACAGACTAAACCAAACAAACTTGGCTATCATCAAACTTCTAAATACTCGCGCATTTACATTTTTGGTATGTAAAACATTTTACTAAAAACATTCAATGAATGTACTACAACTGAATGACGAATTACAGAGACTTAATGGGCCCATAACCTGTCAAATAATCAGTTTAAATCTTAAAAACACCAGTAGCGAATCCTCCAGTGCATCTAGGGAAGCAGAGATGAACCAACTAAAAAAGTGGAAAATAAGGATTATTTATTTAAAAATTTTTATGGATAATTTATCCATAATTCAAGAAAAGATAATTTATTTTTCATTCACGGGGCAAAATATAACTGAAATATATCGAAGGAATCTATTCAAAGCGATTCACTTCACATTTACACTCACACTTACATTATTCTGTTAATGTGTATGTTTGTTTGTATTTACGTACATCACTTCAGAACCGATTGATCGATCCAGTTAAAATCCTGAGGAATTATTTGTGTTGTTCCATGGAAGGTTTTAAGCTAATATGGAGATTCGTAGTCCCCTGTGGAAAATATGTGGATTTTTACCCCTTCAACCCAAACACTTTTTTTTTAACAATTTTTTTTCACACAAATATATCGTCCTCCATGATATTAGTATATTCTATAAATTTTATGCCTCTATATCACCCCCTTCCCGAAATATGGAGAAAAATTAAACTAAATCATTAATAACTCCTGAACAAATTGATCAATTAGTTTCAAAATTGGTAGGTCAGTTTCTTGTGTATGAGGTAAAGTTTCTACCAAATTTCGTTATTATTGAACAAAATTTTCGCCTTCTATTGTGTTAACAAGAATGCTACATCCATAGAATGCATACACCCATACAGCCGCACAAACACACCCCAATGAAAAAAATCTGTTCGATTTAAAATTTTTAGCGACCCCCTTAAAAATAGGTACATCATCTAATCCCATAGAAAAGTATCAGCAAAAAAGTGAAGAATCGCCACTGAAAAACACACATAAATATGTTATTCATATCAAAAAAGGAACTAAATCATACGAACGTAACCATAAGGTTTGTTTTATTTGCCACGTGGTAGTGAGACCAGGTTAATACCAGTGAGTGCTATTCCACTCTTGCAAAGAGAATTCACCAATTGAAGAGAGTTAACTACTCAAAAGTAATGAAATAGCTTCCTTTGGTGTCATGCCAGTGTAGTTTTCTTGGAAAATGAAACAAACATCTAATAATATTTATAAATTCATAACATAACAGTTACAAGAGAAAGTAATCTAAACTAATGGTATCAAAGACATGTATCTCCTATTAGGCCATCACTATCAATCTTTATCAATTATCAATTCAGTTTGTGATCACAACCGTGATGTCATAATCAACCTAAGGCATTGTGGTTGATTGGGGGAAAAGAAAAGGTACAGATTCACATTGTTGTGCAGTGAGAAGCATCAATTGACGTTTTATGAAGACAGGTGTGGATATGGTTTGTGACGTCAGGTACATCTCAGGAAGGACAGAGCTCTGAGTATATATGTTACGAAGGGCTGATTTATATAACATTTCTACACATAGTTACTTTACTTTCAGACATGGATAGTGTTTTTGGGAATGAAATTACATTTTTTCTCGTTACTACATCTGCATTTATATTTAATCGTAGTATTATATATGTGTAAGTATATGCATCATCACTATAATAAATATACAAACCGTTAATTTGTTCATTAAAATTATTTCACAAAATTATTTCCCCGATATTTCGCCAGTTATTACCTCATATTCAATGCGCATGCGCCACTACCCACACACAGATATCAAATAAAAAATTTTTGTTGCTTCTGCCCAAGTAACAAATTCTGTAGTGTTACCTATAGGTATGTCAGCAAAAATCCAGGGCTGGCACAAGTAAAAGCGCCGTGGAGTATCACTTTAGAGCTTATGTGAATACATATATATGTTTTAGGTAATTTTGTTCCCCGAAAACAACTATGGTTGAAGAATGGAACTATGAGAATCGGCCCTTCATCCATTTATATGCTCACAGGGATAGACGACATTGTATACATGCGAAGTATCCTGTGTAATCAAATCTCATCAGATTTGGGAATTTTTTTGAAATTTTTTTTTTGTGAATAATTGTAAAAGGTTATTTTTGAAAAACTGGTTTTCAACCTGAACTTATTTCTCCTCCTCATGGAATTAATTATCGTTAATTTATTAGCTCAGTATCTATATTATTAATGTATTTTACAGATAGGTGATCAGGGCTGTAGAGAAGAAATTCGGGTTGGAAGGAGAACAAATTTATGGGCCCTTTAAAAAATTTCAAATTGCATCTACGTGCAAGCTATCAAAAATTTATCTTTGGAAGGGGTTTCGTAACGCTGGGAAAGCTTATTTCGCTCGCTCAGATAAAAAAAAAACTTTCAAGAGTTTTTACTCATTTTTTTCTTTTTTTCTGAGAATTCCGGGCCCCTGAAAATCCCAGGCTCGAGGGGAATCCGTCTCCTCCTTCTAGTTAGTCCTGTAAATGATAGGAAATTTATAAAAATAACACATCATTCATCGTATGAATTAATTCATTTTGCAGTTTCAAAGAAAGCAACGTATGGAAACAGCCTTTGAATGTCGAATTCTCAGTTGATCGAAGTACATTAAGAATGTGTCATCGAGCTTTAATGCAAATTCAGATTAGAGGTGTGGCGCCTCTGATGTTTCCATCTGCTACTTCGACAAACGGGATTGTTAAGAAAAACGTCAAACTGAAGTTAGTGCCCTCATTTTAAAATGATGGAGGTTTTTTTAAAAAAAATTGACTTGTTTTCGTCGTTGTAGTTGTAAATTAATCCTACAAGTAGGTGCAATATTTACAGGCCATTTTTCAATAAAAAAATAGAGAATAATGAAGAGCAGAAAAGGGCAATTATAAATATTATTGAAAATAGTGCCTATCCCGCACCGTACATTTTATTTGGTCCACCAGGCACTGGAAAAACTGCCACAATAGTGGAGGCTATCGCACAAGTAAGTTTTCTTTTCATTGGTCGTTTAATTTTTTTTTTTTCCCGCATTTCGTTCACCTTTTAATCCTAATTTCAGATTTGGCATATTTATGGACGTCAGAAGAAAGTTTGCGTTTGCGCTCCGTCCAATTCGGCTGCTGACTTGATTACAGAACGTCTGATGCTTTTCGACGTACCTGCGTACGAAATTTTTCGGATATACGCTCTTTCACGTTCCGAGAATGAAATGCCTGAGAAACTGAAAAAATGTAGCAATTATGACCGTACTTTAAAGGAATTATTTTTTCCGTCCAAATCTCAAATTAACAACAAATCGATTGTAGTGATGACGCCGATGACTGCGGGAAAGTAAGTCAACGTTCACAAGGGCACCTAATTTTATTGCGTCGGTTTACGATGCGTATTTTGACGAACTAAATTTTAAATAAAGTTATCAGATTTTGAAATGACTGAAGTCGAAAATTTCAGCCTACTTCATTTTTCGTATTGAGTCGGATTGTTCATAGTCGGGTGCCTAATAAGGTTTCCTATGCTGAATTTTCCACTTGCAGGCGAGAGCACCAATACTTTGTTTAATTAACTGAGTAAATACAGCGCTAGTAGGTACTATGTACGAATATAAGTCCATGAACTAAAGTTTACAATATAATGAATGACAGTGTGAACATTATGAAGTTATAATAAGACAGAATTGTGGCTGATTTGAGTGTTGAGAAAAAGTCATTGGTTTGAGTTTAGAATATATTAATTTACTGAAAGTTCCTGAATTAATTGGTTAAAATTCCGGCATTTCGATTTCCAGTTCGTGTTTGTTCATTTGGTCTGTAGTTTTGTATTTTCCCTCTCTTAGACAAAATGGTGAAACTAAGGCTGTAGTAGTTCCATCCGGGCTTGCTCATCCGCTATTTTCTTCCCAATCAGAAATTAAGAAATTAATTCATTATACGCTGAAATACGAAATTTAATAATGATGAAGACTGAATTATACAGGGAAATACTAAATGGGAAAAACAGTTGAAGTTTTTTCCGGTAGACTTTTTGAATTGTTTAAATTTTATATTTTGGTATTTTTTATGAATGTGCATTACATTCGGGTAATCTCTTGGAAACTTGGAATTTTAACATTTGTGATGATTATTCAAACTCGAATTAGTATTTTATAAATGAATTGAGATAAAACTATCCAACATTATTCAGAATCTTCTAATTAAATGACAAACTGATTACTGCCATAAAACTGTCAAAATACGATTGGAAAAAATGGCGGATGAGCGTGCCTGTGTGTAGCTATCAGAGAGCGAAACAGCAAAAACACCAAATCGTGTACAACACACTTAATGAAAGATGCGATGAAAAAACAAAAGAGTGAAGGATATATCACTGTACTAAATGTATAGGAAATGGAAATTCTTTTTCCAAAAATTTCTCTAAATTCGATGGACATGCACCAACTGTCCAGCAATGAAAGAAGCCATATGTAGACAAAAGGACAGAAAAAGAAAGACTAGATATGATTTTTTTACTGTTTTTTTCTTTTTAAGCGTTTTTGCAAAAACCCTATTCGATAAATTTGTTATTCTTTTTTTTCAGTCAGTTCTGTTTGGTTTTTCAACTGTGAAAATAAAATTTATTCCTCTATTATTGTTCGGACCGTTAATGGTTCATTTTGTTTATGATAATTGAAAATGAAATTGAAAAGTAATGAATCAACGAAAGAATATTGAATTAATGATTATTGTTCATTGATTGATAAATTATTCTTTCTTCATTCATTCTTTAATTTGATGTGTGAATTGTCAAAATATGTTTAGTGAAATTATTAATTCAGATTGATATTTGGCCACATCGCTATGCAGTTCAACTCCGCAAATGCAAAAATCTTGTTGCAACATCATTTGTACTGGCAGAAGTCGTAGGTGGGCACAAACCAAGGCGGCGCTTTGGGAGTATACTAAGAATAAACAACTTCAAATTTTTGGATACCTTCACTTTGAAAGAACCTGCACAGCCATACTTTCGAGTCTGATAAATAAAAAAAATAAGAACAAAAAAATTAATAAAACATGAATTTTGGAAATGATAATCCTGTTCAACTTTTCACAAGGAACATAAAAACTGTTTGCCTAACTTCAATATTGAAGGAGATAATTGTCAAATTTCAAAATTATTGATATATATCGATAATTTGGCCTTGAAACTGAGACAGGATACATCGTCCTCCTAAATAAAGGTATACAGTAAATGTACATTTCACTTTTTCTAAGTGGTACCCAGTTATATTGATATTTGCAGTTTCCAAATCATTTGTATAGTATACACCGTAGGGAAGTGAAAGATAAGTTTTTTTTTTCTTCTCTTTTATTCATATAGATTTGATTAGATTAGATAGATAGACATGTAATGTGTGTATAGGTGTGTGCACACACCTCACCACCACAAATATCAGAAGGTGCTGCGTGTTTTGTATATATAGACAAGTGTGTGTGAGAAGAGCTCAGTATTCAAATTGGCAGTACTGAAAAAGTAAAGCTGTGAATGCAAAAATGTTGTTTGTGGACTTTTATGTCCGCTGGCCCACTGGGTGATCAACAAATGTGCAAGCACACTTGTTCGTCTTGATCATCTGTCACCACAAGACCCTCCTCGTAGTAAGTTTCTTGAAGAAACTCAGTGACTGATGACAACAGTCAAGCCCTACTTCACTCACGGATGGCGCCAGTGTTGTCACAAGGGTGAGAGACAGGGTCTTGTGGGCTGCAACCACCACGGAGGTAAATCGTTTTTGAGGCTGCAGTGTGGGATTCTGTGCAACTACAGGCGAAACTACCATTTGAGATATAGGGGGCTATATCACTTCAGGAGTGGGTTCTGTGTTGGAACCTTGGGGGACAGGGGTAGTGATCTGGGTCTGACTTCCCTCTTCATGAAAATATAGGAGAGACCGAGAGTTTGTGCTCCATGCTTTGTTCAGCCTATGCCTTTTTTCCAATGCGAGGTTTTTTTGCCAGTTTTTCACAATCAGCTGAATAACTCTTGCAACAAGAGTCAGAAGGCTGAGGTTCCGGGAGTTTTTACAGCAAAAGCCAGGCCAAAGAAAGGTTAATAACAAAGGTGTTATCAACAGAAATGTTCATTGGTTATACCTCTTCACATACTGTTTATAGTACACATTGAGGGACCAATTAGGGGGTTAGGGCAACATGGATGGTAGGGATTGGATTAGTATCAATGTCCATGGGAATTTCTTGTATTCTAGTAAGTACGAGTTAGCGAAGTAACAGAGACTTGCCTATTGGGACCAACCATATTAAGATGGTGGCTACTGATGCCATGGCTGTAACTTTCGCAGAGCTACTCTTTGATGGTTGATGGGTAGACCTTTAAATCCCCTGGTGCACAAACCAGCTGTTGCTTGCGCATATAGCTTTTGTAAAGGAAGTGGTTTGATCTTTTTCATCATCTTCAGGGTGGAGAATTCTCCGGTAGGGATACTTACTGTGGAAGTATGTGGTGGATTTTTCAAGGATCCTTTAAATTGAACACGCTGTACAACTTCAGCAAATATGCAGGTGTCAATCCGCACATTGCTGATATGTACAGTGATACATACTTGTGGTGGTGTCTAAATCAAGTACACAGACTTTCTGAGAAATAGAACAAAGACTCAAGATCATGCACTCTAGACTATTTGGCATTGTATGAAGTTATAGAGCTCCAAACCTGTACACCAGAAGCAGGCCCATACTGTCTAGGTGCCACACTCCTGCCTTTGGCAGCTTGTTACACTTTGTGCTTCAATTGTGGTCACTTTGTAGTTATTCCACAAAGATTTCACTGGGGGTAGTCCTCTGTGCAGGCCTGGAAAAAACCGTCACATGTGATACTGACGCTTGCTTGAACATAGAGGATACCGGCAACTGCTGCTTCATCAGTGGTGATGTGGCAGTAACCTTTGTACATTAAGAGGTGTCAGAAACTGTTGCTAGGGAAAGTGATGGTGAGGCAGGAGACCAGTGGTTGTCTACATAAGGAGATGATGAATCTCTGATGTCACCACCATGCGATGGTGGTGAAATCCTTAAAAGGGCTATTTCTTCATCATCCGAGAAGTTAAAGATGGATGTAAGATGCTCTTGGGACATTTTTGTCAGTCTATTACGCAACATGATCATATAATTAAAAGTGCTTGATTTATCACATTGGGATGAAGGGGTATGATCCAAGCACATCGAGGTAAGGGTGAGTTCTTAAAACACAAACTTCACCTTCTTCCTTGACCACAACTGCTACCTATTTCAATCACAAAGACAAAATCGAAGATGGAGTTGCATTGGTTACAGTATTAGTTGGATGCGTGTATTGAAAGTTTATTTCATAGGTGGGGCGAGTTTGTCTTCTGAGGAAAAAAATCCTGTGTTTCTTTTTAATGACTAAGTTGCTCCTTGAAACAAAACAAGTAATGTGTTGTCGGCTACAACACCTAATGTGGCATTGGTGGTATGTGCTGACTTGGACAAATGTGGGTTGGTGGGAGGAGTGGTTGCAATTGGTTCATTATTAAAAGGGTTAACATCTGTTTGACTATAATTTGTGCCAGTAGTGTGCAATTTGTCATTACGTAATTATAACTCTTCGAGGAGCAACTCCATATTTCTATCATGTGTAGAGATGGTTGATGAAGAATCACTCCTGTCATTGATATTTGGATCAGTGTTGCCAGATTTTGAGAGCACGATTGCCGTACCCAAACCTTTGAAAGGCTGTATATGACTATCCAGAGCTGTACATCTTGCAGGGTTGACTTTTTCTTAACTTTCTTTGGAGATTAGATACATTGAGAATAAAATGTACAAATTCAACCAAATTTTCACAGAATATTCAGCTAACGTACTTACATGACTCCAAAAAATTTCAGCTTTCTACAATCAATGATTCTCCAACAATTGCGTACGATAACTGTGATTATATGGAATGGAAGGAATAAATTTGAAATTTTTCATATTAGAATAAACTCTGCTCCGATCTCCATTCAAGTGATAGTATGAATAATATTTACTTTGAAAGTTCTATTAGCAAAACATTTTAAAAACAGTAAATAAAATACTTAAAAATTAAATTGCAAAGAAATTAATAAAATCGTTAAAATCTAGAAAAACTGCAGCCATCATGACAACAAACCAAATTTGTACTTCTCAGAAATTTCTATGTTCCCATCATTAATGAATTAATAATTTTCATCAGCTGTTTAGAGAGCCATAGAGCTATGAGACTACAACCTTTCTAATTCTCCCTTAAAACAGTTTTTTTTTCCTATCAAGGTTCAAAAGCCGTACATTTTGCTGTACAGCCCAACCTTCGGCCGTACAGCCATTTCACATTAAAATAGCCTTATGTTTACGGCCAAAGCTGTACATCTGGCAACACTGGTTTGGATTATGGGGAGGCATTTGGTGGTGGTTTGTCATGTATTTGGACAAAGACTCCAGATGATGGGATAGCTGTTGGTTTGATAACAGGATTGTTGATGGTAGCTGTATCATCTGCGTTGGCTTCTGTGTCTGTGTAGACATTGGCAAACTTTAGGCAGTTGATTGATACGTGTGTGTGGCCTCTCTGTATATCAGTTTTGAACCATTTGTCAATACAATTTAGGACCTGGTATGATCTAGAATATTGGGGGGGGGGCATCAAGAGCCTTACGAGGTATATCCACACACAACCATATATTTGAAGCTGTTTTGAGATCAGTTGGAACGTATGAGGGTGTACTGCCTTGTGTTTGGGTGATTATTTGGGTGAATACATTTGTGCTTTCATGAATGAATTGGGAGAAGGGAGTGTTATCAATTAGTGTGGTGACACGTGGTAGGCTGTCTTCAAAGTAATCAGCTGGGAGACAGAGTTCTTCATCATAAAAGAGTTGGGTGAGTGATATGCCAATGTTGGAGATGATCATTGAGCATAAGCCAAATAGAATGAGAGGCAGGTTGGCTGCCTATTTTCCACAAGAAGTTTTAGATTTTTTATAGGCCATAATGGTGGCTTTGAAGGTTTTTTGCCAGCTCTCTATTTTTCTGTTTGATTAGAGGTGATACGACATTCTTGAAATTTTATGTATTCCCAACTGGTGTGCAACCAAGGCAAATAGAGCACTTTTGAACTGGCATCCCTAGTCCATCTTTATGGTTTTGGGGATACCAAAGGTGGACACTCAGTGTTGGACAAAAAATGTTGCCACTTGAGGGGGAGGTTATGCCAGAGATTGAGATTTGAGACAAACAATATGTGGCTATGTTGTCCTCGCCTTGTATATCTGATATCTATGGTAAATTGTGAGATATACTCAAGCTGATTTTGTTAGCATGGTGAAGCTTTCTCACATGCTTGAAACAGGGTAGTGATGAAAGGCTTATGGTTTGTATAGATGTAGAAAACACATGCTTCATCCAGATTTTGGAAATGCTTCATCGTTGCAAAAACAGAAAGTAATTCACAGTTGTAGGTGGGATATTGGCATTTGGTGTCAGATAATTTGCAAGAGAAAAATGCCTGTGGCTCTATTGTATTGGCACCATGTTGATAAAGGGTGGCCAATATTGCATGATTAGATATGTTAGATGCTAAAACAAGTGGCTTAGACTTGTCAGGAGAGCAGCATTTGCAAGCGCCTGTTTGCGATTGTGAAAAGTAGTTTTGGTGATGCTATTTCAAATTATTAGGGTTTTGTCGCATTTTCTATTCAAATGGATCAATGCATCAAGTTTACTTTGGATGTGAGCTCAATGTTTGATGGTGTGCTGGTAAAAATTCACCTTCCCAAAAGAGCGCCTAAGATTGTGAACAGTTGTGGGTAGTGGGAAATCAAATATGGCTTTAAACACTTGGAGTTAGGTTTAATACCAACACTGTTCACTCAATGACTGAGGAATGTAAGCTTTTCCTTCTCATGCTCAGACTTGGTACCATTTACAATTAGGCCAGTGTTGTATATGTGCCTAATTACCTCGGTAACACATTGTTCGAGTTCCTTGGAGTTAGAGGCAGTAATCAGAATGTTGTTTATGTATGAGTATACATAATAGAGGTCTCGCAATAATCCATTGATGTACCAATAGAAGGTTTGGACAGCTTTTTAAAGTCTAAAGGGGATGAAAGGGAACTTGTATAGGTCAGAGGGAGTTATGACCACAATTTTTGGGATGTGTTCCTCAGTCATGGGGACTTGGTTAAACCTCCTTACAAGATCTAATTTGGTGAATATCTTGAAACTAGCTAGTCTGGCATGGAAGTCTATGATATTTGAGACAGGGTATTTTTCTGGGATTGTTTGTGCATTTAGTGCTCTGTAGTCAATGAGCATGCCCCAAATTTATTCAGCTTTAATGTTTATGTGGAGGGCTGGTAACCAGGTGCTTTTCAGGGATTAGCAGTTACCATGTTCAAGGCTGGTTTTGAAAGAGAGTTGAGCTGCATTCAACTTCTCAGGGTGTAGTTAATAGACATGGCAAAACACCTGTCAACCAGTTTTTTTGATGTGGGTGACTGAGGTTGGGGAAATCCTTAGGTGTAAGCCTTCTTTACCAGTTTTGCCAAAAAATTTGGTGAGGAGTTTTTGGATTGGATTATTGGAGTGGGCATGCATAATGTATATTTTTTGAGGGTAGTTGATTGGGCAGGGTTTTTCTACTGTGGCTAGTCAATTGATATTCAGTGACATTGGGTAGCAGTTGGTAATGACTGAGAAAGTCTGTTCTGATTATGGAGTAAGCTACATCAACTATGATAAAGGCGAGCTTAAATTCACGTAGAAGGCCAAAGTTTAGTTGTACCAGCATAACTCTGTAGGTATAGATTGAAGTTTGATTTTCAGCATGGACTTGGAGCTTAGTTTTGTGTGTGTCCTGTCTTCATTGGTTGAAGGTATAGCTGATATCTCTGCATCACTGTCACCCAGGAAACGACATTTACTGAGCAGATCTTCAACAAATTGATGGACTGAATTGAAAACAAGTGGGAGCGTCATCTGGACTGACTTGTTTACTCATTTCCCAATTGAATAGGGGATTCTGAATGGCAGTTGTCACAACAGGAGGAGGGTTTGTCCCATCAGGAACATGGGGGGTCTAAGCAGTTGTGCACCTTCTTCCTAAACTGTTGGAATCAACAGTGGCCTTCTCAAGACCTGGAGGGAGAGCGAGTGTTAACCAGCCTTTTTTTGTTGATAACTTGCAGTGTTGTTTGCATTTTCAAGTGTCTGCTGTCGTGGGAGTGCGATCTGTCTTGAAACCTGCCTTTGTGGTTATGCAAATGTCCATGTTTGGGGAAAGGTGCTTAATTTTTGGGGAATTGACAACATTTACCTGTTTCCCAGACAAGAGCTGTTGAAGCAGCTGGGGGATGGTAGCTAATTCCAAAGAAGCAGCTGGTGCCAGTGTCAAATGGGTTGCCACAGGGTTGCTGTTGCCAAAATATTGGGACTGGTAGGGGGGGCGTTTGATGAAAAGGTTTTCTCAATAAATAATACCTTGTTGGCTTCAAGTTCTGCCTTTTGAGAGGTTACAGGTCTTATCATGGGCAATGTTTGTCGTATATTGACTGGTAGAGTTTTGGAATAAAAGGTTGAGGAGGACATCGTCATTCACTCTTCCTTCATTTAGGGCAATGATGTGGTGATGGTACACAGAAGGCCTCTTGGAAGGTACACAATGTGTGTTTTCCAGCAAGTTCCTAATTTGGGAGTAGGAGGATGGGGAAAATTCTTATTGAAGTTGGTTGAAAAGATTTGACAAAGTGTGCAGAAAGTTGTCTGAACTGTACAATAGCTCCTACATAGCCTTGACTACTAAAGCAGGCAGGTGGCCTGAAATGGCTGAGTAGAGCTGTGATTCACTGGTATTGCCACTGGCCCTAGCAAGATTTTCAGTTTGTTGCAGCTAAAGCCGCACATTCTCATTGTTAAACGGAGGAAGGCTATTTAATATCTAGGGATGCTTGTGGAGCTGCTAGTTGGGAACAGCCAGTTGCAGCAGGATTTTCTTCCTGCCAGTGCTATTGACTCTCGAGGATAGGCAACAATCTCAATGCTGAACTGTCTACCAGCTGTTGCTGGTTGACCAAGAGTTCTTTGCCTGGAGGTCGCTGTTGAGAAATGTGTCATAATTAAAAAGAAAGAATGACTACTGGATTGTTAAGTTTGTTGGAACAGTTGATGAACACATACCTGTACAGCCCGCTAGGTGATTGACAAGTGAGAAAGCACATTCACTCTGCCACAGAAATATAGGTGGATAGATACATAGATAGATTGATTGATTGATTGATTGATTGATTTCTATATGTTTTATCTTAGTTTAATACTTTTGTTTCGTGTTGACAGTTACAATACTGTTACTTGAAGAAAAGTTAAATTAAGGAGGAATGATGTTCATCAGCTGGATTGAATTTCTATATCAAGCCTATATTGATTAAAATATTTTACATTTCCATAAGTGATGTCATATTAAAAGGCATCCTACAATCATATGGGTCCTTAAGAGTGAAATTTTCATCTTCAAGGTCACACTTGCTTTTATTACCAGTATGATTTGATTATCTGATTTGAATATCTCAGTTATTATGAACGATCTAATTTGAAGATTGAAAGATCTAAAATTACAATCTTTCAATCTCTTGATCTGTCGATCTAATTTTAAAAGATCTGTGCCCCCCACTAATAAGACCAATCTATTTTTTAATGTCAAGACATACTGGCATAAATGTAGTTGACCCTAGTGTACTTTGGGCTTACTTTCAATGTTTCACTTGACTTCACCAATTTAGAATTTGTTTGATAAAGTCATTCCTTAAATTTACAAGGATAGCATGCATAAACCTAGTGTAAAGTGGAGCCGTGTAGACACAAGTACGGCAATACGTCATTTTGTATCAACAGTTTAAATCACATAATCCTCTAAAAATTTCGGCTATATTTTGAGAACTAACCGTACAATTTCAGCAAAATTTTCACAGAATCTTATCTTAAACAAACATTTGTTGATGCTTCAGCAAAATTTCAGCTTTCTACAAACAATGATTCTCTTGCAATTGCATTCATTAACTTTGATTGTGTAGGTTGTTTCCATAAAATTGTATATAATAAGGGGCTTGTTTCTTTGGTCCTTGAATCTGTTACGCGAAAGTAGATTTTTAGGGAAACAATGAAAAACCTGTATAAAATTATGGAAAGCATCAAAGACTTATATAATTTTTCAAATTTAACAGAAATATCTGTGAATTCGCGTATCTACCAGTTTTAGGATACGAAATGGTGTATTGCCAGACTCGTATCTGTAGGGCTCTATTATAAAGTACGTAAAGTGGTGCACAACAGTTGTCTATTAATCACTAGAATGTATAACCAGAAATCATCGTTCTTTACTGGTTCAGTATTATACATATGTATAGTCAAAGGTCTTGGCTCACTGCGATGTGCCATAAATTTTCAGGCCGATTGAAACTTTTTTTGCCCTAAATTGGCTGCCCTGTTCGATATGACGGCGCCCGTTTGTAAAAAGCCATTTTTTTCCATTTTACTTACGACAAACTCATCACTGTAACATCATTTTGTGAAAACTATTTGGGTTCGAGCTTATTATTGAGTGAGTGTGTATGTACATGAAGGCGTGTGTATTCAAGTGCTTTTGCGCGTGATTACGTTTTTACTTGTTACTCTAATAGTAAGTAAGTAAGAGCAAGATTAGTGAAACATGTAGTAATGGGGTAGAGCTTGCTATAAAGCAGTTGAAAATGCCCCCACGCTTCCAAAAATCGATATCGTGTTCTTCGTGATCGTTTTTGTAAAATAAATAATAGAAATTTTTGGCTTTTCAACGGTCAGAAATTCAAAAATAAAATAATACTAGTTTCTTCCCCGAAAAATTAAGAGATTTATTTTGAAAATCGTGTTAAAAATCTATGTAAATCGTGAATCACTATTAGTTATTCCCATGGTACTTTTAGATTGGTAACTGGTGGTTTTTCTGGCGGTGCCTTTCATTATTTGTTCATGGACGAAGCCGGTCACGCAGTCGAACCTGAAATGATCGTGCCCATTATCGGTTTCCTAACTACTAAAAATAGAAAAAGTAAAAAGTCGGAGTTGGTGGGAAATTTGATTTTGGCTGGTGATCCGAAACAGTTGGGTCCTGTGGTACGATCGACTATTGCCAAACATATTGGCTTAGGTGATTATGTTTTTTTTTTTTTTTTTTTTAAGAAAACGTAAAACCACTGTAATATCTAAAAAAAATACAGAAAAATAAATTTTTTGTAGATATGTCTTTGTTGGAGCGATTGATGGAGCAGTCGAAATTGTACCAAAAAGATCCAGTCTCATTAAAGTATAATTCTCGATATATAACGAAATTAGTTCATAATTATCGGTCACATAGCGCCATTCTGCACGTTCCTAATATGTTGTTTTACGGTAACGAATTAGTGGTAGGTTTATAATTTCGCGATCTTTGATGAACTTCTGTAGTGAATTTCAAACACATTGTGTTTGTCTATAGGTATCTGGTGACGCAGGACGAATAAATCGTGCTGCTAGCTGGTCAGGATTGGAAAAACCAAATTTTCCTATTCTTTTCCATGGCGTCCGTGGGGCAGAAGAACGTGAAGGTAACTCGCCCAGGTAATTACTCTCTGATTTATTCCTAAGTCGTATAAAATATTAGTTTAAGGGTTTTGCTACTGTTTTGATGTTTACAGTTTGCCATTTACTCAGAACTAGGTGTGATTTGGTGGAAAGAGTGATTTTTCTAAATATTTTGTTTTATTTAATATAAATTAAATGGGAAACTTGTATCGAATTTTTGAAATTAATTTCGATTTGATATAGACTGAATGTATAGATTAGTATTAGGGGACAGTAGGAGGTACATTTCTCCACAGAAAGGAAAAAACATGTTTTAATAAGTTCTCGTACAAGATTTCTCTCCTCCATTTTTTTTTGTTACATTCAAATATATCTTCTAAAATTGTTACCGGTGAGGGTTTATCACGGTAGGGACAGTGCAGATTGTTTTATTTTGGGAAGTTGTGGAATCCGGATATATTATTGTTGAATACCTTACTTCCTGGAAGATATTCCAACAACAGAAGGTTTTCTGTAGTTATTGCATGTTCATCACAAATCATACACAAGGTATGGTGGAGCCAAGATCTTGGCAAACACTAGTGATTTAGTCTAGATTTTTGTGGTTTTTTATGTTGGCTCCTTACACGCGCAAAGTACACATATATAAAGAGTACATGTGTCTTGTGTGCTAATTACTGCATCATACTTCTATGGTTGTTATGACAGCTGATAAAAATATGTACATTTAGTTTGTACCAGTTTGTGACATCGCGCCGAGATTAATCTATGGATTAGTCATGGTCCAAATGTTGTATCTTACTTGTATGCTTGGACAAGTAAGAACTAACAAACCTACATTTTGTGTTTTAAGTGCAATGCACGGATAATAGCTCACCTTGGGCGGTTACGTCATTCGATATAATTCTTACAATTATTTTTGTAACGCTGGTTGAATTTTTCGACATTGAGAACTAGAATTAGTCAAAAATTGGGAATTGATTTCGTTTCCTCTTCATAATTAATTTTTTGATCAATGGTTGTAATTTTATGTTTCTAAATTTGTAATTCAGTGGTCTCTGTTGTGATGACTTTCTTTGCTTTTTGATCTACAAATTCATTACTTTACTAGTAATTCCAGAAATTGGCCAGTGTCATGGTACCCAAAGTAAATAGATTTTAATTTTATACGAGTGGAAAATACGTCATACAGACAATGTTTTTGCATTAGAAAACAGTAAATTGCTGGCCAGCAATATGTAAGAAACAACAGGGGTGGAAAATGACTGTTTTCAGCACCTATAGGATTGGATAGTATGCGTTACCTTGGGCAATTACGTCACTCGGCTTCGCCTCACTCCGCAAATTTTGCCCTCGGTAATCACATACTTTCCGCTCCTGTCGCTTAATCTACTATTTCATTTGTTAGGGAAGAATTGTTTTCAAAGAATAATTTGAATTGTTGTGGTTATTGGGGCAGTTTTGTTGATTGAATTTTAATTGTATATTGCTTGTGATATTTCAGAAACTTTTTGTTCAAGTTATTTTCTGTTATGTATTCTACTAATTCATACATAACCTAACCTTCTGCCAATAAATTAAAACAAAATTAGTTGACTGGTATTTTTTTCTCTAAGAATTTTATTCTCAAATAAATCTGGACTGAAATAAGATGTTATTTTACTAAAGTATCTTTTCAGTCTCCCCCAGCAAAACTTCCAAATGAAGAATCTCTTAAAATAAATCTAATATCAGTTTTGTACATTGATGCTCATGTTTTTTATTAATTTTCCGAATTAGAATTTTATTTTTTATTTTTCTCCTTAAATTATTTTCCCCATTTTCTGGATGTCAATGGCGACCAATTTAAGCTAACTCTCAAGTAATTTCTGGGTCTTCTCGGCGACCGCAGACAGTGGAATTCCCAATTTTGCTACCGTTAAGGAAGTATTAAAGTGCTAAAATAGAATTTCTTCTTTTTTTTTTTTTGCGAATGAAGTTTGAATTTAATTACATATATCCATTTCGACAGAAATTCTGCCCCGAATTTTCGGTCTGCAAGTTTCAATTCAGTTTATTATTAAAACAATAATGTATAGTTTAGTGTGTGACCGCTCAAATTGTCTTACTTTTCTTCATTATAAATTTTTTTTTCTTAATTTCAGCTATTTCAATCGTTATGAAATTGATGTGGTAGGAAATTATCTTCGAAAATTAGTCAATCGCCCATTAAGAAATCGTCTTGTAACAGAACAAGATATCGGCATAATCACTCCTTACAGAAAACAGGTGAGCTTGTGATATATAATGTTTCTACTTCGTAATCTGAAATATTCAGCCGAAACATGTATTTTTGGAAAATGAAGAATAATCAGTTGATTCTATGCGCTAATTTTTGTCATGAAAAAAAATAAAAAAGAAGTCTGGATTGCTTCTATTAAAATTTAAATTTTCATCCCGTGCTATTTTCTCAGGCTGTAGCCGGGTAAGCATTGGAAGTCGACCTTTGAAATAAATTTGATAATTTTCTTCTTAGATATTTCTTCTACGCTAAAATTCAATTTTACCGAATACCAGCTTCAAAATGTTTGTTTCTGCAGAGAAAATTTTTTTTTTTTGAATTTTGAGAAAATATTTTTTTATTAAAAACTATTATCGCGAATTACATGGAATTGCAGTATTTTCTGGAGGTACTGAAGAACTAGGAGTACACATTTTTTAAAATTTTCCCTTTAATAAATGTGGAAGGAAAGGACCAAAAATTTTAGATTGTTTTATATTCGAGGTTGCAGTGACAATTTGACAATTTTTCTATTTTTCTATCAAATCTATCTATCCATCTATCTATCTATCTATCTTTATTAGCAAAACTAAGTGTAAAAATATTTGTTCGCGTATTACTTCAGAACCGCTTGACTAATCGAAATTAAAGTTTCAATATTTGTTTGTGTTATTCCGACGTATGTTTGAAGCCATCGTCGAAGTTTCTAGACCCTCTGGGGCCAAAGTTGCCCCTTTTTATCAAAATTTATCATTTGCGGTACAAGGAAATACAAAAAAGATCGAAAGGGAATGAAAGAGAATGAAAAAAACGTCAAATCGCGTGCGTAGCTTAGGAGAAGCTGCCGATACATCTAATATTCTATATGTACCTATAATGAAATTAATATTCAAAATTGTCTGATGGGTGCACTGTCCCGAAAATTCTGATTGAAATAAATGTTAAAACTTCGAAAAAATCTCGCCCACCAAGTTTTTTTGGAAGAGTAAGTTACCCGAGGTCATTAAAATTTCTTGAATTTTTGGAGTCTCTATACTTGATGAGAAATGAGAAAACCATCTGGCTCTCAATCATATTTTCTTACATAAAGTTTACTTTATCGACAGTGTTTTTTGTTTTTTTCTGGTTAATCCTCTTAAGAATTTTTGAAAAATCATGTGAGTTTGGATTAAACTTTCTTGATATTAACATAGTTTTTTTTTTTTTTTGAAAAATCTTTAAAAATATTTGTTTTGAAATCGAAAATTCCTTTGGCCTGAATAATAAAACTTTTGAAAATTATTTGTAAGTTTTAACAAGTTATTAGGTGGAAAAAACGCAGTGGGCATGAAGTTAACCTTTTGTAGGAAGTTGAGCTCGATGATGGTTTTCTCATTTATCGTCAAATGCAACATATTGGCGCTAAAAATTCTATGAATTTCTGTGAATTTTGATAAATTGTTCTTTTAACAGAGCTAGGCTGTGATTATGACCTGAATTGATAATTGATTAGTTAATAGTTCATTTGTTTCGTATAGGGTATTGTGGGGACTCTCCCGTATGAGGTATAGGGGCTTGGACCCCTTGATGACAGTCGCCGCCCCAAAGGGCAGGCAAACAATCGTCCTTGTGACGTTAAACACACAAAATACGTTTGATCGTAATTACCTGTAAGTACTTGCAGGTAATCTACGAGTACCAAATTGTGACACAATAGGATGATGTCACGATTTGTACACAAACCGGCCAGCCATCTCTTATCTCGATAGGGGATTATGTGACCTGGCCACCCTCACCAACGTACGTATTATCTTACGTACGTGTGTTTGTCCACCCAAACTGGCTCTAAAATCGCCAGTGTTCACCTTGGTTTTGGCTTACCCGTACTTATGTACGAAGTGGTTGAACACGCTTAAATTCTGTAGAATTTCCTTCTGGTGAGAATATCTCTCAAGACAAGGTATTCCACAGTGGTGACCCCGACGTGATTTTTAGCAACGTCGTGAAGTGTCCTTAGGCGCGTTGCGCTTTTACAAAAATTTGGCGCGGTGCGCTGGCAAGAAACTCGCTTGCTCGACAAATAAAAAAAAAAATTTTTTTGCAGATTAAGACACCTTTTAGGTTGTTGAAGTAGAGTCTGCTGAAGTGGGAATTTATACCTCTCTCCTTAAAATATATAAACAAGGAGAAACCAGACAGTGGACCTGGAGGAAGAAGGTTGGACTCATCCCCCAACTCCCCTGACTTCGACTCGACACTCTAAGAATTTACCAAATACTGAAGAAGGCACTCAACACCCAGAATTAGCACGACTGGGAGTTGCAATAAATAAAGATCAACTAGCAGTAAAAACGTTGAGAAGTGGTCGAACATTAAGCCAAAGTTCTGACCCAAAAACACCTGTCCTACAAACACAGGAGCCAGTGTTTTCAACCAGCAAGGAAGGAAGTAGTTCTGTGGAATACGCTTGTCATCAGAAATACATAGCAATGGTCCCACCACCCAGTGGAAATGAAAACCCACAACCATCGCAAGGAGGAAGTGCTCAGCCACAGCTAACGCCTGAAGTCTTGGCACAAATTATGCAGCTTTTGCAGCTACAGCCAGGACAGAACCACAGCTTCTACAGACGAAGGATAGAGATCCCGGAATTTCTGCCCAATGAGGTAGAATTATGGCTGACCCTATTAGAAGGAAGGTTCAAGACGGAGAATATAACCCTGAACCAGCGGTAAGTACACATCTGTGGAGGCATGCCCCCACAGATAATCCGCCACATTCTGGACATCATAGAATGCCCTTCGATAGAAGAGGACAAATATGCCTGGTTTGTCAAGAAGATAAGAAATGTGTTTGGTAAAACTAAAAACCAAATCATTGACGATGTGATGGGTGGTATGAAGATGGGGGACGATAAAACCTCAATCTTTATGGCGAAATTGAGGCAGAAGGCAGATAATATCGTAGCCCCTTCTGTCATAGACAATCAGTTTTGCAAACAACTTCCCCAAAGTGTTGTGCAATGTCTAGCCCCCGTAAGATCGACCATGATAAACACATCCGCAGACTTGGACTTCCTTGCAAAATCCGCAGATAATGCGCTCGAATACACCAGGTTAAAGCCTGTGGTCAGTGCAGTATCTGCAGAGACTGGAGAGATCTCTCAACTTCGAGCTCAAATAGCTCGGTTGACTGATGAAGTAAAAAGGAACAAAGGCCAAAGCACCACAAAATCCAATAGTAGCTGGCGACAAAGATCTAAAAGTAGAAGCAACAACAACAACAGTGGCAATAGCAAAGAATGACAGTCCCGGTCCAGAGACCACAGATCTAGTTCCAGTAACAGGGGTCAGAGGTCAACTCCCCCAAGAACATCATCTCCCAAAAACCAGTTTCGAAATTGGGATGATAAAAGTTGCTTTTTTCACAACCAGTTTGGCGCAGAGGCCACCAAATGTAACAACAGATGCAAATGGTGGGGCAAATCCTATACCAAGGAGACGTCAAACTAGAACAAGGGGCCATCTATGTGGCCAAAGACCCTTCGGAAAAATACTCATGCCACCTATTCATTAAGGACAGGACGAACAGGAGAAGGTACTTAATTGACTTGGGAGCAGACCTGAGCATACTGCCAGTCAACAAAACCCAAAAAGTACTCCCTCCAAAATACTATCTCTGTACTGTGAATGGTCAAAACCTTCCAGCTTACAGACTGGAAACCAGCAAAGTTGACATCGGACTCAAGAAAATCATGACGTGGTCTTTCACGGTTGCAGATGTTCCAAACCCGATCCTGGGTGCAGATTTCCTTGCACATTTTGGCCTGATCATTGACCTTAAAAACGGCAAATTGATTGATAGTGAATCTAAACATTGTGTGGATGGCAAAACACTAGCTTACAGACTGGACACAAATATATCCAGCTGTACCAAAGTCGACGGACAACTCTTACGGATCCTGTCTGACTATCCTGGAGTCACTCAACCATCAATTTGCAGGCATCCTACCTATAAACATGACACTGTTCATTACATAGAGACTAAAGGACCACCTTGCCATTCTAGAGCACGAAAATTACTGCCTGACAAACTCAAAGCGGCACGAGAGTACTTCCATCGCATCGTCAAGGAGGGCGTATGTCGCCCCTTGAAAAGCTCATGGAGCTAAGTGAAGAGTGGCAAATTGTTGGAGACTATAGGGCCTTAAATGCCAAAACAGTTCCTGATTGCTACCCAGTCCCCAATATAATGGACTTCAACGCGAATATGAAGGGTAAAACGATGTTCACCAAAATAGACATCAACTGGGCATTCCACCAAATTCCTATGGCTGACCAGGACGTACCAAAGACAGCAGTTATAACCCCCTTTGGACTATTTGAATACCTTTGAATGCCTTTTGGACTTCGCAACTCAGCACAAACTTTCCAGAGATTTATCAATGGACTGTTTATGGGATTTCCATTTGCATATGCATACTTGGATGATATTTGCATTTGCTCAGAAGGCGGTGAGCATCAGCACAAGGAGAATGTAAGAGCTGTCATACAGCGTATACACGCTGCCAGGCTTACTATCAATGTAGGTAAAAGCTTATATGCACAAACTGAAATTGACTTTCTCAGCTACAGAGTCTCGACCGAAGGCATTTCCCCCCTGAAGACCAAAGTAGAGCCATATTGAATTTCCCAAAGCCCTCAAATGTCGCTGAACTCAGGCATTTCTTGGGGATGGTGAACTTCTATAGACGTTGCATGAAGAATGCAGCAGCCGAACAAAGTAAGCTGTTTGCACTAATTAAGACAAGTAAAAAAAAAGATAAGACTACACTCGAATGGAATGAAGAAGCCAAACAGGCCTTTGAGAAAATCAAAGATACACTGGCAAATGCAACTCTATTGGCTCATCCAGACGAAAGTCTGCCATTATGCGTGAGTACCAATGCCTCTGATTTTGTTATTGGTGCAACCCTGTACCAACTTGACAAAGACAACAAGAAGTTACCGCTAGCTTTCTTCTCAAGGAAGTTCTCAAAAACAGAAAAGAACTATAGCACATGCGATAGGGAATTGCTCGGAATTTTTGCTGCGTTGAAGCATTTCAGGCACCAATTAGAGGGTAGATGTTTTTCTGTGTATACTGATCATAAACCCCTAACATATGCCTTCACATAAAAAGCAAAACCGGCATCACCAAGAAGAACACGACAATTAGACTATATTGGTCAATTGACTACCGACATTCAGTATATAAGTGGAAAACTTAACACTCCAGCTGATGCCTTGATTAGAATCGAAGCTATATTGGCTCCTGTCCAATTGCCTAATGCTGAAATAGCTAAAGCACAGCTTAAGAATGCTGAACTGCAAGAGTTGTTATCGAATGATGATACTACTCTCAAATTGAGACAGCGAAAAATTCCTGGTACTGATGTTTTATTAACATGTGACATCAGTACAGGTAAGAATAGGCCATTTCTACCAGTAAAATATCGCAGGTTGGCTTTCAACAGTGTACATAATCTGTCACACACTGGGCCAAAATGTAGTGCTAATTTAATTTTGGGAAGGTTTGTATGGCCACGAATAAAGTCTGATTGCAACAAATGGGCTCGCAGTTGCCTTAACTGTCAAGAATCCAAAGTAGGAAGACACACTCGCTCACCCCTTAAATCCTTCAAACAAACAGAGCGGTTTAAAACAGTACATATGGACTTGGTAGGCCCATTGCCACCATCTCAAGGACACAGATACCTGTTAACGACAATAGATAGGGCAACACGATTGCCAGAAGCAATTCCTCTACACAAGATGACAGCTCCAGATAAAAGTCTGCCGTTATGCGTAAGTACCGATGCATCTGATTTTGCTATTGGTGCAACGCCTTGGTTTTGGCTTACCCGTACTTATGTACGAAGTGGTTGAACACGCTTAAATTCTGTTGAATTTCCTTCTGGTGAGAATATCTCTCACGACAAGGTATTCCACAGGTATTAATCGCTATAAATTATTAATTCAGTTCATGATCGCAGCCCTGGCTACGTTAAAATACTGAAACTTCAATGATTTTTGATAATCTGTTTTTCTGGCGGAGGTTCTTGGACAAGAATTTTTTGAAGTTTTTAACAAATGTGACCGTCAAAATGTTCGATGTGTTACTCCCATCGATATACATTACAGTGGCACATAAGTGGAATCTAAAAAAATGGTGTCCTTCCCTCTTCTAGGATTTTAACATTTTCAGTCATTTTTGTCCACATTTATTGCACAGTGAAAATGACAAAAAAATCTGACCTTACTGATTAAATACATCTATCACGCTTCAGTCTAATGTAATTCGTACATCGGATACTCGGTAAAATTAAATTTTTGCCTACAACCCACAACTAAGAAAAAGAAAATCAGTCAATTTGACTCGAAACTAATTTCCCATACTTACCCAGCTATAGCCTTTTTCTTTTCTAATCTAACGTAAGTTTTTCTAAACACTTTTGTTCTATCAACTGGCACAGGTTCAGAAAATAAAACGATATTTGCGGGATCTTAATATGCCTGATATTACTGTGGCATCGGTGGAGGAATTTCAAGGTCAAGAGAAGCTGATTATAATCATAACGACGGTGAGATCGAGACAAGAATTAGTTCCCACTGATTATCAATTCGGACTTGGATTCCTGCGTAACGCTAAGGTAAATTCCCGAATACCCATCGAATTTCTCTTGCATGTGTATAACCTTGAAGTTGAAGAATTGTAGACCTCTTATCTTTTGCGTACTCGCTGATACGATTCATCATATCCCATCTAATTTATACTTCTACTCTCTTCACTCGTGATTTTTTCATCATAAGTTTATTGAAAAACCAACAACCATTACATATTGGAACATATATTCTTTAGAAGGGAACTGTAACTGTAATTAGTACTTTTTGAAGGGAAAATTTATTATAAATAAATGAATGAACTGTATTAATGTCAACTCCGTTATATTTGAAATCAAGACGTTCATTTTCATTACTACCAACACTTTGAATTACGGGTGTGGTTGTTACTCAATTGTGAAAAATAACTATTGTATCCAGGAGCAAAAACTAGACTGAAACATTTGAAGTTTGAAGTAAAAACTGGACAGCCTTCTAAGTTCTAACTCGACTAATTTTTTGCTATAAGTATATTTACTGTCAACAGGCTCGGAATGGGGCGGGTTTTTTGAGTTTTCACTTAGAACTCATAGTACAAATCTAAAGTACAACTGAGCTACTTTCAAAAGTACTGGTCGGAAACTAAAACAATCAGTGAAAACATTCAAACTTCACTTCATTATAGCTCTCAGTTTTTAGAGTTTTCGTTGCTGAGAACAAGCACAGAAAAAAAAACTCAAAAGTAAAACTGAGAACTAACTTAAACAGTAGAGGTTCAGGACTGAAACCTTGAATGAAAACTTCCTAAGTTCATTACAGCTTTCAGTTTTTTGAGTTTTCTTTTTTCAAAACTGACAGTATACACATGAAATACCTATAAATAAGAATTAACTTTCAAAAATACAGTTCTGGAACACTAAAATAATAAATGAACATTTTTGAACATTTTTTTTCAGCATTTACGGAATTGACAATATAAAGCTAAAGTATAACTCAAAATTATCATTTTAAAAGAAGTGGTGAGGACCTAAAACAATCATCGAAAATTTTCAAATTTTATTACAGCTTTCTGTTGTTTTTGTTTTTACTTCTCAGAACAGACGCAAAATCTTTGAAGTTGTTCCCAAAACTGAATTTAAAGCAGAACAGGTCCAGAACTAGAACTTCGAAACTTTTCGTGAAAACATTGAAAATTAATTGAAGCTCTTCGTTGTCCGAGTTTTCACTTCTCAGACCGACACATGAAACAAAAGTGTTGAATCATAAAGTACATAATTCAGAGTGAATGTACCAAATATGAGGTACCCGGGTATAGAACCGGTTTTATTCCCAGTCTACTTGGGTTTTAAAACAGGGCGGCAAAATACAAAAAACAACATTTACTAGTCGAGTGTGGGGGTTGTAGAAAACAGTAAGGTAGCAGAGATACTAAGTATAGCCCGGGCGGCAAAGTTCTTGAAACTGACTCTACCCGGGTACACAACTTCAGAATTATGCGTGCAAATCACCACAAATTAAAAATCATGAAGGAATCAAGATCATTGATCCTTGATGTCATTGTTTGGAATATTGAAAAGTCTATGGAACGAATCTTTGATTTTATATTAATTTTTTTGTCCCAGATAACTCAACTATGACTTCACAAAAAGTGTTCTCTAAATGGGGTAAAATTACTTTCTTTTCTTAGTATAGAGTATCCGAAAATTTATGCAAAACATAAAAATTAGAGTTAAAAAAATTGATTATTGTTTGTAGCAAAGATCACAAATGATTCCATTATTGGTTCATTTAAACATAAATAATAGGTTCACTATATTAGGTTGATGCTCACGATTCAGATGTGATGAAAAAAAAAATTTTTTTAAATTTAATAAATAAACTTATATATGTGTGTATATATATATTTATATATATTTTACTTTTTGCTCATTTTGGCTTTTTTGGGAGTCTGTGAAGCCTCCGATGGAGTATTGTTAGAAGTTGTCATGGGCTACACATTCGTGTTAAAATTTTTTGAATTCATCCGCTAGTTTCGGAGGAAGGGCCGTTCTCAAATTGTTGCATTCCCACCATGTCGTCATCCCGATAACTCCCGTAAATTTTATGATTTTGGGTTGAAATTTTGATGGCAGTTGAAGACTATTAGGAACTAGTTTGGTATTGAATTTGAACGAAATCGGTCCTCTGGTTTTCGAATGGCAGCCATTTCAAAATTTGACATATTTGGAAAATACACACCACGGTTGATGCGCCCAAGAGATATTTGAAGTTTCATTTGTTTCGTGCAGTCATTTTCATTTGTGCTATGAAACATTTTGCGGTGTAGTTTAGGAGCAGAGTTGACGGACACTTCCGTCATCCTTGACTAAAACATAATTGTTGACGTGTTTTGCCAAATTCGTTTCGAATCGAAATATTTCACGAAGACCCACTTATTTTAATTATATGCTATTTTCGAGGATTTTTGAGAATCGATTGCAGTATTTTGGCTGTATTGTTCCTATCTGCAGAAATTTTCCCAACGAATGTTAGTCTGATAATTTATTTTATCATTAGATGCCATTTTACGTCTTCACGTAGATCTTCGAGTGTGTTATTTTTTAGGAATAAAAGCGTCGTAAATTATTTCTGTCAAGGTGGTTGTATTTAAAATAATATACCACGAATTAACAACGACGTCAGTTTTTGATCCTGTTTTCACCTCTTCCCCGCCTATGTGTCAGTGCAAGACGCTTATTTTCGTCGGATGGAAACGTGTATATGTAGCTGCTTGTATTTTTCGGAAATAGAAGAGATATTTTTATCCGCTCCAATTTAATGTATTGAGAATTCTTATACAGTTAGGTATGCGTAATAATACGAATGTAACGAATGTTGTTGCGTATTTTCAGAGGTTTAACGTGGCGGTGACTCGAGCTGTCGCCTTACTAATCGTCGTGGGAAATCCCGATATTTTACAGTGTGATCCAAATTGGAGAGCTCTGCTGGAATACTGCCGAGACAATGATTCTTTAGTCAATGAAGAACCAAGCGGTGCCCTACCCCCAGACTTTGATCCTAGTGATGTCGTACGTTTAAATTTGTCCGCGCTTACCATTAACGCAAGTAATTACGCATTTTTGGTATTTTATTTACTCCGATACCTACTTTTAGATGCGAATTCTGAAATATACTTTAAATGGAAATACGTTTCCTAGCCAAGTCCCTAATCGTTGCACGGCGAAAGGGAGAAAAAAAACCTTCTGTATATCGGAATTCGGTCTATGTGGTTTTCTCATTCATTCGGAATTTTACGAAATCATTTTCTTACAGGTCATATAACTGGTGAAGAAAGCTCCAGTTGCTTTCCGGAAGAATGAGCACACTTCCAAAATCTTTTTTTTTTTCTCACTTAGCATAAATTATTCGTTTTTTGTTCTATTATATTTGTATTTCACTATATTTCTGTGATTAAATTGTAATCAAAATCCGTTAAACTCTACGCAACCAATGGATTTGCTCATCTCGTTATTTTACCACGTTGTTTTTAATTGTGTGTATTTTTATACTATTTTTTTGTATCGCGTTCGCCTTATCTAATTTTTCATGGTACGATTATCGGATGTTTTTTTAAATTTGGTGCATTATTCGCAGGTCTACGCGTTTCTTGTTACCGTATTTATTGTACTACCTGTTGCGTATCTCCCCTTATAATTTTTTTGAGAATATCGTATTGCCAAAAATTTAATTAAAATAATATTTCTGAACTGAAAAATATCCTTTTGATTATTTGATGTTGTTCTAATAGGTAGTCGTACTGTTAAATGAAAAACGATGTCTTCGTCAGCGAGAATCAATAAAAATAAGAGACACGATTTCATGGTAAATTTAGGTAGATAGATACCTCTACCTATTATTTAGATTGGTAAGATTCGCATGGTTAATTTAAATTTTACCTAAGAGAGCGAATATTCCATTAACTCTGGTCATCATCTCACCAAGAAGTTATTTAATGACTCACCGGTAATTACTCGACTGTTGCGCGCTTTAGAAAGAAATGTGTTTTTTGAAATGAGCAATTAGCAACTTTGTGGTTTGTAGATCTGGTAAAATGTGTCAAACCTGAAAAAACTGAGTCGATCTCGACGAAATTACCGCAGTAGCAGAATTCGTCCTACGTGTAGGCAAATATTTGCGTCCTTCGGTGTCAATTTTCGACACTAGTTCCATCCTCAAAATCAATTAGTGTGGCAATAATTTGGAAAATATATCGGAAACTAAAACTACATTCGGTAACATAAGAATACATATAGGTACTCGACATTGGTAGATACCTACACGGGTAATGTCGGAATTGCCTATAACTGAAAAGAAATTTATCAGATTATTTCTGATTTCTATATAATATTGACGAATGAATAGCGTTCCAAATACAAATCAGGAATCGTGCACTTCTAGTCTAACCTACCGGCGTGTTTTCACAAATTCGTCCGGTAAGATTGGAAGCATAATAATTAGTAGCTGTAGCGATTTGTAGTCTGTTTGACATCACCAGGAATGAGGCGAAAGGCCTTTTTTTTAGGGGGGGGGAGAGAAAAACGAAAATTGCCGACTGAAATTTTTGAAATCGCCGCCTTTAAAAAAAAACTCATCAACTATCATAATTTGTCAACTATAATACAATTATAAGGAGTCAACTTTACCATCTCCGAAAAGATTTTTGGGGAGCTCCCCCCATCATCCTTTGGCTACATCCGTGGTTATCACTGTTTTAAAATGACATCGATATGGCGATGATTTACTGAGAATGAAACGGATTTGTAAATAAAACGTGAAACGTAACTTACCACTAGTCACAATGTACAGAGACAATCGCTTGATGTAAATTTAGTACGAAATTGTTTTTATTTTGAAATCTCTGGAGAAAATGTAAACGTGGATTTTACTGTATCGACTTTCGAGGGGGTATCCACATCCTAATGAAAGACTTTCCTCAATGAAAACTACCCTCGAGCAGGTTTTTGGTCGAATGAAAGTCGTGACAAATTGAAACAGGTAGGTAGGTATATTGAAAAATCCGTTCGACATTAGTATTAAAACGTGCCTGCAGATTGTCTTTGAAGCAATCCGAATGTTTTATACGATTTTATGCCTATTCATACGTACATTAGCCTAATTGGTCAGTGACTCGATAGACGATAGGGATAGATGATCGCGGTTGCTGTAGAATGATTGACGATTGCGTCACTTGCTGAGCCGTGAACACTGAACTGAACAGCTGAACGAGAGCAACTCCTCAAACAACTAAAACAAATTCAAAACATCATAATAACGCTGAAGGGGTCGATTATGGTGCGAACGCTGGCCGAATGCAGCCAAACGCTAGCATGTCATTGGCTAATCGCCTACCTACCTACACGATTTTATCTCTCATTTTTTTCTTCTTCTTCTGCGCTGTGGGAGTGCGTGCAGGTCGGTGCCGAACAGTGTGGGGCGTAGATCTTTCACAAGTAGATTGAACGATCAATAGGTCAATAGATCGCGATATTAGATCATCGATCACTTCGAAAAATGATCTAATTTTGAGATCCAGATCGCTATTTTTCGGATATTTTAGATCTTTAGATTTTCAAATTAGGTACCTATATCGTTTGTAATAACTTAAGTCAGGCCCGTAGCCAGGTCGTTATTTCAGGAGGGGCAAACAGATTTGTTGGGGTGGGCCAAACCTAAAGAAGATATTCACCTAAAAATTTTTCGCTCGGTTTGCTCGCAAAATATATAATTTTCTCTTATGCATATAGAGGTACCTATACATTTTTTTTTTTTTTTTAAATTCGTAGGGGGCAAATGCAATGACCAGGGTGGCAATGCCCACACTTGCCCACCTGGTTACAGCGCTGAGTTGAGTACTCAAATCAGATAATGAAATCATATAATAATAAAAATAAATTAATAAATGATTCAAACTTACATTTGTTCTACATTTAATTTTATCCTTTTTTTTTTCATTTTTCAATTCTTACAAATTGGAAAGAGGTGAGGGGGAGGAAATTGGGAAGCGAAGTGATCTAATTAATTAGATCGAGTTGTTAGATTGATCAACAGATTGCAGTCAAGATCGTAATAATATTGCTGTAACGTATATTTTCGTCTATTTTGAGAAATGACGAACATATTCGTTCACTCATTTTCAAATACCAAAAATGTAGATATTTGTCAACAAATTACCTTCCTATAACTCTTCATAAACAACCACAAAACTATTCGTATTTAATTTTACATATACAGATATACCTTCTGTATATTTATGACCTAGTTGTACCTGTCCCTCGAGTACTCGACGAGTCAGCACAACCCTATAATAACAACACCCTACCTCACTTTACCTATCCGACACGTACGTTTTCATACCCTGAACGAGTATATAATCCCTCGATTCAATTGTATAGTTGTTCAGTTCAGTTTAGTTCAGTTCTCCAACAGCTACTTCTAAGTACCTGGAACCTCTCTCGTAGAAGTCTCTGGTGAACAGATAGTCTTGCTTGTTGAAATTGAATATGTATTAATATTAACGTAGAAAGATGTACTGTATGTACAAATTATTATAATATTAAATGTGTTAACTCACTGATGTGTTTAAATATTATTGAGTCTCAAACAAATGTTAAGGTCCACTATAGTTTGTGGATGTCTAAACTGAATCTATTTTAGAAATATTACTACTTTGAAGTACGTGGTATTTCGTGTATGGTGTACTCCCGAAGGTGGTCGTAACTAGGTACAACACCGACATCTTTTGGCCGTTACATTATTGGCGCCCAACTGGTCTGCTATTGCGAATCGAACTCTCGCTCTAGTACCTGCTCAACGGAATTGCTGAATTCAAGCTGCTGTTTCAATTCCTCTGGCTCGAAGTACTTTGCTCTAACCTTGAAAACTCTAGTCAAGTACTCAAAGAGAAACGCGTAAGGCGTGCTCTTGAGGAAAGGAAGTAGAGGTTAGCTGCGAGTGGAAAAGAACTAGTTGTGAAAAGAAACCCGAACTTCAAAAACAAACAAGGAACATTTATTATACAAAAGAAAATACAAAAGGAAATATATACAACGGTTCGGCGAAGTGCGGCGACGGATTCTTCAAGCTCCTGTGCAAACAAAAGAAGAAAACAAAGTAACAATTAATATTAATTATAATTCGCGTCCCTCCCTTAAATATAAGAAGTGTTAAATGATTATAAGTCGCGAAAAAATTTATTTTTATGAGTGAAACTTGGGAAAATTTATCCGAACCCAACACTACTAAAACTAACTTAAATTGGCTAATCGATGCTAAAAATTTTGAATTAATTAATGTATGTCAAAATTTGAATATCGAAGTCGATAAAAAATATTTTTCTCGAATAAAAACCCAAGAGGATATCCTATTAAAAATTAAATCCAGTAAGGAAATACAAAAATTATTAACCCCCGAAAATATAAAAATAATTTTACAAACAACACGAAAAACTCGTGAACAAATTCCCGAATTAGAAAACCCTATAATAAGAAAATATTTTAATCCTCCTTCTACTTCAACCCCATTCTTGGAAAATTTGGATAATCCCACAGCGTTTCCAAGAGTTAAAACTGCTATTAATCTAGTAGATATTACTGAGTGTTTAGAAAAATCTGACGAAGATTTTCTCAGCCCAGAAATTGAAACTAGACTTTTAGAAAACTTAATTCCCCCTATTGAAAATAAAATGTCAGGAAAGGCTGCAGTAAATATCAGACCTTCCTTATATGGACACACCCCAACGGAAGACATCGTATCATTTTTAAACGGATTTGAAAATGAGGCGGAATCTTTCAATTGGGATGCAAATATGAAATTTAAAAAATTAAAATCGCATTTTCTGGTCTTGCGAAACAAATATTTGAAGATAGAATTCAAACTAATCCCGAATGTAATAACTGGCAAAATACTAAACAAAAAATCTTGGAAGTCTTTACGAGGACTAAACCCCAATTACGCGAAATATTATACGAAAGAAATTACAATGGTGAAGCTGATTTCTCTGCGTATATTATGTTTGTGAAAAGAATTTTAAAACAAATTGAACCCGATATTACGGAAGAAAAAATTATCGAAAAAATTATGCCTAACCTTCCCGAAAAAGAAAGTATTTTTAATAAAAAAAGAACCTAAAACTATTCAGGAACTTGATAAAGCTCTCTCTAAATATCTCGAATTTAAAGATAAAGCATTCGGACATATAGATCCCCTTTTACGTAAAAAAATTGACCAATTAGAAAAAACTATAGAAGAATTAAAATCCGGGAAAACAGAAAAGAAAATCGAAAAAAATATAACTGCTATATCATCCGACCCGATCTGGAAAGCTGAAATGGAGAAGATGAGCGCTGCAATAGCGAACATTTCAAAATTTCAGGAATCCAGAAAAAATAATAAAAATCCCCAAAATAAAAATAATAACAATGAACAAAACAATAATAACCAAAATAATAATAATAATAATAATAATAATACTAATAATAATAATAATAATCAAAATCAAAACCAAAACCAAAACCAGAATCAAAATAGGAATAATAATAATAATTATAATAACAATAATAATAATAATGGTAATGGTAATTGGAACCAGAATCAAAACTGGAACCAAAATAGCCAAAACAGAAATTGGAATAATAATCAAAATTTTAACCCTAATTATAAAGGAAGAAATTTTAATCCAAATTTCCGGAGAAATAATTTTCCGAGAAATAATAACGGATATTATCCTAATAGGATTCCAAATTGAAACCAAATGGCTCTCCCAAATTGGAATAATGCTCCAGCATGGTCTGGAATGTCATTTAATACTCCCCAAAATATCCCCTATGTGGCTGCTAATACCCAAATGATTGCCCCTCCGGCACCATTAATGGCAGCTCCACAACAAAATTATCTCCCAACATCAAACCCCCAGGCCTGCCAGAATAATTGCTCAAAAAACTAAGTGTCGCCCTTACAGGTGATCTGTCAGCTGTAAGGGATGTCGCGAACAAAGAGTCGAAACTAGTTAACAATGTGAGTAAGGAGAAGTTTCAAAGCAAAGGGTACTGCAGAACCCAATGTAAATTTCACCTTCCATTTGCCATTTATGGTAAACAAATACTTAGCTTAGTCGATCCAGGTTCAGAACAGACACTTATTGATGAAAAAGTTTTAAAGAAAGTCAATTTTACGGAACCAATTCTACCAACAAAAGTAAGATTTTGTGGTGCGGATAGTCAACCTCTTGAGGTCATAGGAGTAACCAATGTGATTTTTTCCATTGATCATTGTATTTACCCACATCCCACTTACGTTGTTCGAAATTTAGTAGAACCGGTCATACTGGGTTACGACTTCTTATCAACCCATAAAGCCAAAATGGACTTTTTGAAAAATAAATTCACTCTACCATGTGGTGATGAAGAGCGATGTTTTGACATGCCTGAATGTCACAATTTCCCTATTGAAAAGGAAAATAAGTTAGGTTATATTAAGCCCTTTAAATATTATGCTCCCCAAACTTTTAAAATAGAGGCAAATTCGGTGCTAATTTTAGCAACGCTGCCTGAACACCTGGAGTTTCTGTGTGAAACATCCATGGAAGAAAAAAATAATTTCTTTGTAATCGTATCAGAAGACACGATAGCGGCTGTTAATAATAATAACAGACCACACGTGATCTATAAAGGCGAATACTTAGGAAAATTTGAATTAAGTAGTGCAGTAGAAATTAATTCCTGTCAAATTGAAAGAATAAAAGAAAATACTATTTTTAAGGATAATCGAGGAAATCCCATCCCGATTAATCCAAAATTGTCGCTTGAACAAAAAATAAAAATGTACGAAATAATTAATGAATATAATAATATTTTTACGGGAAAAACAGATGAAGTTTCCATTTGTAAAGTTCCCGAACAAGTTGTCCGAGTAGACGACGAAACCCCACTGCGGTGTAGAAATTTTAAATTCTCACACGCAGAACATGAGGCCCTACACAAACTAGTCGATGACTTAGTAAAAGTAGGTGTCCTAAAAAAACAAAAATCGAAATTTGAATCGCCAATATTTGTAAAAAAGAAACCAGACGGAGTCTATCGAGTATTAGTAGACTACCGAAGAATGAACCAAAGAATAATTATGGATAATAATCGTGTGCCAACAATTGATATTATTTGGCCTTATTTAAGAAATAAAAAATGGTTTACGACAATTGATTTAAACAGTGGATATTTACAGATTCCTCTCACGGAAGAATCTAAACAATACACTGGAATAAATGTGGATGGAATTGGATATGTATTTAATTCTACTCCAATAGGTTTAAGTATATCCCCGTCCATCTTCCAAACTATCATGGATGACATATTCCATGATATATTCTGGAAAAAAATGGTATGTTATTTGGACGACATTTGTATTTTCGGAGAAACTTTCGAAGAGTGTCTTGAAAATACAAGGGAAGTATTAAAAAGATTAAATAAAGTAAATTTAAAAATAAAAACAAAAAAATGCCAATTTGCAATGAACGAAATCGAAATATTAGGACATACGGTCCGATATAACGAACTACGTCCATTAAATAAAAATATAGAGGCAATAAAAAATTTAAATCCCCCTAATACGTTAAAACAATTACGATCATTTTTAGGATCAATAAATTATCATAGGAAATTAATCCCTAATTTAGCTAAAATTACTGCTCCTCTTACTGATTTACTAAGAGGTACAGATAGCAAATCAAATGCAAAAATAAAATTAAATCAAGAACATCTTGAAATATTTGAAAAATTAAAAGAAATTATGATTTCCAAACCTGTATTAGCAATATATGATCCGAAATTGGAAACCTGTGTAGAAGTTGATGCTTCGAAAATCGCATTAGGTGCAGTGCTGCTGCAAACTAATCCCGTTATGAAGCATAAACATCCAGTTGTATATTTCTCTGAGAGAGTCCAACCTGCCCAGTCAAAATTGTGTTCATTTGACTTGGAAATGTTAGCTATTACGAATGCATTAGCTCATTTCCGTGGATACCTACTAGCATTACGCTTCGTAGTATACACGGACCATAAACCTCTGATTTATCATCAGAAATTTAATACTCCAAGCCCAAGATTAATCCGATTAATATCTAAATTAAACGAATATAGTTTCCAAATTAAACATATCGCCGGAAAAAATAATTGTATGGCTGATATGTTATCTCGTCCACATGATGAACCGGACGAAATCACATTTGAAAAAGGTGAATTTTTAGTAGATAAAAAATATGCTCTTCAGGACGAAGAAAAAAATGTGAATACTGTGTGTAGAATTCACAATGACAATTCTGTCCCATTAAACCCTGTATTCTTTCAGAATCAAAATGCGTGGTACTACCCAAGTACAACGCCCCAAACATATTATTTTCCCCCTTCCCTTGCATCAACCTTCCCATATTATCCCGTGGTACAAACCACAATCCCACAGAATGAGTTAGATCATTCTGAAAATTGTCCCAACAAAACTACTAACGTAGTTACAAGATCTGCTCTTAAAGAGGCAAACCTCGATAATCAGAACATCCCAACCCCTCCTGTGACCCCAGTTGTCACACAAATGTCAATTCCCGACATCGCATTACCCCCCAACCAGAAGGTCAAACTTCTGAATCCCCCCAAAAAATTGAATTGCCCGAAAATTTAAAGACAATGCAGGAAAATGACCCGCATTGGAAAAATGTAATTTCATTATTAAATTATAACGAAATAAAAAAAGATAAAAATAAAATACGAAAATTGAATCGTACTATACAATTATATTTTCTTGACAAAAATAATGTATTAAGGAAATTACCTAACCCAACCTCATCGTATGATGAAGCGGTTACAGTAATTCCCAAAAAATTAATTCCAGTAGTTCTAAAAAAACTACATGACGATCCGTTGTATGGAGGTCATTTCGGAATAAAAAAACAAAAAACAAGATAAAAAATCAGTTTTTCTTTAAAAATATGGTACAAAAAATTACGGAATACGTATTATTGTGTCATGAATGTCAAATGGCACAAAATTCCCCGAAAGAGGCTGGCTACCTCAAACATATTGAAATTGAAAACCCTAAACCGTTTTCACATTTAGAGATCGATTTCATCGGAAAATTTAATACCGAGTATGAACACTCGTACGTGCTTGTCGGTGTAGACAAAAGCACAAATTTCTGCACAATACGTCCAACAAAAAACCCAAATGCTCAATGCGTAATTGAATATTTGAAATTTATTTGTTACACGTATGGCACCCCAGGAAAAATTTCTTGCGATAACGGAGGTCATTTCGCTAATGAAACCGTCCGTAAATTTTGCGAAGAGAATAATATTAAAATTATTTCTTCTTCATTTTACTCCCCCCAATCGCAAGGACTCGTTGAAAAAATCAACGGTGTCATTAAAAAATCATTATCAAAATACGACCATTCAAACGAAAAAGAATGGATCGAAACAATTAATAAAATTATTTTCGCATACAATATAAGCCCAATCGAACACTTAAATAATAAATCTCCATTTTACCTACTTCATGGATTCAACCCAGAAGTACATATACCAGAAATACCGGAAAATAATAATAACAAAACAACTCGTGAAGAAGAAATTGAAAATCTCCTTCAGACGAGAGAAAAAACGCCGAGCTTAGCAAAGAAAGCATCGGAAAAAAACGCGAAACATTATAACGCACACCACAAAATCATTGACTTCAAACCAAATGACCTTGTTTTGCTGCGTCAATCAAAAAACGTCGCGAAAAATAAAATGAAATACACCGGACCATATAAAATTGTTAGAAAGGTCACGGATTTAAATTATGCAATTCGTATTAAAACAGACGATAAAACTGCGTACGACGAAACAGTTCACGTACGACGATTAATTCCGTACAAATCTCGTAATACAGACGAATTAAGTAATGAAATAAAAATAAAAGAAGTAGACGAAAACATCGAAAACCCCATCCCAACCCAAATTATACCTAAACCAAGGGGTCGCCCTCGGAAAAAACCAAAATAACTATGTGTAAAGTATATTACCCGTAGTCAGATTGGTTTTTTCAATCACGATACCTCCCTTCCCCCCACTTTATTTGATTTTATCGTAGAAAATTATTTCCCTGCGCATCGAGATATCTGTAAAAAACTTTTTTTTTTTTTGGAAAAACTTAAATTAGGAAAAATGTTAAATAACTCACCAATAGCCCACATCTCTGAATATCCCTCCAGGAACTCTTCTAGCCGGTCTCCACTGGATGAGCTGCTTCCGTTGGAAGGACTTGAGGCCTCGTTCTCAGGCTCCTGGCCACCGTCCAAGGATCCACTCTCTTCTGTGGACATACTCTCCTCTATGGACCGGGTATTCCACGAAAGGGAGTGGATGGTCGGCGCGGATGGCGGCTGTCCACTGCGGTACGGGATCGCCCGGTTGTATTCTGTGGCATCGTGGTGGCGCAGAGGCTGGAATCCGACGGTAGACACGGAGAGGTGCAGACGCGGCTTATTGTGATCATTGATGAACTTGACGAATCGAACCCCAGCCGTATTGATCAAAAGATCATTCAGATATACTTGGTCGAGGTGGACGTACTCAACAGTTACCTTCTTGTTAGTCTGCTGCGATACACACAGCAGACCAACAAGAACACCAGAAAGTATACCTAACCCAGACACCCCGCGAGTATCCAGATTGCCACGGAAGGTGAGTTTGAGCCCAGACGGCCCAAACTCCACGACCATGGAATGAGGATAGTAGATTCGGAGTTGAAACAAAAGTTTCTTTGTATACTCCTCCGAATCGGGACAACAAGTATATCTTACAAAGTGGCTCCAGTAGCCTAGATCCTCGTCAATTACCTCGCCTGGGATTCGAGACGGTTCAAACTGATTCAAGAAGTCACCGCGATCAGAAACAGAAGAGACGCGGTAAAATAAGGAAAAAAGACGATGGAGCGCAAAGTAAAGGCGAGGCTCGCACATGCAGCTTTGAAATGGCCGGATCTTGGTGAGTACCTGTTCCCCCAGGAACCAGGTCTCATTCGCCTCCACGACTCCAGACGACATAAACATTCGGTCGTTCATGTACACGATCGACATATTTTCGAGAAGATATCCGCACAGAGAAAGAATTTTTTTTTTGTTTGAAAAACCCGAACTACACCAACACGTCACTGACACTTGGAAAAATATCTGATAAAATTAAGTTCAAAATTTTTTTTTTTACACGAAAAAATTGGAAAAATATAAAAAATATACGTAAAAGTGGAAAAAATAACACGTAAAATAGCGTAAAAAGGTAAAAGCAAAGACAGAATACTTACGAAAGAAATAAAATTAATAATTTTATATTAACAATTTGACCGAGATTCATAACTTGGATATCGGAAAAATTTGTCTCCCCCTTTACCCCAACCTGCGAATATCAAAACAAATCAGTAATATGCATAAGCCATTTTCTCGTAAATAACTTAGACGTTGCATTCTTTCTGTTTCAGAAAATGTATACGAATCTACTTTTCTATTTCGCAATAATTATTTCTTCGACTAGTATTGCGCAAAGAACATCGTCTGACCCATATAGGATTACGACGGCGTCAACTGGCGCTTATTTTCAAGAAATAAGCAATATTTTCGTATATTCTAAATCTGCCCCAATAATTTACTCCATTAAGCTAGACTTGCATGAATCAGCAGATAAACTACTAGAAACGAATTTCAAACACCGGTTGTGTAATGAAACAACCTGGAAAAATTGCAAATATGCAGAAATGGCGAAACGATTAAAAAATACCATAAAAAATCTGAAAGAACAAAACATTGCGATGATACAAGATTTCTATTCGACACCATCGTCTATTCGAAGCAAACGAAGCGTATTCACCCCGATCAGATCTTTCTTCGGAGATGCGCTACGATTTTGCTGTCAAGTATTAAACTTTAGAGATGGACGAAACTTCTTGGCGAATGAAATCTCGTTGAAAGAAGAATACGATATTATTAAAAATCAGCTACTAATCGAGCATGCAGCCTTAGTAAATACGTCTACTAATCTGCATAGCTTCATTGACTATACAAATAATTTTATGACAAGATTTATCTCGCATACAAATTCTTTTATGGAAAATTCGCTAGAAGAACACGAACTTCTAATCTCGCTAAACTATATACAAGGATTCTATGATAATTACCTAATAAACACGTTAAGATTATCAAACATTCTAACGTCGTGTAAATCTCATATGATCCCATCTTCAATTATCTCAAAAGAAATATTAGAAAAAGATTTAGTAAAACTTTCGAAAATTACGAAAAATCTAGGACTCGACCTAGCAATCCCCATTAAGGATATTCAAAACTATTATCACACTGAACTTGTAAACTGCAATTTCTTTAAAAACACGTTAGAACTAGAAATTAAAATTCCCCTAAAACAATTAGATTCAAAATATGAAATTTACGATTTTATTCCGCTCACATTCAAAAGTCACTCTAATGAATTGTGTAGCTGGGATCAAGAACCATCTCTGATAATTCATGAAATCAGAACAAATTCTGTACGTTATATTAGTGGAACCAACCTCCATTATTGTAACTCGGATAAACCATTATGCTTCCTTCCTTCTAACAGAGGAAGTGATAAATTATCGTCTTGTGCAAAGAACTTATTCTTCCAAGACCTAAACCAAAATCTACTACAATCTTGTTCATTTAAATGCAATCCTAATAATAATCAAACATTGGTGCACCCTATTGGTCACACCAAGTTTGCTATTGTAAACTTTAACTCCCTCGTAGCAACTAATTCTGTTACGAAAAAATCTGAAAAATTAAAAATAAACAATAATTCCCCTGCAACCTTCATTCTGGACGTACCTTGTCACATCCAAATTGAAGATATTGATAAAAATAACAAAAATACTGTAATCATCCCCATAGAAATCCCTTGTCTCTCTGAATCATTAGAAGAGACTATTAAAATTGAAAATCATTTACCACTCTTGTGGACATATTTTTCTGATTCGATAGAACCTTTTGATCTTGCCATTGATCTGGCAACGACAAAGGTCTATAACCCAAATTGGAAAAACTTTGTTCCTCACACTGTTCCCATGAACAATTTGGAGAACAAAATTAAATCCATTAAACTTCAAATACCCGACCAAAACTTCAATGATTATATAACTTTTATTAATGAAATGTTCCTAATATGGTTAAGTGCAATCTCACTTATTTTAATAATTATTATAGTATATTTAAAATTAACCTGTCACCAAAACTGTGTGAACCTAACAAAAAGCACAGCATTGTAAAAAAATTACGCAAAATAATACGATATATTAACTATTTATATATACGTAAGAAAAATTTATTACTCATAATTAAGACTTGTAAAAATGTTATTCTAAGTATATATACTCATACTCGCATTATATGACGTAATTTTAATCATGCAGAATTATCTGGACATATGTATGTGTTGGATAGACTTTGGAAAATTTTTTTTTCCTTATTTTTTTTGTTCCCCCCGGAGAATTGTGTAACGTATATTTTCGTCTATTTTGAGAAATGACGAACATATTCGTTCACTCATTTTCGAATACCAAAAATGTAGATATTTGTCAACAAATTACCTTCCTATAACTCTTCATAAACAACCACAAAACTATTCGTATTTAATTTTACATATACAGATATACCTTCTGTATATTTATGACCTAGTTGTACCTGTCCCTCGAGTACTCGACGAGTCAGCACAACCCTATAATAACAACACCCTACCTCACTTTACCTATCCGACACGTACGTTTTCATACCCTGAACGAGTATATAATCCCTTGATTCAATTGTATAGTTGTTCAGTTCAGTTTAGTTCAGTTCTCCAACAGCTACTTCTAAGTACCTGGAACCTCTCTCGTAGAAGTCTCTAGTGAACAGATAGTCTTGCTTGTTGAAATTGAATATGTATTAATATTAACGTAGAAAGATGTACTGTATGTACAAATTATTATAATATTAAATGTGTTAACTCACTGATGTGTTTAAATATTATTGAGTCTCAAACAAATGTTAAGGTCCACTATAGTTTGTGGATGTCTAAACTGAATCTATTTTAGAAATATTACTACTTTGAAGTACGTGGTATTTCGTGTATGGTGTACTCCCGAAGGTGGTCGTAACTAGGTACAACACCGACATCTTTTGGCCGTTACAATTGCCAAGATCTGCAGATAGCGATCTAAATCGCCTTGATCGATCTATCGTCCCAAGATCGCCCCACACTGGCGCTGAAATCCTGATTGCCTGCATACGTGTACGTGTGTGTCGCACGAGTGTTTTTTTGTGGTGTGTGTTAGTGTATATTGTATATTTGTACAGATTTGTACGCATATACCTAATAATTATGTGCGATAAAGTGAAAAAGAAACAAAGCAAGCAAGTGCCAAGGAGTAGAACAACGTTTGAGGGTGTATGTAATAGAGAGAGCAGATTTTCTTGTTCCATTCTTTGACGATAGAGTGTTTCAGGAAATGAAATCACTGTGAAATATGTAATAGGTATCTATACATTCGTACATATCAGATATACCTAGTAATACACAAAACTGAGTGATTTCATTCCCCAAAAATGCTATCTGTGTCTGATATAGTAACTACGTACAGAAATGTTATACAAATCAGCCCTCTATTAAGCCGGTCCCACACGATTCGCGTATTTGGCGAATGTTATTCGGCAAATATTTGGCCGAAACATTTGCCTCGCTGCTTTGCGGCTCCTACATTACACCATGAATATACGAACTTATTCACGCGCGTCATGTAGGAGCCATCTGCAAGCATTCAAATATTCGTCATCCCTTTGACTCGCAAATTATTTACCGACAACTGCCGGAACCTAGACGAATGTTCGGCAATGCTGAACATTCGCATTGGCATTTCTCCCACACGATGCGCAAATGTAGACGAATGCCGAATGTTTGCCAAATACGCGCATCGTGTGGGACCGGCTTTATACACTGAAAGAGAACAACTTGAGCAATGAGCAGTCGCAGAATTAAATGTAACATACTGGAATAATTTCTGATGGAGAAAAGCCGAGCAAGCGAATTAGAAAGAGACAGAGATAATACGTAGTATAGGCTATATCTTTTTAAGTACCTAGGTTTTCTTTTAAAAATCTGCTTATTACGTTTGGTGCGGTATTAGCCCCTCGGGTTCGGGGTGGGAAAATTTTTGCACCAATAACTGAAATTTATATATATATATATATACATAGGTATGTAATGGTCATAATATATTCTGTTTTCTTGTTCCCCGGTACGGGTACCAATTTTTGTCCGATAATCACGAAATTTGGTTCGAACATTTGTACTGAGCCAAAACCAGACGTATTGATTTTGGTGAGCATCGGCCGGATCGTATTTCCGGTACAACCATTTTTGTTTTTATTTTGGCTATAAAATGCCTAAACAAATATTAGTGTGATCTGTTTTAAAATATTACAAATTTTGATGCGGATCCGCAGGTACTTCCGGTACTGCTATTTTTTTTTTTTTAATATTTATATTGGTCATAGAATGCAGAATTTTGGAATTTGAAACAAATATTTATTATATACATTTCTCTCTCTCTCTCTTTCTCTTTCACTCTCTCTCTCTCTCTTTAATCTACTACAAATTTTGGTGCGGATCTACCAAATGGTACTTACGGTAAAGCCTCTTTTCCTTCTTTTCCTTTTTTTTTTCTAATTTGTATTAACTCTTCTTTATACAAAAATTATCCACATGCTCATATTTTCTTCTCTTTTATTTTATATCTTTATTATATTTCTTCGATCTTATTTGAAATTATAAAAAATACCATAAAGTAATAAAATAAAAAAAAAGGAAACATAAACATGTGGATAATTTTTGTTCATAAAAAGAAAAGTTCATGCAAATTATTGCAAAAAAAGGAAAAAAAAGTTTTATCGGAAGTACCGTCCAATCGATCCGCGCCAAAATTGGTCGCGTGCTAAAATAAATTAAAATAAATATTAATTTCAAATTTCGTACAAATTGTTCCAAAATTCCGCCTTTCAAGACCAATATGAAAACAAAAATAGCGGTACCGGAAGTACCGTCCGACCGATCCGCGTCCCAATTTGTAGCGTACCTATTGCAATAATTTATGATAAATATTTATTCCAAATGTCGTGGCTATAGCCGTGCAAAATTGAGTATTCTAAAGCCAAAATAAAAGCAAAAATGGTAGTACTGGAAGTACCGTCTGGCCAATCCGCACCAAAATCAGTAGGTATGGTTCTTGACATAGTACAAACGTTCGTACCAAATTTCGTAATTATTGGACGAAAATTGCGACCTGTATCGTAGGAACAAGAAAACGAAACGGAATATATATGACCATCAATATATACCTTCCTATATAATGCGAATTTGGGTTATTAATTCGTGCCAAAATTTTCCCGAGGTCATGAAACGAAGACCATACCCACCCTCGGCTAATATCGCACCGAGGTTAGTAAGTAAATTTTCTAAAGAAAACCGACCTAAAAAGAAACAGTATAAATAAACAAGCTGCAATTATCTCCTCTGACTATAGATTACAGATTACAGACTACAGTGTTACAGTATAGTCAAAGAATATTTTTTTGTCTCTTTCTAAGTAATTCGCTGGTTCGCATTTTACCAGACGGCCAGCGATCGTTCGCGTTGTGGTATTTAATTCAGTGCGAGCGGCACCGAAGTCCGAAAAAGCGACATGAACGAGACGAGAAGAGGCGTGAGTGATTAGATATTTGTTGTAACGGAAATCCCACCTTCACTCATTCTTCATCATCATCATCACGATCACTATATATATGTCATACGTACACTCTCGTCGCGAAGTGCTTTCCCCCTACTACTTTCGATCGTGCATTGCTGTTGCTTCGCCATTTCATATTTCATTTTATAATGTATTTTTCATTCGTGCAATAAACCTCAAATTCAACACAAGTCTCAAGTTCTTTCGATCCTCGTTCTATGCGCCTCACATCATGGTAGCCATCGCTGCGGTAGAACTATGAGGAGAGACTTTAAAATTTAACAAATGAAATAATTTTTTTTGATTTTATTTACTGTTGCGCGAAAATCTTTCTATGTTTTCTGTTGAGTAATATATGAAGAATTAATTGTTTTTTCTTCTCGAGAAATTCAAACTTGAAATTTAATTTATTGTTGATTTTTTGAAAAATTCAAAATTAAATCATAAATCTGAAGCTGAAGTTCCCGACTTAATAACGGCCGAACCTGGAAGTCATCGAACGCTAAAACCAAGAAGGACCGCCAAAGAGATCGAAGGAACAGCCCAAGGAAACCTGCTCCCGTCGTCGAGGACTCATCGCAGATCCACAAATCGAGGACCCCAATTTTTCGGCCAACTCCAAACCAAATTTAAGCAGGTAGTACAACGGTAGACAGCAAATTGCAGAAAACTGGATTATTCGTCAGCGCAACAGAAGGAAGTAAAGTAGAATAATTTTTTCATTTTTTGTAAAGGTAATATTTATTGAAGCTAGTTATTTTTCGAGTTTGCATAATTGTATTTTTTGAACTAAATCTGAAAAGAGAAAATTAAGTAATAATTAAATTTTTATGCCCCCGATAATAAGTTTGTGCGAAGGAAAATTAGGTGAATATAATATTGAAAAGGAAGAACTAAAAGAATTAATTAATAAATTTGAAGGAGAAAGAGTTATAGATATAAAAATTGAAACTTACGATTTACCATACGTCACATATTTCACAGGAGAAATAGTATTAGAGTCCTTTGTAGTGGATATATCCGGAAGAATAGAAAAAATTAGTAGCCTAAAATATATTAAAATTGTAGAATCTTCAGTAAACTATTTTTCAAATAGAATCTATAGTTCAGAAAAATCAAAGGAAAAGTTTATGAATAGATTTTTTAACTAATAAATAATAAAAAGAAACTGGAAGATATAGAAGGAAATAAAGTTGAAAGAAGCGAAAAAGAAAATTTAATAAATAGAATTGAAAAAGAAAAAATTGAAAATAAAAAATACGCATCTGTTTATAATAAAGAAAATAATTTATTAGGTTTTGATAAAATAGAAGAAGAAATGGCATCCCCAAACGAAATTAAACCCATCCAAGCCCCACTGGGAAAAGTTTTTAATGGGAAATATTATTTGGATTGGCGTAGAATGATTATATCTGCAATTCGAGGTGCAGGATATTACGACATCTTTGGGGAACACGAATTTTTACAATCATATATAAATAATATTGATGATTTAAATTTTCGGCCAGATAAGAACATGTTAAATTACTGCAAAATGCAGGATAATGCAAAGGCGTTTATATTAGAAAGAGTATCAAATGACATAACAAAGCAAATACGAGATTGCAATACAGCAATTCTTATGTTAAAAAAATTAGATAATATTTATGGCACGAAAACTTCTGTCACTGCTAATATAGCAAAGGCGAAATGGATGGAATTTAGATTTCAGCCTGGAGGAAATATGAAGGGATTCCTAAAAAAATGGGATGAGTTAGTAACTGACGTAAGAGATAGTGGTAAAGAGGTCACGGAATCAGAGGAACTCGAAAATTTGCAATTAGCCTTATGTTACGAACAAGCAATTGCAAAAATACAATACGAAAATTTGCCTTCAAATGAAAAAAATTTAGATAATTTTAAGAGAATATTAAGAGAAGACTCTGACCAGAAATTCAGGGATCAAACTTTAAAAAAACAGAATGGTAATAATAACCAAGTCAATAATAATTATAGAAATAATAATAATAATTATAACAGGAATAATTACAGGGGAAGATATAATAATTTTAGAGGTAGAAATAATTATAGAGGAACCGGAAATGGTCGAAATGGTTACACAAATAGTAATCGAAATAATTTTAATGGTAATAATGGAAATTTTAATAATAATGGGAATAATGGTATCAATAATGAACCAAATCAAAACCAAAATAGTAATTCGAATAGTAATGGGAATAATGGTAATGGAAATTATAGAGGAAATGGTTATAGAGGAAACTCAAATTATAGAGGTAATAATTATAGAGGCAACAATTACAGAGGTAATAATAGAAATTATTACCAAAATAGTCCGAAATGTTATAGATGTGGGCAGTTAGGTCATATAGCACAAAACTGTGGAAATAATAACCAAATAGAAAATAATAATAATAATAGTTCTAATAATAGTCAAGGGAATTATCCCCCAAAAACAAATACACCTCAAATAAATACGAATAAAAAAGACAATTCGGAACAGCAGGTGAAAATGTCTTGTATGATTAAAAAATTCAACAAAAATAATAATGAATGGTTGTTGAACGAATTGATCAATAATAATAAACATAATAATAATAAAAATTACGATATATTAAATCACAGAGCAATATTAGATGGAGCTGCAGAAGTACATTTGACATCTGACTTAAATAAATTAGTAGATGTTAAAAAATTTGTAACTCCAATCAAATTACAATGTGCAGGTAGAAATACTTTTTTATATGCTACTCATACGGGGAGAATGGTGATCAAAGTCGAGAATTCTAACAAAATTCAATCATTGATAGAGTTAAATGATGTTCATTATGTGCCGGATTTAAATCTAGATATTATTTCAGCCATAAAAATTACGAACACAGGTATGATCAATATAGATCAACAGAAGGATATAGCCAACATATACTTTATTGAAAATGCTGAAATAATCATAACAGCAAAAAAAGAAGAAGGAATCTTTTATATATATTATAATATCGAAAATAAAAATAAAAATCAAAATAACACTATAGATAATAATGAAAATAATATAATATGTGCCCCAGTTACTCAGAATATAGATGATGAATGGGATGATTTTACTGTAGAATTAGAAATTCAGGATGATGATATTAATAATGAATCACCTGAGGGGGGTATAGAAGAAGAAATTATGGAACAAAATAATGAAATTGAGGAAATACCACAAAAAACACAAATTAATAATAATATAAATAAAAAAATAATAATACATAGGAGACTTGGACACTTAAATGCTAGATATCTGCAAAAGTTAAAAACTCTAGCAGTAGGCATTCCCGAAAATATAAATTTTAGGGATGAGGATTTTGCTAATTGTCAAATATGTTGCATTGCTAATAATTCGAGATTGGGACATAATAGTGTTAGAAATAAACCAACTCGAAAATTGGAAATAACATCCTCAGATATTATGGGTCCGTTTACGCCCTCAGTGGCAAATCAAAAATATATATTAACTTTTATAGATCATTTCTCCAAATATACGTTTGTCATGCCTATAGTTAGTAAAAGTCAGGTCACAAATGAATTTAAGAATATTATAATATCTATGAAAAATAAATTTCCTGAGTACCCCATTGGGACTATTAGGTGTGATAATGCCAAGGAATATACTGATATTAAAATATTAAACTATTGTAATGAAGTTGGCATAACAATGGATTATGTGGTGCCATATTCTCCGGAATTGAATGGTGTTGCCGAAAGGCAAAATCAAACTTTAATGAGGAGAGTACGGGCCATGCTAATAGATGCCAACCTCGACATAAAATATTGGTCCTATGCTGTAGTAACAGCGGCATATCTAATAAATAGATCCCCCACAAAAGCAAATAAAGAATATAAAACTCCCTACGAATTATTTTATGGGACAAAACCAAATTTAAAAAACCTTAAAGTCTTTGGAGCACTGACGTACAGGCATATTCCTGTGGAGGTCAGAAAACAAAACGCCACAAAAGCCAAAGCAAAACAAAAAAACAAAATTGACCCGAAGTTAGCACATAGAGCTGAAAAAAGTATAATGATGGGTTATACAAATACGGGATACTGTCTTAAAGATCCATATAATACAAAATCATATATTTCATGTGATGTTAAGGTAGACGAAACTCAAAATATTAAATCACTATTAATAAATAATAAACCATTAACCATAAAATCGTCAGATTACGAATATGATTTAGGGATAACTAACCCTGTAGTCATGAACATAAATATTAGATATAATAAAATATATATAGAGGATAATATTCCAAAAAATTATTCTGAAATAGAATCAAACCCGTTTAGAGATGATTGGATTAAAGCAATAAATGACGAGTTTAATTCTCTCGATGATATGAATGTGTGGGAAATAGTCGACTATGATCGCCAAAAACTTATAGATACAAGGTGGATTTTCACAATTAAATTTGATGAATTTGGAAATCCAAAACCAAAGGCAAGACTTGTAGCAAGAGGTTTTAAGGATAGAACCGAGTACAATATTGCAGAGACCCATGGACCCGTGGCATCAGTAGGGACAATTAGATCATTAATATCTATAATAAATAAAGAAAAATTGATTATGGTGCAGTATGATGTAAAAACTGCGTACTTAAATTCACCAATTATTAAACCTATTTTTGTCAGGAAACCTGAAGGTGTAAATATCAACACCAATCAAGTATTAGAATTAAAAAAGTCTATTTATGGATTAAAAACATCCAGTAAATCGTGGTACGATCTTTTAGATACAAAAGTAAGGGATATGGGCTTTACAAAAACAAAATGTGATAGATGTCTGTACACTATAATTAATGATGATGAAAAAATATATTTTATAACCTATGTAGATGACATTTTAATTGCATCAAACTTACAGTCCTCAATTACAAAAATAAATGAGGAATTACAAAAAGATTTCACAATTACCATAATTAACAATCCAAGATTTTTCGTAGGATTAGAAATAAATAGAAATATAGAACAAAATACAATAACACTTTCCCAATATAAGCATATAGATAAGATGTTGAAGAAGTTTGGAATTTCGGACTTAAAAAACACGAATACTCCAATGGAAACGGGATTAAAAATAGATAAAATTGAAAATGGTTTAGATGACACAGAATATAGATCAATGATAGGTGGATTACTGTATTTAGCAAGACTTACAAGACCAGATATATTGTTTCCTGTAAATTTTTTGTCTCGCTTTCAAAATAATTCAAACAATACTCTGAAAAATTATATAAAAAGAATTTTCAGATATATTAATACCACAAAAAATTATAATATAATATACAAATCGGAAGGGGATGGTATACAGGCCTATATCGATGCCTCATATGCACCCCAAGTCGATGAACATAACATTGATATAAATAATTTAGGAAAAGGAAAGTCCATAACTGGCTTTATGATATTTTCTTATGGAGATTTAGTAGAATGGAATTGTGGCAAACAAACCATTCACGCATCCTCTAGTACAGCAGCCGAAATAATTGCGGTTTATGACGCATTAGATACCATAAAAGTAATACAACATATGAATTACGAAATTATAGGTGAAAAATTATGTGTAGATATAATGGAAGACAATATTTCAACACAAAAAATATGTTCTGGAGGCAGTCAGAAAAAGTCAAGGGCCTTGATGATCAAGTGTTATTCAATTCTGGAAGCATTTGAGGAAAAAATAATATTTTTTAGAACTGTCAGTTCGGAGAATCAATTGGCGGATATTTTGACAAAATCGCTAGATCGTTCAAAATTCGAAAATATCGTAGTCAAAATATTAAATGAAACGAACATTTATGCATAATATAATATAAAAATAATAATTCGTTTATTTCAAAGTCATAATATATTTCGAAATTCATCATCATAAAGTACAAGTCGTCCCAAGTCCAAAATATAAGTCGTAACATGAAAATAAATGCTTAAAATTTAACCTTCAATTTACTGCAAAAATGCACTCAACAATACCATTTACCAGAAAATACTTGCAATAGATAAATGCTACAACTCTCAAAAATATTAACAAAGAAAAAAGCAAGAAAATCGAGCAAGAAAAAACCCTACAATTCGGATAATAAAAACCCTATACACTTTTGAACAACCGTGAGAGAAATACACGTAATATTCCCACACGAAGTAATGAAAAGAAATTTTCCAACAATAAATACAATAAAGATTAAACTCATTACATGACCGCAAATTAAGATAAGTCGAAAACGTTCCTTTATCATACAAAACCTCGTAAGCGCCAGTTCAAATACAATAGCATACTCGAAAGATAAAGAAGCGATGCAATGGATATTATTCTACAACCTTTTTCATGTCATGTACAACAGATAATACCTGTAAAACGTAACGTTTCTGATAACCGATCGTGTGCCTCATAAACATTGTCAATTTATTTAATAGTGATTATTTTTTTTCTTTCTTCAATTCTTATATAGACGTAAAAATGTTCGAGAATATTTTCAGAGCACACTTCCGAATATATTTTATATTAGTCATCAATATATACAAAAAAAACTTTTTGCATGTTACCATTTTTATTTTTTTTATATACATTTTTATAATTATTAATATTTTTTATTCGATGCCATATATTATTCAGCATCACATATTAACCTACTATTGCATGTATTTTACTATTTATTTATTTATTTATTTTGAATTATTATTCTCGAAGCACAGCAAACCAAAATTTTTTTTTAGAAACATAGAGTTACCATAATATTTAAATTAATACGATATCAACATTTTTTTTTAGAAAATATTTTATTACGTATATGTCATTTTTAATATTAACATTTTTATATAAACAATAATAATTTTACTTTCAGCGTCGAACATGATGAAGAACTCATTCGATAAAATTTCAGGGGGGTGTTGTAACGGAAATCCCACCTTCACTCATTCTTCATCATCATCATCACGATCACTATATATATGTCATACGTACACTCTCGTCGCGAAGTGCTTTCCCCCTACTACTTTCGATCGTGCATTGCTGTTGCTTCGCCATTTCATATTTCATTTTATAATGTATTTTTCATTCGTGCAATAAACCTCAAATTCAACACAAGTCTCAAGTTCTTTCGATCCTCGTTCTATGCGCCTCACATCAATATTGTGCCGATAAGTGGTTCGGTTAATTGCTTGCTAATGCCAACGTGTCTATAGTGTTCTATGTACGCATAATATATTTTGTGATTTTGTGAATTGTGATTTCTCTTTGATTCGTGATTACGGCGAACTCTCCGCAGGTCCCCCCTTCGCGTTTCGCTGTCATTGTGAAAGACGACGATGCGTCGGGTATCGCCCGCCACCCCACCCCACCCCACACCGCACCACACCAAACCGACACCACTTCGGCACTACCACTTGTTGTTTCGTTTAGTTGTTAGTTGTTAGTTTGTTACTGTTAGTTGTTACATCTTAAATTACGTTACACCACCACCACCACCACCAGACCAGCCCTACTGCACTGCCCCAGCTGCTTCGTGGTTCGTGACGTGTCGTTACTCGTTCTGCACTTCAGTTCGTGGGGTGTTCGTTCGGACGTTCATTTACCGTTTGAAAGTATCTCACTCTTTGAAATTCAATTGGTATTTTTAATCTCTTATTATTTCCATTATTTCGTAAACTATGTCGGCGTCGGTGAAGATGCCCGAAAGTTATCAGCGAATTGAAACGTGTAGGTTGAGCCGAAAGGAAGAGCTGGAACGTGAGAATTCTTTATTCATAGTAGGCTAATGTTAGTACGTATTTCGTATTATTTTATTCGCGTGTTAGTAATGTATTGTTGTTACGCTTAGTCGTTGCGGCCAAATTCACCGCTTTTCTTGTCCAACGTCGACTCATCAGCAGTGCTCCGATTCCTAGGAAACGCGTGCGTGACCTTTATCTGGAATACCAAGAACGAAATCCTAGTCGCATTTATGCCAACGATATAATCGATGGTTTGTTTCAAATCCACGTTGTGAAGAAGAGCTTGAGCAGCCATCCTGAAGGTTCTACTATCCAATTTAAGAGTGCAATTTTGCAGACTGTTATTAATGGTAATTCTGCTTTGAATTGGGTATTTCTACTATAACTATTATTAAAGACGGGCAAAATTGTTCATTTGCGGTATCTGGTAACGCCCGCTCCTGGGTTTTCAATCTGCTCTCCGCTCCGAAACTGCTCTGATCATATTTAAAATGAAAACAATTGAACCAAAAATGAGTGTAACCCTAACCATGTTGGATTAAGCGGTATTTGTCATCAATATTCATGCTATAAAGAAGTAGTTTCCTTTATTCCCTTCAATACAATCGAAGTTATAAAGAGAAATTGTGTTAGAATGGAGACATCGAGATACCTATGTAATATGTTGGCAAACGATTCCATGAAAATTTGGCTCAATTCATGCGTTTTATTTTCAAAATATTGCTGAAATTCCATCATTTTCTATATCATGTAGTGAAAGTTACAGAGAGGAATTATGAGAGAACTGTTAGTTGCAAAAAGCTGAAATCTTCATGAGATATTGTAGTATGTAAGCTGAACATTCTGAGAAAATTTCAGCTCTCTACAACTAACAGTTCTCTCATAATTCCTCTCGATAACTTTCGTTTTATGGAATACCTATGCAAATAATATGACCTAAATCTAGTTGCAGAATTTCATCGATATTTCGAGAACTAAGGGTACGATTTTAGCCAAATTTTCACCGGATTCTTAGTTAACATAATCTCGATATTTTTGAAAAATTTTAGCTGAAATTCTGTTCAAATTGAGTGATGGAAATGGTATGAGGATTCAATCTAGTTGAGGAGTTTGCGGAATTTCCGCAATATTTCGAAAATGAAATGTGCGATTGTGTTGAAATTTTCACAGAATTTTAAACTAACATACAACGCATATAAATTTCAGCTCTCCGTATCCAACATTTTTTTCGTGATTCCTTTCGTTAAATCTTTGATTGTATGAGACGCCAGTGGTGTGAGTGTAATTCCAATTTAAGTATCCTCAATAAATGGTAAGAGTACTACTAGATGTGGAACTCAATTTCGTATTTCTATATGCCATGGAAGTTCTGTAATAATAATTTGTGAACCTTTTGTTCTCACATCTCCCAGCCAGGTAAATGTGACGGAACACAGCTACAAATACTACCAAATCTTGCTCCCTATTGCAACCTATGATTTGAGACTTTTTTCCAACTCTTGCTGAGGCACACTATTAGCACACTGCTATATATCGCTACCTCATTAAACTAGGCACATTACTGGTACATTGCTACATGCAATGTGCAGGAATACTAGGTAGTGAGATAGAATTTTTTCTACCTAGATTGCTGCTTTATTTATACCTTATTACTATCAGTACATGCTACTTAAATATTTGGTCCTACTAATTTGAATGTCACTCTCCAATTTTTTTTAAAATTTGGTAGATTCATTTTACTGAATGTTGACAACTTAAATACCAAATTTGAAATATTAGAAACAATTGAGAGCCTAGTAATTCTGTATTGAAATTTTGTTTAAAAAAAAAAATTAGACAACCCCATCCATCCATTTTTTATACTTTCGACATCATTCTTTCCTTTTGTTAATTTACTGTTTCTTCCCTACCTCTACCCACCAGTAGAGTACAGCATGACGAATCCTTCACGCAGAAACACTTTGTATTAAAAGACACGTTCATCTAACATTTCTGTCCTTCTTCGCCTTTTCTTACCTACTTCAGAGAAATTTCACTTGCCTTCTTTCCTTTTGTTCACATTCACTGTTTCTCTCTGTCTTTACATATGGTAGTTGGCGTGACAAATCTACAATGCATCAACAATTTTATTCTACACAGTAAGGGTAGTAGTAAAGACACATTAGCCTATACTTTTTTTGCCTTTTTTTTCTTACCTACTTTTTTGATTTCCTTGTCGTTGCTGGGTTTTGATCACTGGACTGATGGGTTATTGGTCTCCGCTTTAACCAACTGAGCTATGGCTGACGTATTAGTTGTAGAAGATATTTCATTTCATTAATTTATATTACATATTGTCTACTTTAGCAATATTTTAATTTGTAGTAAAAAATATTGCCTATAAATAAGAAATGAAAAAACTAAATTTTCACGTCATCTTTTCATGTGAGCTCATGATAAAAGAATACAAATTGAACTAAAACTGGTATTCACTATTTACATCAGTATTATATGTTAAACTAGGTATCAGGTCAGAATATTCAAAATTGTTTGACTGATTCACTCTCTCTTTGAAGAAAAATTTTAAGTGCAATACCAAATTTTTTACTAAAGCTGCTCTCATATAAATACTATCTCCCACTAACAGTGGTTTAGCCCTAGCACAATTTTTCTTTGGGGGGAATGCAATAAAAAATTTTTAAGCAACAACCAAATTGATAATCATTTTTTTAAGGCATGTGAGGTAATCAATAAATTTTTGGGGCTTTTGACCCCAAAACTCCCCCATTCATACACCACTGCCCACTAAAATTTCAGAACTCCGCATTCCTCTCGTAGTTTTCTTCTAATTCATGAAAAACTATGAAAGCCATGTTTTACTGGCATAGTTTTATCGCTTCTTTACATTTTATGTGAAAACTATTTGAGCAATAGTGACCCAATTATTTATCTGACCTGTTACTATCGAGAATTCGTGTAGGCTAATTAATCTATTATATGGGATGATAATTATTTTCAATTTAAGTATTGTTCGAAAGAATATTATTTTTCAATCAAAATTTTTTCTGACACAAACCAATTAGATTCAACAAAATGTAAACATTTTCAGTGGATGATTCCTCAAGTATCTACGTGAATATTGTGCAAGTTACAAACTTTTCAAATTTTCACTGATAAATTCCTTGCTGTAGAAGCCTTTTTTAAGACAATTTTTTCAACAAGTGCGATTCAAAGGTAAAACCCCCTTGGGACAAGTTGGGTTGTTGTGCAAAATAAACGGTTATGGTATCTAGTCCAGCCTTCAATCTCAACATCCATGTGTGATTGGTCACTGTAGTACCTATAGTTTACCAAAAACAATGTGTCACAGACATAGGTACCACTTCTCACAAACTTATTTATTTTTACCTAATTTTTATCAAATGTGAGCCTCTGGCAAGAAAAGGTGGCATCAAGGCCTTAAATTAATGATTAAGTCATAGAGTAGAGGTTTCAAGTTATCTACCCATATTATATGAATGTCCATTGCAGCACTTATAGTTTGTCATAAACTACATATAATAGACATGTCGTTTCTCAATAATTTGTTTCATCAACTTTCTGAACATACACCTCAAACAAGTAAGACGATGTTATATCAAAAAATCTACCCCCCAGAAAAGCTTTCTATTTACGCCATCGGTTATTGAAATCAAATTTAGGTGGCTCACATTTTGCTATATCAAACATGGCTATTATTAGTCAAATAACTAGAAATTGTGTAGGTACAATGTACACTACTACCCCCTGTTGCTACATCATTGAGAAATGATAACTAAGTAAATTTCAAATTTATGCTTACCTATAGCATAAAAAAGCCAAGACAATCAAAAAACTGGAATAAACATGCAGGGGTATAACACTACCCTCTATGTTCATTAAGGAACAGGATAACACTTAACAGGTTAATACATAAATGAAAAAAATACGTAGATAAAAGAGAATCTAATATAAAATGCAACAATGTGATTTTACCCATATAATTTGCTATATTCATCTGTAATCCTTAAAGGATGTAATTATGCAAAATCTAGTAAAGTAAACCTTTATTTTCTATCATTTTCATTCATAACCTCCTTTTTTTAAAGTTAGTCAAAAATTGTGAACCAAAAATATCATGAACAATAATTTAAATGTTTTATTTAACTACTCTTTTGATTCGTAGCCTGTAGTATGAAATTAATGTATTTTAGTTGAAAAAAAAATGTATGTACATATATGGATAGGAAAGATATCATCTTTTCACACATGAGGACAAGTGATTTTAAAAAACTGCTTAAAATAAAGTATAGATACCACACCTAATTCAGTGACATGCAGAATACACATTCTGGAAAATGAAAATTACCTAAAATTATTTTACATGTGAAAATTTATAGCTTCTTCCCCCAAGGTAAATCCTGCATACAGCCCTGCTACTCTCTATTTTAAATTGAAAATCCAGCATAAAAGTATTAACGAAATTTTCATTACCCCCTACGAATGATTTTATTATATTCATGGGGCTACTTTGAGTTCTGTAGATATTCTTGATTAGGCTACTATACAAATGGGTTTCTAAAAAGCTGTTTTTATCACAAGTTTGATTTTAATGGTGTTATAAGTGAAAAAGTAGTGGAGGGGCACATTTTCCATATTTGGCAAAGAAGTAGCGAGTAGGGGATAATATTTTTATTAATTTCAGATTCTATAATAATTTCATAAGCACAACAAATATTCATTTTTGTAATTAAATGTATTGGATTAATTTTTTTAGTAGCCATGAAATAATGCGCTTGGCAAGTGCTGTGTAACTTTTATTGCAAGCTGTTTTGTTGTCTGAAATGTTTGCAGAGTTCTCAAAGAAATGTAAAGCTGCTACCATTCAATACTCATAATTGTTCCATCACTTTGGCTTCAGAGTGCTAAACATACATTTGCTATTTCAGACTAGGTAGCAATTTTGGAAGCAAATTAATGGAACTTTGCTTCATACTTGTGCCACAAACACACAAAAGATAAACATACAGTCGCTATTTAAAACTAGGTAGCAGTATTAGAAGCAAACTATAAGAACCTTGCTACATACTTGTGCTACACGCACACAAACTCTCAAAACCATGTTTTTACACAACAATTTTTCAATGTATTAGTATTAATGTAGCAGAATTGGCACTCCGCTGCGTCTTACTACTATCTTTTTCCTGGCTGGGCTCGTTTGTAGCATCACGGCAGTCGATGTAATGTTGTGTTGAATAAATAAAGTTCGTTTATGAGTTCCTTTTTAATTAATCCCAGAAAATGGCAAAAGATATGAATTGAACTCAATTTAGCTGGTGATAACAAAAACCAATGTTGGAAAAAATTGAAAATAATTCGTTGAGGTCTTTGGAGCATTGGAGAATGATGGAGCAGGAAACAGACTATCACACTGGAGCATTTTCAGGAACCAACTCTTTTAAAAAAGCCTGGTTCTTCGAACCAGACTGCTCCGGAGCAGCCCATCCCTAGCTACAATCAATTACTCAGGGCCTGATTTACAGCTCAAGTGCCCTGATACAATAAAATTTTTGCGCTCGCTCATTTTTCTAATTTTAGCAACCCACCCCATCCCCAAAAAAATTTTTTATGAATTTTTATCGGGAGTTTTTACTACATTAAAAATTTATAAGTTTAATTAAATATTTTTTCCCTGTCATACAATCATACTTTGTGTTACTAAAAAAAAAAAAAAAGTTAAAATGTGCCGCCTTATAAAATGTACCGCCCGGTACGGTTGTACCCTTTGCACGCCCTAAATACTATTATGTTAAGTTGTATTTGCAAGTTTACTCTTGTCTCCAATTCAAAGGGTCGGCTGTTTTCCTGATTTTCGAACCATGTTATTGAGAAAATAGTACTTTAGTCTGCTAATATTATATCAGATGTCTTTAATGAATATTTACTGTTCTATGTAACTGGAGTTGTTTGCATTTCTCATGGTTTTCCAATTGCCATGCCCTATCCGATTGTATCAAATATTTAATCTCTGAATAAGCCAGCTGTTTAACAAAAAAAAGCGTCGCACAACCCGTTTTAAACCGAGCTCATTCACCGTTCAAATACTTACAGTATATCCGAGCCATAGGAAGTCAGATTGTATCCACTTTATTGCGTTAAAATTTTACTGATTGTATTACTGTGTTGATAATTATTGAGTTAGAAAAATTCGACAGTAGAAACCAGTTTTAAACGAACACAAGAGGATGTTTTAATTTTTCTAAAATGAAAATTATTGCACAGATTTACTTATGGTAATGTTCCCTACGTTGTTTCCGAAGTTATTGTCAGCAGGGCTTTGATTACATCATGATTTTGTTTCCGTTTCTGGTACCAATGCCAAATTGGAAATGGTAGTCTCCCCACGAAAAGATGGCAGTCGATGGTTCGTTCAATGTCGCATGGGCTTTCCAATCTAATGTCACCATATTCCTGGTGGGAGTATAAGACCATGCATTTAATTTGTAAATTAAGATCGAAGGAATGCATTTACTTGGAACAAATTATTCCTCTCAGTAAATTGAAGCGAACCAGTTTTGTCCCAGCTCTCTACCTTAATTCTTTCTAGATTACTTTTTTCTTTTTAATAATTCCAATTGTGGACATATCTAAACGCATGAACTAAAAAAAAGAGCTGAATCTGGAAAAATAAGCACAGTAATACAACTCTGCATTCTTCATTGTTAAAAAGAAATAATATGTGCAAACGGAGTAAAGTTTTGTTACCCAATTTAGAACAGTGAATTGCGAAAACCTTCTGAATGCGTGCCTTTGTTTTGTTTAAATAAGAGGTGAACCTGACAACAGGTAAAATTTCGGCCAATCGTATAATTCGTTGTTTGCTCTCACTACCGGCTTGTATTTCATGTGGAAGGCAGTTGAAGGTGATATTGCAACTATAGAATACTGAATATAATAGAGGACTCGGGCTCTTCAATCGTATATGTATACCTACTCTAGGTTTTGTTTTATTTGCTACGAAGAGGTTAAGCTCAAACATCAACAGGGGATTGTTATGGAGTTTGGAAATTTAGCTTGATGTCAGCATGGTGATACCAACCTGAAATCAGCTCACACCTCCTCTCGGGTAGGTGCATGATGTTGTCACCCCCGGGTAACACTTTTGGCGCTTTTGTGGCAAATAAGACAAACCTGTTGTAAAAGAGACGCAAACCATCATCTCATTCTGGGCAGAATAAACTGTAAGGATACACACCAGATATGAAATAGAATATGTGCATTCGTTAAAATTTTTCATTTTGCCTGTAGTTGGTTCGGGTTAGAAAAAAGCTACTTTTAAAAAACAAAAAACAAAAGGGTCTACATTCAGACAAAGAGTATATTTTATGTGTGTTATTTTAGGTTATCATAGGTGTATTATAGTGTTGTTCTATGTATTGATGTTTAAAGGGGCAATTTTTCCAGATTTTCTGTGGCTCCTTGCCATGAGGCATGGACTACCAGTCTGGTGATACGGGTTTCATTCTTTATTGGATTAAAAATTTTATTGGGAAAGATTGAGGATCAGAAATGAAAAGAAACCCTTTTTAAGAACCAACTCATTTGTATTTCAAAATGGTACAACAACACAGATGGGAAACTAAATGTTTGTCAGAGTCAAAAATATATTTGATACATTTAGTCAGTGCCACCAATAGGGAAGCACAAAAATATATTACGCACATGTGTACAGGTTAAGTAAAGTGTGAACATATAATATATTTTTATGAGATAGTGTGGGATCATCTCCCAACAAATTTCATTTATTTTGGTTTTGTATTATTTTTTTGTTCTATTTTCACATTGTATCTTTCAGAGTGGATTAGCCAAATTGTATATTACATGAAAAAAAAAAAAAATCAAAAAAGGCAGAAGTCATATTACTATTGTCTCGTACACTTTTTCTGAAATCCTCTTTGATCACAGATGCTTGTTAAAAAAACATTAACAAACCAGAGAAAAAATTTGCAGGTTTCACCTTACCAATGCAGATCTTAGTACATTGAAAATTATTATGCTTTTGTATTTGTTTTGTGTGAGTATAACTTGTACCATTCTAATGAGTCAGAGATGAGTATGATCAATGAAACATGCATTTCCTTTATCTTATCCTTTTTCATATCATAAATAAATTTAAGATATCATTACCTAACACTCGTATTTAATTCAATGCATTTAATTATAATGACATAATCATTGATTATAATAAATATAGTACCTACTTACTTATCAATCACTATTATAATGATGGTGAAATTCTAACGTACAGCATCTCAGAAAACATGCATAATGATGTATAACCTTTGATTATATAGTACTGGACCAGTAAAGCTATATATACTTTTTAATGCCAAGATTGCCAGTATAAAAATAGGCAACCAAAGTGTATTTTGTGCGTACTTTTGATGTTTTGCTTGAGTTTACCAATTTAGAATAAGTTTGATAAAATCATCCTTTAAATTTACAAGGATAACACACGAATATAGTGTAAAGTATGTCAAGTGGTAACAAGCTATTTAGTGCCAGCATGTCTGACCAAAAATCGTTCTTTACTGATCTAGTACTATATAGTCTAAGTGTATGACACAATGAAATATGAAAAATCAAAATGTGATCCACTTTTGAAGCCTCTGTGGTCGAAGAATGAAAAAAATGATTATCAGATTCGAACTCAGTGCCTCAAAATCACTCCTTATGATATATCATATATATCAAACCATAAAATATGAAAAATTGAAATTCTGTTTACTTTTGAAGACACTGTATATTAAAGAATAGGTCAAATGAAATAATTATTATCAAATTTAAATTCTGCGCCTCAAAAGACATGCGCCTATTGATGTAACACAATAAAATATGATAATTTAAAATTTTACCCTGTTTTGGAGCCCCTGGAGTTGAGGAATGAGTCAAATAAAAAAAAAAGTAAAATTCTAAATCAGCGTCCCAAAAAATATGCTCAATGATGTATCTTACAATAAAATAAGAGAAGTCAAAATTTGACTCCCTTTTGAACTTCCTAGTAACTTAGTAAGCATCCATCCAGAAAAAAACTCTGACATGTCAGATATTTAGAGTTCAAATCCCTGTCAGGATAAAAATTTTAAAAATCCGAAAATGTCAGGAAATTTTCTATTTTTATGAATTTTTGATTTTTTAAATTTTTATTGGAAAAGAATGATGGAACAATATTATTCTTGCTCTACTCTAACATTGTCAGTGATACATGTATCTTATTAGAGAGCAGCAAAGCACAGAGGTTATTATAGTCAAAGACAGGCCTAATGTGAAAGGAGGAATTTGGTTTCTCTGCAGACCAGGATTTTTTAGTGCCTAAAATTTAAAACAAAAAAAGAAAAATAGTTGATTTTCCTAAAAGACATTTAAAAATTTTTTTGATTGTTCGCTTGCGAAATTGTTCCTCGTACAGATAAATCCTCAATACTGTTTCTAAACAGGGAAGTATTTTTTAATTTTTGGAGGGTTCATAAATTTTTTTCCCCTCGCCCAAATTTCCTCTCTAAAATGCTGATCATAAAAACCCCTTAACCTTTAATTATGTCAGGAATTCTTTATCTGTTCAGGTTGTAACCTTATCCCTTGGGGATGGACGGATTCGCCGAGTGAAAAAAATAATTGTAAAATTTGAAGTTAGCTCCTCAAAAAATGTACTTCAAATGTACCCATTCAAATATGAAAAGTCAAAATTTGGCCTCCTTTTGATGTCCCCGTGGTTGAGAAATTGGTCGAATGAAAAAGAAAATAGAATTAAATTAGAAATCAGCGCCCCAAAAGATATGCCCCATGTTGTATCACACAATAAGATATTATGGGTCAAAATTTTGTGTTTTTGTATGCCTTCAATTTTCATGTTCTTTCTCATATTCTCACAGACTTTTCTTTAGATTTTTTTTTTACCTGTAGTCTAGGAAAATTAGCTTAAAAAATGCCCGAAAAAGGAAATAATTGGAAGAAAGCTGAATTTTGGTAGATACATCGTCTTCACCATCCTCTATAATCACCTAAAATCCCAATGCAAAGGACTTCAGCTTCCCCTCTGCGGGGTTTAAAATGATGGCACAATGAAGTTTTTCATTTTTTGTATCGTTTAATTTTCATTTGGGTGAAAAGTCGTTTAAACAAAATTGAAAGAAGACTAAAGAATTTATAAAAAAATATTTCACAATTTTTTGTCTCAGGCACATAGTTTTTGCATAGATTACCATTGAAAATACCTATTTTTCTGTTGATGCGTATTTAACGTAGCAAACACTTGCAGTGTAGTAATGCATGTATACTAAATACAGTTAGTAGTATGGATATTCGCTTTTTCTCAAATATTGCTCCAAACTGTTCTTCAGCTAGTTCTTTTTAGTGTATATTTCCTTTACCACTATTGTATTCTAAAGAAAATTGTAACACCAATGGTATCGTGGTTGGGGAATCTCCGCCATTAAATATTTTGTAAATTTTACTTCTAAATTTCCCCGCTTTCAAAGAGAAATGAAAAAGGAAACAAATTCTTTTGAATCGTACTCAAGTAGGAGGCGAGAAAGTTGACCAATTCTTAAAAATGGGATGTGTAAAATTTCATTGAAAAATATTTATATTGTCGTTACGAAGTCAGTCGACAATATGTTAAAACTATTATCCTAACTACTTTTTTTAGGTCTAGAGGGGGCCCAATGAGGCACTCGATCCAAAAATGGGCTGCGAATTTGAATTCGCCGCTTCAAAAAATACATTCAAAGAGTTTATAAGCAGTCGTTATTGTAACAACTGGCAATGGATGGACGAACCATCGTTTTCCTATGTCGGTGTTGTTGAACGTCCAAAGTTGTACCCGTAACCTGATTTATGATTGTAAGACTTGTCCTGCGTCAAAAATGCATACGGATCAAATTCATGAACTTCTTCCTGTTTTTAAAGTCTGTTAAAAATTGAATTTCGGTTTTTTTTTTGTAGAATTTCGATAAATATGCGTCTCGCATCGTATTTTCTTTAAATTTCGTAGACTACATTCATTTTTCTCACATATATATTGTGCGTATTTTAGATCGGAAGAAATTAAATCTCTTTAATTTCCTCCTTGTACAGATCACATCACATGAAGTAATGGAATGATTATTGAGGTGTCTACTTTTTTCATTTTATCTACGTTGATTCTGTCCGATGATATTGGCGGAATCGAACGCGATTTGTCTTACATGTTAGTTAATAGTTTAATACATCGCTGCTTTATTATGCGGTTAACGTTACCCGCTATAATAATTGGTTACAAATTACAGAATCGCCATCTACTGAACAATTATCAAAGCCACGCATCCGTGTTTTCACGAACCAGTCGCATACATTTCGTTGCAAAGCCGCATTGGAACCTGATATCAGCGGTTTACATTGCCACATTTGTGATGTAACGTTTGCGGGTGACGACGCCTGTAAAATTCACAAAGAATCTACGGAACATATACTGAGGAGCTTGTATCGGTCCGATAGGTATTTCTTTTGTCTTGTTTTCATGTTGCCAAAGTTATTTGTAGATTCTTCGTGTTACTCCTATTTTTATTTATTTTTATTTATTTTATTAAATTGTTTTTAGACAAAAATTAAAAACATCTTTACCATTTCTTGAGGTAACGCCTGTTAAAGTGAATATTGACGTAAACGAGAAGAAAACGTTCTTGGTTATTCTAAAGAACATTAGTAAAGAACCTCTTCCTGTTGAAATAAAAGAAGTATTCGTATTGAATAATAAGGATGAAATTGTTCCTGTTTATTATGTACCCAAGACTCTTAAGAATGGTAATTTAAAGTGCATAGTATGATTATAACATGTACGACATAAGTTGCTTCGTTAATTTTTTAGGCCTCCACATGCCGGAATTGATTCTAGTTATATGTCACTCATTTTAGGTGAGCAGTTTGAATGCCAACTGCAAGTCAATTTTGCTGAATACAAGTCTCATTCGTATCCATTAGTAGTTCTGGTGAAAAATAGAACCGCGAGCGAGATTTTTAACGTTTTAGTTGAGGCGGTAAAGTCACCTGCTCTGTATTTCACGTTTGATTTGTAACGACGAGTTTTTGAATCATGTTTTTTGTTTAGGAGTTCAACGTTATTGATAAAAGTTTGCATGATCTTGGACCTACGGAACAGTTCCACTATCTTAAAAAAAACACTATCGAGTTTGTCGAATTGAATTTCGTATCTGGTCCTCCATTACCAAGGTGAATGATTTTGGGCGATGAATATTCCGATCTTATTTCGATAAGTTTTGATTTTAATCGTAATTTTGCAGCTCGGTGTCGAAACCACTCTACACAATTCCATTGGTAGTTTACCCTATTCCCGCAAGCTTGAACCGAATTTTGAATTGTGGGTTCAAAATCAAACCAAATTCAATACGTGACAAGACAACATTGAATGAAATAAAGTAAGACTATTTTTCCTTTACTGTTATTCCAAAATTATAAGATAATAAGAGGAGTCCTAAGAATTGTACAAAAATTCTATCTACAGTATAATTTTAATTTATTTTCAATATTCGTCATTTTGGAGAACATTTTGGGAATTTGATTCAGTGAAAACTAAGACTACCAGACTTCTGGATTACCCTCCGCTTGTCGATGTTTTGTCAGCGTTCGCTCATATGCTGCTACGAGAAGGCTTTTATTCTTCCACAATACTGACAGTTACGTTGGTCGGAATGATCTTTGCGTTATGTGAAATTAATTTTAATTGTACGTACTTGACCTCTAAGTAGTCACAAAATGGAAAATGAAATTAAATGAGTTCGTTTCACATACTTAATTGTACTGACATATAAGGACTAAATCTTCTGCCTTAAAAATCCAATCGATATATATGATGAAATGGGCCCGGAAGTACACTAATTTTCAAAATTTGATGTGATCAAAAACCTGCATTTCTAAGTAAAAATTATATTCAAAAGCCCTGGACAACCTCTGATGATGCAGGAAATGGAGGTTTTTGATCATATAAAATTTTGAAAATTTACGTATTTCTGGGCCTATTTCATCATATAGATGGGATTTTATAGGCTGAAGATTTAGTCCTTATATTTGTACAGCTAAGTATGTGAAATGAATTTATCTACCTTCATTTTCCACTTTGTGGCTACTTAGAAGTTAAGTTATACTTGAGGAGGGGACAAGTGTGGTCAGTTGACACGTGTACGTCTCTCTCAACATCTCAGAATAAGATTTTTAACTGGGCCTTGGTCCATATGGGAGAAAATTAAAATCAAGCATGATTGAATTGCGTTTGCTGTTATCAAGGGCTTCGCCTCCGCGTAACAATTCTATTTAACTTATAACCTTCCAATGAGAAAACTCCAATGAGAAAGAGAGAATCATAGAAAGAAAGAGAGATAGAGCTGTTTTTTTAATCTTTTTTTTTATTTTTTTGTTTTGTTTTGTTTTTTATTTTACAAACAATAAAGAAATTAGGTATGTACTTGGAAGAAAATCTAAAAATTTGCACTTGGGAAACTACAGACTTTCACTAAAGCTTAAAACCTTCATTGGGATAATCCACTTGCTAAGAGTAACTAACTACTTAACATGAAATGGTTCTCCTCTCTCCCTCACGCTCCCCCTCAGTTTTCTTCTTTCTCCTTAATTTCATCTTTGAACTATTTCTTTGATTGGGCGATGTATAATACAGTATAGTAGGTATACTTCCACCTATACTTTAATTTTGTAACTTTTTATCGCTCCATATCTCAGAAAGGGGGTGATACAAAAGTATGAAATTTTGTGGACATTATTGATATACTAAGGGAAATATAAATAAAGGAGGGAAATTGTCAAAAACTTTTTTTCTTAGGTGAGGGGGTCAAAATCCACAACTTCTTCCCTCGGGAGGCTATGGAATTTTTCTGTTTTGATGGTGCATCCGCATGGTGAGACCTTTCTTTTTATTCCTTAATCATGAAAATCGGTCCAACCGTTCTCTCTAACTTAGTGCCATATTAAAAAAGACCTTATAGAAATTAAAACATAGATTTTTGTTACGTTTGAAATCCTTTTATGCAGTTTTCGTAGATCCGTTTTTAGCCTGCAGCTTTTTGAGAACCGAAAATATTGAACATTTTTCCCTCCTAGATTTGTATCATTTAAACATCGGAGAGTCAAGTGAATTGTATTTTTTATGTTTTCATAGCTCGACATAATCTAAAGAATTGTTTAATTTCAGATCCTTACTTTTGGATAAATCGAAGGAAAAAGTCTTGCATAATGTCGAAGCTTTGAATTCGGAAAATTATTGCCAACGAATGCAACATTTATTGTGGATGGAAGAGCATCAAATGAATCGTAATTTGCATTATTACGACCGCGAAGATATTGTATTGTTGCCAGAGAAACGTGGCTTCGATACGTTCTTCAAATTAGAAGTAAGCTCCATTTTTCTTACGTTCGTTAGTCTGATTCGTGAGCTAAAATAAGGTACCTTCGCAGGTTCCCGGTTTGTCAGAAAGCCGTCCCTCGATACTTCGTGGAGATGAAGTTTATATTAGACGTAAAAATGACACTCATAAATATCAAGGAATCGTTCACTTTGTTGAAGAGAATTACGCATTTTTAGGGTTGAATCATAAGTAAGGCATTATTGTTTGTTTGTGCTTCGTCTTTAGCTTGTAGTTTTATAACGATTTGCTGTATGTTTACGTTTTATGGCGAATGCTGTGTCGTATTGTTTTCATCTTATATTTAATGTTTTCATTTTTTCCCCAATATTTCCAGTTTCAATTACGTCAGCGGAGAGAAAGTCACGGCTGAGTTTTCTCTGAATCGTATTACTATGAGAATCTGTCATAGAGCGGTAAATTTAATCAAGAAGGACAAGCTGTATTCGATCATATTTCCGAGCGAATTCTTTCGAAAACCCAAAAATTTAACGTCAGAATTTTTTTACAGTTCTCTCTATTATTAAAACTCCGTAACAATCGCGTTGATATTTTGTGACAGGTTCCCGTTCAAGAACCGTCAAGTCGAAGAGAATAAACAACAACATCAAGCAGTCAGAAATATCGTGAATAATACAGCTTTCCCGGCACCATACTTGATTTATGGACCTCCTGGAACAGGGAAAACGTCTACCATCGTTGAAGCCATTGCTCAGGTATGTGTTTCCGTCTTCGGTATTCTTCGTCGTGAATTATTTTGTTTGACGTATTATATGTGAGTTCTTCTGTAGATCCGTTTGAACATAAAAGGGGTCCGAATCTGTGCTTGTGCTCCGTCGAACGCGGCCGCTGATTTACTGGCGCTTCGTTTACTCGATTTTGTGCCACCTTCGGGGCTGTTTCGCGTGTACAGTATGTCACGTTCAGTTCGTGAAATTCCCGATAAATTGAGAAAGTTATGTAACTTAAACGAAAATGGAACTGATCTACCATTTCCCAAAGTGATCGATATTTTGAACAAAAGCATTGTCGTAGTAACACCGATTACAGCTGGACGGTAATATTTCTGATCATATTTCTCTTACACTGTATGAGTTGAAATTTGCATGAGGTAATCAGTGATCGGCTCGGGGAATTTGAGTATCTGACGGATCTGTTTTTCTACAACTCCTTGGATCTTCTCATCTTTTCCCCATCTAAAAAAAGTTAAGAAGTATAACTATTGTATTCGGTGGAATGGCGGAACTTGCGGGCAAGACCTGTGGACGACCTCCGATCCTGAGTCTTGGATCACGAATATTTGGGTCACACAAATTCTTCTGTACACAATATAAATATATAACCCTTGAAGCACCGCTCCTCGCAGCTTTGGCTTGTGCCAGCCCTGTATTTTTGCTGGCATACCTAAGTGTAAGGCTCTTTACTAACAAGCATGCGTATGAGGGTGATAAGAGATGAAGCGCCATTCATTTTATGTTATATATACAGTAATAATTAAACATGTAAAATTCGTTAGAAAACAAATAACGTAAGATGGTGGCTCATCTCGTATCACCCTCATGGGTATACCTGCTATTAAAGAGCTTTGCACTTAGAATTCGTTGTGTCGGCGGAAGCAACAACATGTTTTTTTTGTGTCTATGCGTGGCTGTGTGGGTAGTGGCGCGTGCGCATCAAATATGAGGGAATAATTGACAAAATAATATCGGGGAAATAATTTTTTACATTAATGGTGTGTAGTTTATTATAGTGATGTTATTTACACAGGGTATTCAAAAATTGTCTCAACTCATCGAGAGAAGAAAAAGTTTTTATTAACATGGGTTTTGAAATTAGTTGTTTCAGAGGTACAAGGCTTTCAATCTTTCAAAGTTGTCATAATTAAATCAAATGAGGAAGTTCAAAAATTTCTTCAAATTTGATTTTTTATGAGTGCATCTTATTGTGCTCATCCAGTGCATTAAAAAATGTTCTTTCGACCTGGTTCCTTTTTTCAATAAATTTATTTGAAATCGGAAAGTATTTGTTGAAATTTTTGCATGTCTAACGGTCATTTTTATAAAATCCTTAAAACAAAATGTTCCGTTGCCTGGGTTTGAACCCGCAACCTTTGTACGTTGAGTACTGCCATCTTTTGTAAATTTTGTCTTCAAATGAATGAATATGCAACCTATTTGACACCCTCATAAGAAAGCCTGTATCTCTGAAACAACAGTGCTAAGAAAAAGGTTAATAGGAACTTTTTTGCTTCTGGAGTTCTACTAGACCCATTTGGCTCAGGAGACGATTTTTGGACACCTTGTTTATATAATATATTTCCACTTTTTAATAATTTTGGCAGTTTTTGGGAGTTCGTGGAGCCCCCGCTTTTTGACACATGATAATTGTGGGGATTCACCCCGTAGGGATCTGAGGCTGAGCCTCCGTCGATAGACGTTCGCCCCGGTCCATTACCGGTGGCCACTAATTGTCTACGGACGTTAAAATAATACGTAGGCGCGGCCAAACAGAGCTACGTATATTTGTACTCGGTTTAGCCGCTAACCTAGCGCCGTTACATAGGCTAAACGGACGAACTACATAACACATTAAATGTAGATTCGTTCTCCGTTTAGCCGATGTATATTACGACGCCGCGGCTAACGACGCGGCGTTTGGCAGACGGCGTAGAGTGGCGAAAGGTTTGTTCTTCGCCACTCACTGACACGGTGCGCGGGTACATCCGTATATACCCGCACATACATAATACAAAATTGCCAGTATACGATTCTCTCCAATAAAAGGGTTGGCTCCCTCTTACCACTGTAAGTTGAGAGAGAACACGTAACACCGCCGATGCTATTAATATTGGTCTTGGCGACCTTCTGGTGGGTATTAGCCAATACCCACAGTGGTGACCTCGACGTGATATTTTTTGCTGTCAGCTTGTTGGTTTTTTTTGGGCGCTAGTCATTATCTCGCTTCTGGGCGAATTTCACTATTTTTGCTTTCAGACGTGGGCAAAACTAGGGCGCCTTTAGTGCTGCGGGCGATCATTCTTCGCTCCAACTCAGTTGGCAACCGTACTGAAGAGTACTAAATCCAGATCCAAAATTCAAGTGTGGGACATTCACCCCCTTGTTTTTAAATATATTTAACCCCCATTTTTTGGAGGGGTAAATTGAATTTGGATCCTGGATACTGCGAAAGAGCCTCGTCATCTCTTTCCATCGCCACCTAGTTCTGCTGCAAATTCCAACAAAGCAGCAACTGTTTTTGACTTTGTAAATATTGAAGTTGAAAACAAAAATAAAAAGACTCGTAGCAACGAGCGCCAAAAGTTGGGAACTCAAATTTCTAATTTGGATCTTAATTCTGTTGTTCTGAGAAGTGGTAAAAAGATTGCCTCAAGTTCAAATCCATCCAACTTAGGTTCAATAAGAAAATTCAAATCTCTAGAAAATATTAGAATTCTAAATACACAGCAATCTGAAATTTTTGGTAACTGTTCAAATAAGCCAAATCCAACCTTTGAAGAAATTAATGCTGATAATGCTAGACAACCAGCTGCAGCAGCACAAACTGCTAGAGCTGAAGCCATTAGGTTAGAAAATGAGCGACTAGCTGCAGCCCAATTTCAAAATTATCAAAACCAAAATAACCGAAATGCGCAACCACAAAATTTTGAGCTTTTCCAATAATTTATGCAATTCATGCAAACTCAAAATATCAATCAGAATAAAAAACGTAGAGTAGACATACCGGAATTCTTACCTAATGAAATAGAGGTTTGGTTGTCTCTTGTCATTGGACGCTTCAAAACTGAAGAAATACCCAATGATAAAAGATATAATCACATGTGTGGAGGAATGCCTCCCCAAATTTTGCGCGTAATACCTAACATCATGGATTGTCCAAATGTTGTTGAGGACAAATTCGACTGGTTTTGTAGAAAGGTTAGACTTGCTTTTGGTAAAACAAAAAATGAAGAAATCGATCAACTCACGGGTGGAATCCAAATAGGGGATGATAAACCCTCGATATTCATGGCCAGGTTATTGAAACTTAATAACAACGAAGTTTCACCAATGGTTCTAGCAAACCAATTCTGCAAACAATTACCTTCTAGTGTTGCCCAAACCTTAGCTGCAGTTGGGCTAAACCGGGTAAATGATGAAGATGAGTTGATGCGATTAGCTAAAGCCACTGATAATGCACTTGAATTCAATAAAAAATCTACCATCTGTGCAATATCAAGCGGAGGGAATGAGATAGAGCGTTTGACAGCTCAAATTGCTGAACTTAAAGTTCAGGTAGAAAATAATAATAGAAAAAATAACAATAATAATAATAAAAACAAAAACGGCCAATATCATTACTACGATCGATCAAAATCTCGTAGCAAAAATTTTTCAAGATCATCCAGATCTAGAGGCCCAAAATCTAATAACAATGAAAAACAGGGGAGAAGTGCAGGACGTACACCCCCTAACCAATCCAGGTCCAAATCTCCTTCCCGAAAAAAGGACTGGGATAGTGGCAAATGCTTCTATCATAATAAATATGGCGAAAATGCCAATCGTTCCCATCGAACTTGTAGTGAATGGGCAACTAAAGGCAGTTCAAAACAAAAGAATTTGTCAAACTAAAAAGAGGGGCCATATCAGCGGCGACTGCCCCCTCAGAAAAATTCTCTCGCCGCCTGTTCATCAAGGACAGGGAACATAGGAGATGGTTCCTTATAGACTCAGGCGCAGACCTAAGTCTATTGCCAGCAACTAAAACACATAAGGTTTGTACAACGAAATACCACCTCCATTCTGTGAACCACCAAAGTGTTCCAGCATATGGTTTAGAGACAAGCGAAGTAAACATCGGTTTCAGAAGCGACATGACGTGGTCCTTCACCATTGCAGATATTCCAAATGCTATTCTTGGAGCTGATTTTTTGGCTCATTATAATCTTTTAATTGATCTGAAGTCTGCTAGATTAATTGATGGCACAACAGGACTTTATGTGGAAGGCAAAGCTCTGATGTACAAACTCTCAGATGCTCTAAACAGCTGCAGCAAAATTAATGAAAAATTTGTGAAAATTTTATCAGATTTTTCCGGAATCACCCAACCATCTTTTACAAAGATACCAACCTACGTACATGATACTAAACATCATATTGAAACAAAAGGACAGCCCTGCCATGCAAGAGCAAGATGACTGCCCCCTGATAGGTTGGCCGAAGCCAAACTCCAATATGCTAGAATGGTCAGTGAGGGTATATGCAGACCTTCGAAGAGCTCGTGGAGCTCCCCAATTCACATGACCAAGAAAGCAAATGGGAAATGGCGAATAGTTGGTGATTATAGAGCCTTGAACGCAAAAACCATCCCTGATAGATATCCAGTTCCTAACATCATGGATTTTAATGCCAATATGAAAGGCAAAATGCTTTTTTCAAAAGTTGACATAAACTGGGTGTTCCATCACATACCTGTAGCTGAAAAAGATATATCAAAAACAGCACTAATTACACCCTTTGGGCTGTTTGAATACATAAGAATGCCTTTTGGACTCCGCAACGCGGCACAAACATTCCAACGATTTATCAATGGATTGTTAGGAGACTTGCCCTTCGCGTATGCTTATATTGACGATATCTGCATATGCTCTGCCTGTGATGAGAAACAGCATGAGAAAAATGTTAGAATCATAATCCAGCGCCTTAACGCTGCCGGTCTAACAGTAAATCCAGCTAAATGCGAATACGCTGAACCTGAGATTGATTTCCTCGGCTATACTATCTCCACCAATGGCATATCTCCACAGAAGACCAGGATTAAGCCAATATTGGAGTTCCCGAAACCTTCCAACATATCTGAACTCAGAAGATTCTTGGGAATGGTGAACTTCTACAGACGTTGCATGAAAAATGCAGCAGCTGAACTAGCCAAGTTGTTCGCATTAATTAAGACCAATAAGAAAAAAGATAAAACCCCGATCGTTTGGGACAATGAAGCCGAAAAGGCCTTTGAAAATGTAAAAAACTTGCTGGCAAATGCAACTATGTTGGCTCACCCAGACGACAGTCTGCCATTGTGTATTGCTACCGATGCCTGACTTCGCATTAGGTGCAACCTTGTACCAAATCAAGGATAAGTCAAATCAACCACTTGCGTTTTTCTCTAGAAAACTCTCTACAACAGAGCGAAATTACAGTACCTATGACAGGGAATTACTCGGAATTTTTGCTGCTATAAAGCATTTCAGACACCATGTTGAAGGGAGACAGTTTACTGTATATACAGATCACCGTCCTTTCATACATGCTTTTACACAAAAAACCGAGCCAGCCTCACCCAGGCGGACTAGACAGTTGGATTTTGTTGGACAATTCACCACAGACATCCAACATATCGACGGAGAGTCAAATGCCTCTGCAGATGCTCTCAGTCATATAGAAGCTGTCTCATCTCCTGCTCAGCTTCCCTACTCTGATATTGCCAATTCAGTTAGTAGATGAGGAACTGATAGACCTAATAGCCAATGAACAAACAGGCCTAAAGCTGATGCAGAAAAAAATTCCCAATACTAACGTCCTACTAACTTGTGACGTAAGTACAGGCAAGAGTAGGCCATTCTTGCCGAAAAAATATAGAAAAATGGCGTTCGATAATGTGCACAACCTATCACACACAGGACCCAAAGGTACTGCAAATCTAGTAGCATCCCGTTTTGTTTGGCCGATGATGAAATCTGACTGCCATAAATGGGCTCGCAGTTGTCTGAACTGTCAAGAGTCCAAGGTAGGACGACATACAAAATCGCCACTCAAAAGATTTAAGACCATGTAGCGATTCAAACAAATACACATAGATTTGGTTGGTCCATTACCACCATCTAAAGGGCACAGATACCTGTTTACAATGGTTGATCGTGTAACGAAATGGCCAGAAGCAATTCCACTGACAGAAATGTCAGCCATAACAATAGCCAATGAGCTGTACAAAAATTGGATTGCTCGTTTTGGTGTTCCAGAAGTCATTGTTACCGACCAAGGACGCCAATTCGAAAGCTCCATTTTTCAGGAGATAGCCAAAAGGTTAGGAGTTAAACACTCCCACACCACTGCCTACCACCCACAAGCCAATGGCATAGTTGAAAGGTGGCATAGAGCTTTAAAAAGTTCAATAATGGCAGTTGATAATACAAGTTTGGTTGAAGCATTACCAACCATCTTGTTAGGCCTTCGTTCAGCACTCCAGACCAACTCAGGGTATTCTGCAGCGCAACTAGCGCTAGGCGAGGAGCTCCGCCTACCAGGGGACTTTTTCACCAATTCAAAAGAAATAAGCCCCGAAACAATGGTGCAGCAAATACGCACCGATGCAAACAACTTCCTTAAACAGGCAGCTCCACATGGTCAGTCTAAGATCTATGTCTCGAGACATCTGGCCCAGACCTCACACCTCTTTGTCCGAGAACACAAGATGAAAATAGGACTGAGTAAACCATATGTTGGCCCATTTAAAGTAGTGTCACATAACAAAAAGAACTTCGTGATACTTGTTGGAGGTCAGGAAAAAACAGTCTCCATTGATAGACTTAAACCTGCCTTCATACTCAATAATGATGCCAAGGAAATAAGAAAAACAAATGAGAAAATTGAGAAAACTCAGACTAAATCACAAGACCTCACAAATTCACAACAGGTTGATAACGAATTAGTCGAAACAAAAAACTCACAGGAAAACACAATAAAAAATGAAAATAAAACAAATAATTCACAAACAGACGAATATAAAAATATAACAAATAAAAATAAAATCATAAAAAATGTCAGATTCAATGACGACGTTAAATATAACGAATACAACCCTGACAAGCCAATAATTACTCGAAAAAGAGGTAGGCCTAAGGGAAGTAGGAAATTAAAAAACCAAATAGCAACCCGTAGGTCTGAACGATTAAAGCACACAAGAAAATAAGAGTTGTCTAAACAAATTAGGCCAAATAAGTTGCTCGAATCATACGTGGCAACTCTATTAATTCTTAGCCTAAACAATGTTTGCCAAAATCAGTTGCTCGAATTATACGTGGCAACTGAATAAAATTTTTCCACCATCAGATTGCTCGAATTATACGTGGCGATTGATAAAATAAATCACCAATAAAAAATAAATTTTTTACAAAAAAAAAAAATTAGAATTCTGCCGGTCACAGGATTCGAACCCGTACCGCGCGATGCTTTCTAAAACTCTGGGATTATCGAAAAAAAATAAAATAATTAAAATTTTACATGTAGAAATCATCCATGTAATTAAGAAAAATGAAAATACACTCTCACACAATAGGCAAACGTGCAATTGCAATGAAACACACCCTTATCATCAGATACTGAGGTAGAACCAATTCTAGGCTAAATGTACAATACCTAAACACTCGATGCATTATCTTGTGCGCATCTTTGTCAGACTAGGGAAATCAAATTGACACAGTGCACATAATTTATCTTGCACTTATTTCACTAGCCTAATTGAACGTCGTCTCGACAACTTGTCTTTTCGTGACTTCTTTTCTATGCTTTTTCCACATTTTTCCAAATAATATTTCGAACTTAACTGTTCACTGTTTTCTCTCTTTAATTCTTCTCTCGTTTTTCGAAACCTATTTCGCTTGGAAATTCTGGCGACTTTTCCCAAATGGCATCAACCCCGAACAAAGGTATACCCGATCAGACCAATGAAACGGCTATTTTGCCTATGGTGACATTGCCACCCTCTCAATCCGAGGAAGACATGCTTGATGAAGATGAGGTGAATGCCGAACGTCTTTCTGAGGAAATGCGTAGGCGTTGCATCGTCGAACATCAGACAGACTTGGATGCTGTGGAGCAGGAACTTCTTGGCACTCCACCATTACCACCTGTCACATCCACATCACATGACATGGGGAATTTTAAACCCCAAAATACACCTCTTCCGCCACCCCCACCAGCAAATCAACAACCATTGGCTTTGGCCATGGATATTGGTACACCTGGTAGGCGTGAAGATCAATCGGTACCTAGTTCTTCACCGATACCTAGGGGTCAATTGCCCATCATGCCACCTCCTCCTCTGGCACACTTAGCCCCTTTGGCCAATTTGCCTTACATGGCACCTTACCCGTCTCACTTACCCATCAATGAGCGGATGCCTCCACCTCCTTACCCTCCAGTGCCATACAACTACTACCATCCCACTTACTTTCCAAACCACCCTCAAAACACTTATCATCCCTACCAACCACCATCTCGTAACATTCATAATCATGGAAATGGTCATCCCTGTAGACGTAGGGGACGAAACTCGCCAGCAATATCATGCTAGGCGTTTAGCTCTTTTCGAGGAGTATCGTAAGGCCAGCTCTGCAATTGGCCGGGCCATAGGCAACTGGGAGGAATTTAGCAGGGAGAAGAAGGAGAGGGATAGACAGCAGTAAATCCCCCCAATGTTGTGGTTTTTACCATTCGTATGCACTCATTAGGGGGGGAGTGCTGTGGGGATTCACCCCGTAGGGATCTGAGGCTCGGCCTCCGTCGATAGACGTTTGCCCTGGTCCATTACCGGTGGCCACTAATTGTCTACGGACGTTAAAATAATACGTAGGCGCGGCCAAACAGAGCTACGTATATTTGTACTCTGTTTAGCCGCTAACCTAGCGCCGTTACATAGGCTAAACGGACGAACTACATAACACATTAAATGTAGATTCGTTCTCCGTTTAGCCGATGTATATTACGACGCCGCGGCTAACGACGCGGCGTTTGGCAGACGGCGTAGAGTGGCGAAAGGTTTGTTCTTCGCCACTCACTGACACGGTGCGCGGGTACATCCGTATATACCCGCACATACATAATACAAAATTGCCAGTATACGATTCTCTCCAATAAAAGGGTTGGCTCCCTCTTACCACTGTAAGTTGAGAGAGAACACGCAACACCGCCGACGCTATTAATATTGGTCTTGGCGACCTTCTGGTGGGTATTAGCCAATACCCACAATAATTAAATTTGAAACATAGTTGGAGCTTTCATAGGTTACACATTCGAGTTGAAATTTTTGAAATTCTACCAGTAGTTTCGAAGGGAGAGGTCCTCAACATACCGAAATCGAAAGAATTTTGACCGAAATTTTTGTAATAGTGACAGACTATTAAGGACTGTTTTGATATTGAATTTCAGCAAAATTGATCCACTGATTTTTGAATGGCAGCCATCACAAAAATTTGACGCTTGGAAAATACGCACTTAACCCAACCGCGGAAGAGATATTTTATAATATTTTTCTTTAATGGTTTTCGGCTACGAGGTTGTTCCCTCAGTGGTTGTGCAATATGTTTTCATGTCGAAGTGAGGAGGGTGATGGTGGTCTACGGAACATGAATTTTTTAATTCCAAACTGGGGCATGAATAGTGTCGAATCGTATACACCACCACTGTGGGTCGGGAATATGACGGTGGCCGGTCTCAAATTCCCAACCCTTGGATCGCAAGGTTGAATTCTTAACCATTTCGGCGCCTAGATCCCCAACAATTTTTGTTGAAATTGTTTGTAAAAATAATTTTTATAATATTAAAAATGTCAATTTTCTTTTTTCTGAATCACATAATATATTAATCTCAGTTTTATCAGAATGAGTGGCCGATCTGAACACAAAAACCTAAATATTCGTCGCGAAAGATTTCTTTGAAAATCTCAAAAATTCATTCGATCTTGTCGTAGACTCTTACCTGTATTTGCGTTTTCAATCTTCAGCCTTCAGATATAGAATGTCCTCAGTGTTTCAAGATCTTTGAAAATCTAGAAAAATTACTATTACAATCATTCACTCTGAGAACTTCGCTGCGGGATCGTAGTTTGAGGGCTCGATTCCAGATTAATAAATTTTATGTGTCCTGAAAGGAGGAGACTCGTCTTGATATTCGATTTTAATATTTTAAAAACATGCGTAGATTATTGACTTTCGTGTACCGATAACAATATTAATTTGTAGCATTTTTGTTAATAAACACTTATTTTCAGAATTCATGGCATTGGTGGTGCAGGTTTCGACTACGTTTTTATCGATGAAGCTGGGCACGCCGAAGAACCTTTAACTCTTATTCCAGCCGCTGGCTTATTAAAAAGATCTATGGAAGGAACAGTCTCTGGAAATTTGATTCTAGCTGGCGATCCTAAACAGTTAGGACCTATCATACATTCACGATTAGCATCTCATTTAGGACTGGGTAAGTGAAACTTTTGATGGGAGTTTATCACAATTTCTACTGAGACAGCGAGTATGATTTATGTTTGATCCGTTAAATCGTCAAAATGGGCGTAGAAGCACTTTTTCAAGTGAACAAATATTATGAAAAACTCTCATTTTAAATTGTGAAGATTTGCTGAAACAGTGACTTTTCTTTCGTCTTTCTATTGGATGTGTTCTGTTTTTCCCATCTTTCGAAGTTTTTATTGTCGCATTTTAAAACGAGTAGTCAACGCCTTTCATTCTTTATTATCGATCAGAAATTTAGCCGAATAATTCTTTATTCTTTTCAATTGAGTAGTACTTTGATCGGGCTTATAATGTTTACCTTGAAAGTCTAGGAATTGTTAGGAATTTCATTTACGATTGGAACTTGAGTGAACTTAAATCATGGGTGCTCTTAGTTGGTTAATATTACGAGAGGTGATTGAGAATTAGTAAGCATTTCGTCACACGTCGTGAATGGAAAGAGATATTCGAATGAAGCAAATTAACAATACATGCTAGTGAATTTTGTCGGCTGCAAGAACATACATTTGCTGTCAGCAGATTCGTCATTATGGACTCCATTTTCCGATATACTCTTAAGCCAAGAATAAAACAATTTTCTCACTGGTAGAGACTCAGCAATCTCCTCGATATACAACCTCACTGGGTCATTATTTTTATTATTTGTGGCGAGGTCGAAGGAATATCCTTAAGAACCCCCTTGAAATATTTAAAAAAAAAAAGAATTTATGTGGAATAAGTTCCATTTTCAACTTCTGAATTCTTCTTTGACAGAATGATAAAACTGGCCCCTTGTTAGAAAAAATTTATAGAGCTATAAGTTGAGACTACATTAAAAAGTAAATGTATTTTCTTTTAATTAATCGAATGTATTTTCATAACTTTTTTTTGTTTTATTTGAATACCTCTTTCCATTTACTGGTTTTGACAGAATGCACATTACTTTTCTTCTGACTTACGCAGTCTTTGATTCATAAATTTTAGCCAAAAAATTGTAAACATCTAACGATTTGAACCCTCAAAATGCTCTTTACCCCTCCCGTCCATTTTACGTACAAAAACCCATAGAAACCAATTATGGAAGAAAAATATTTAGTTTTATAGTTAGATGACTTTTCTTTTGATATAATTTTAAATTAAGAAAAAGCGAGAGAAGTATTGATTATTTCGCTTCTTCTTAACGAGATACAAGCTGAAAAGCCCTTACCGCGTAGTAACCAAAAAATATGCTGAAAACTGATCGTCTAATTGAAGGATTTATGATACCAAGCGGAAAAAAAATTTAAAAATTGATTCTCTTGTCTACGAAGTTGATGGAGCACGCTGATAAATATTTGTCAATACAAATCTATTATACGAATGGTGAGACGTAAATTCTGTTGAAAAACGAATTCCCTCGAGTCAAGAAAGCGAATTCCAAAATGCAATTACATGATTGGACAGCTAACAGTCGATAACAGAAAGTTGCAGAATTTTTCAATTTGTATGGTTTGTTTGAATTTTCGTGCTGAAAACATCTTTGCAGGGGATCCATTGGAACTATTCAACAAATTTAACGTCATTCTCCTATTTCTTATTAAATTTAATTTCAGACATGTCATTGATGGAACGCCTCATGAAACAAAGTAATATTTACAAAAGAAATCCTGCCGATAACTCATACGATGATCGTGTTATTACCAAATTAGTGAGAAATTATCGATCTCATCCCACCCTACTTCACATTCCTAATAAATTGTTCTACGGAGGTGAATTGATGGTAAGTTAGTTCAGATGTCATTTCTTTGAATACGTCTTCAAGATTCCATTCGATCATATTTCACATACTAAAGTCATTTAAGTATTCTTAATTACGAAGGTGTGTGTGTGTGTGTGTGTGTATATATATATATATATATATATATACGTACATATATTATATGTATATACCTTGCTAACCACGATAGGAAAATAAAACACTTGGTTCCATACAAATATTGCTGGCCAAGATACTTTGAAAGAGTGTTTCTCAGATGTTTTCTTTGTAAAATATCTGTGATTTTATTGGATTTTATCGATGAGACATGTGCAGTATCGGCACTATTCAGGGTTTCCCGAGAGTGCGTTCAAAATGAACAGCCGAAACAACCATATGGTTGTTAGAAAGCAGTTGAAATATTACCCTAAGTTTACCCACGTCAAAATGAACGATTTCTCCCAATTTCAGCCTAAATAACTGAAATACTGTAGATTGTTATCAACCACTCACGTTGTTATCAAAATAATACTGCATTAGCCAATCAAAATCTTCAATTTTTCTCCCAACTATTTGCTAGTTGGGACGGGAACTATCGGACTTTTTGCTGATTGACAACTGTCGGTAGTTCTAGCTTTGTCATCGATTTCTATCGATAACTATCGATTGTTCCATCTTCCCTCCTCTGGTAAAAAATTCTCCAAAATATATAGGCAAAAAGATAACATTAAAAAGGAAATTTTCAAACTGATACATCAGTTGCTAGATAAAGTGAAGTGACAAAACATTTCAAATGGCATCTTCAATTGGGAATACAATTTTTTTATTTTTCATATTTAAAATTGACAATTTAAACTGTAAAAACCCGAAATTGAGAAACTACCAATAGTTATCATTAATAGCATTGCTTATTGATGACTAACGACAGTCTTTCGTATTGATAACTATCGATAGTCATCCCATCCCTATTCACTAGGCTAAAGACCGGTTCAAACTTGGCTAGTTTTCAAGGGCATAGTCAACGGGGAGTAAAGGGGATGATTGCCCCATGAACTAATTTTTATTTATTTTTTTACGTGTATCTTTTAAAATTTGGAAAAAATTTTAGTAATAAATATGCGACAGCGGGTTCTATAGATGCTAAATTTCTCAAATTTTCTGAATTTCAAAATCGACTCGCAAAAAAAATACATGTCACATTGCTATAAACAGGAAAATTTGTGATGTATAAACCGGAAAATATTTAAAATAGCCTTAGCTTACTAAAACAACAAATTTTCTATTAATTTGGTTTTTTTATTTCTCTTTTTTTAAACTGTTAAAGATGATAGAATTAATAGAAACAATTATATGAATAATAGATTTTTGCAAATTTTCTGCCCTTTTCAATGATACCAATCTCAGCTCGCTATATTTGAATAGCGGTTGCAGAATCATTGAATGAAATAGATTCCACAAATTATGAATTTTCCCTCAATTTTCCGTTTTCGTTTATTTATTTTTGAGAACTACTAGAGATGATAGAAAAATTATATTATGTATAGTAAATTTATGCAAATTTTCTCTTCTTTCCAATGATACCAACGTCAGCTCGATTAAATATCAGCTGAGAAATCATTGAGTGGAAGATAAGAAGTTTCTAGAATACAAAAAATTGCAAATTTTCCATTATTTACGTTTTTTTTTTTTTTTAATTTATTCATTTCCAAATTGGTAAAAACGATTAGAAAATTATATGAAAATTTTGTAATTTAAAGAAGTTTGTTTCAAAATTAAAATGTTGCATTCAACTTATATTGACAAGGGACACCCACAGAAACACACACACATACACACGCACACGCACGCGCGCGCATACACGTCAACCAGACATAAGATCTGACGTGCTCTCGCGTAGCCTCTACAGAGAGCTTAGATGTTTACACATCAAAAAAAAGTCACCTAATAATTTTTTATCCCCACTAGAATGAATCCTGGTTACCCCCCTGGCTAGTTTTTTTGCTACTGTCCAGCTACTAGGAGTATTATTCTGTTAACATTTGAATTCACTACGTTTCAGTTTTCAACTGTTTGAGATCAACTTAAACCTGGAAGTTCACCATAATTATGAGATTTTTATGAGACTATCCGCCTAGTTAAAGTTGACTTTAATGACTAAAATGGTGTAGTGATTTCAACTGTCAACAGAATAGTGCCTTGAGTAGTTGGCTTGTAGCTAGAAAACTAGCTGAATGTAAATCGAGCTTAAAAGTTACTCCATCCGGGTAAAGCAACCAGTCATTCTGAACGCTTGTAGCCGGGCGTTTATTCTGAACGCACCCGGGTTGTTTTTTTTTTCATGTTTTTTAATTGTTAGCAGTTATCTTTATGTAGTTGATATTTTCTCATATTTTCCTTCATTTGCGCTGCCTTGTCGACCGAAAGAAAATGTTTGGACTTTGTGCGTACGCATAATGGATTACCGTTGAATTTTTCATCATAATTAATTTCACCGTAATTAATTTTTATTTTTCTCACATTCTAGGCCTGCGCCGACGTTGATAAGATTACAGCGTTTTGTTCGTGGAGTGAACTACCAAAGAAAAATTTCCCCATTATTTTTCACGGAGTTCGCGGCAAAGATGACCGAGAAAAAAATTCGCCAAGGTAAATAATTGTTTTTAACTGTAATTAACTGATTTACGTCAAATCGTATGAAAGGTGGACTTGAAATTTCAGTTCAGCAGAGATGTCAGACTGACGTCCTATTTCGTCTGTTCTTCAAATGAACGAGAATCTATTTATACTTGTCTCGTTTTAAGGGCAATTTTATTGCAAGAAAGTTAGAAGGCACAATAATTCAAATATTTGTGTCATTCAAAGATGAAACAAATAAGGAATGAATGAAAAGAGAAATTTAAGCATAGAAAAAATTGTTGGTTATTAAGACAAATTAGTCCGAGTGTAAAGAAATTGAAGGTAAAAAAAAAAAATGAAATAAAATAAAATAAAACGAACAACTGCGACTGTTCGTTACGGATCCCAAAAAAGTCACAGTGACATATTTCCGATGAAATGATTACAAGTCACGCGCAGATCGACTGAAAGAAGCGTTTTGAATGTAAATTTGGGATATAAGAGTAAATATGAATGTCGGGGAAACAACCGAAGATAAGTATGTGGGGACCTTCGATAACGTTCACGTAGTGCGTTGTCTGTCGGTGGGGGTGCAGAAACGTGCGCTGCTTTTGAACAGACGGAAATGTAGATCGTCGGTTTGAATCCGTGTGCCAGCAAAGCCTGTAAAGCATTTTTGATTTATCATCGGAGAATTCCATAATTATATTATTAATATGCGGTCTTTGGTGAAAACTCAGCCAAACTTGAAATTTGGATATAACAGGTACCATTAAGAAAAAATTTCCCTTACAACCACAGATTTCTCTATTTTTATAAGCTTTTATTCTACTCACTACTGAGATTTTAAAATATACCAATACCGCAGCCAATATTCCAAAACAAAATAATGTTTATTTCGCATGAGCTAAAGACGAAAAGAACCAAAATAATAAAAGCTTATCTCTTAAAAATTCGTTTTTAATCTAATTAATTTAGGTTTTGGAAATTTGAAAATTTGTAATGTAGTGATAATAAATTTAATAAAAAATTAGAGGGGAGAGCTTTGAAACTTCGGATCTAAGTATATTCTGACCTGATTAAGAAAAAAGTTTATCTTAGCTTATGCCTTATTTTTAAAACTGATGGAGTTATCGGATTTACAGGTTTGAAAATTTGGAATTCAATATTTGAATTATCCGAGAAAAAAAATTAATATGAGTTGCTGAATACTTAGATACAAGTTCAATTAGGCATTTGTAGTGGAGGAGTTTACTATAATGTTGGTTTAACGTCACAAGGACGAATAAAATATGTTCGTTGTCACACACCTTAGCTCGCGCCTGGTTGTGGAACAACTGTTAGCGTCGCCTCAGCCCAGTATCTCCAGTCATGTCGAGTCCTCTGCGCATCGCTAGTGCGCACAGGACTCATGGCCGTAGCCATGACAGCATTATCAAAATAAAACTTTAAAAAAAAATTGTTCACACCCAAGTATCGATGGTTAGTCAACTTTCCATACCTGGGTGCATGACAGGTAGTCTTTCTTTTTCAAATTTATAACCTCGTAACACAATCCGTTTTAAAAATAGAGAAACTTGTAAGAGGAATTTTTTTTTAGTAGTATTTGATATGTCCAAATTTTAAGTCTGGCAGATCTCTCACCACAGACCCTGTATAGGGGTTATGGGTCAAGACTAATTCCACGAAGATGATATGGAAATACAAGCAATTTAAAGTACAAGACACCTTTGCTCAAAAATAAGCAAATGGACTTGAAATAATTAAAGTAGAAATACGTACGTAAAAGAATACTTACTGTACAATGTGCAGTAAATTGTCGTCGATGTTAATTGTTGCTGTTTGAAGGTTTTCCTCGAAATTTCAGTCGAGTTAAAGTGCAGCAATAGTTTTTTTGTTTCATTATTCATGATTGTCTCGCTCTTAGAACAATATTATGGTAAAAAAATTGGTACTCCCATTTTCCAAATCGGTTTCATTTGCAGAATAAATTAAAACGGTGCTACGTATCAGTCTTTTGTACCAAATTTTGTAAAATCTGTCAAATAATGAATATCCGAACTCTTGTTTTCATTTATTTTTACATCGATGGTAAAAAAGAGGTTGTGAAAATTTGGGCTCTCTAGTTTCAAATTATGTTTCTTCGTTTATTTTTTTATTCTCTGTTGTTTGAAATCTGCCATTAATACTTACATTCGAAAATTGATGGAACGTTAATTACTTGCTCGTAGAACTGATATTTTCTTATCGGTATGCTTCAGCTGAACTAATTCATAACGTAATTCTTTAGACATCAATAAAATTTGTATAAAATGTTCACTCTTGAAAATTTCATATTCCTAAAATTTGGAAGTTGTATTATTTTCAATTCGGAAAAAAATTGACTATTTTTTCAGAAGCAGTTGTATTTCTTCAATAATGTACTTAACCATTTTCTGACTACGATAACTTTCCGTGTATCACTTATTTTCATTGTTGTGCATACGTTTCTTTAATTTGTCCAAATTTGTTTTGGAAATCTTCAAATTTCAATTACCTATAGTATAGTCATTATGATTTAAATTTTCTAATTATTGTTACTTCTTCAATTTTGAATTGAGGCTACAAGTTACGTTGTCATTTGAGTTGTTGGTTCATCTTGCATTTCTAACAGAAATTGAAATTCTTTTAGGAAATATATTATCTAAATTTTAGATTTTTTGAATTTTACCAGACGGAATTTGCATCGTGTTGTGTAGCGTAGTGTTTTCAGGACTTCATCCACCACATTGCTTGAAATTTTTCAGTTATTTCAACTTGTTGGAAATACAAACGGTGAAAATGTACATTAAAGAATTATTATTTACGAAAATCAAAGGATATACTGTCAAACAGACCGATATCGTTGTGATCACCCCTTATCGTAAGCAGGTTCGTGAAATTGCTTTCTTCGATGATCTCTTTTTGAAGATCGGTACAAATGATAATTTGCATCCATTTTATATTTTACAGATTCACAAATTTCGCCAATACTTTGGACAGGAGAAACTAAAAAATGTGGAAGTAAAATCTGTAGAAGAATTTCAAGGTCAAGAGAAAAAAATTGTCATCATCTCAACCGTTCGTTCTCAAGAAAGGTTCGTCCAATCGGATTATCAATTTGGAATCGGATTCCTTCGCAATCCAAAGGTAGTATATTATTATAGATACCGACGATACCGTAGTGTGATAAATTATTTTTAACTTAATGGTAGCACTTATTCAACCGAGTCGAACTACCGGTTTGAAGTTGAAAATCGGAACATACCTTTAAGTTACCCTCGGACAAAGTCTATTCAGTCGTATTCCGGAGTCACGTTTTTCTGATGGGAAGATTTGCAGAAAATTTTTAAGGCCAATTGCTCGATATGTCGGAAAATATTTTTGAAGAAATTGAGCCTTAACACTGCTAGTCGGATTTTTTCCTCAACATTTTGGAACTTGTTTATGTCAGCGTTGTTCATCGTATTGTGCCGTTTAGATTCAAAACGATGTTTATCGGTTTTTGAGCTTCCTACTGCGATACCGAAAAAACGTTGACCAATGTCCAACTTTGGTTTGCATGCCGTCACACTTACGTATTCGAGTATACCATTGAAAATTATTTTACCATAATATTTGTAATTTGTCCGTTCCTTCATTTCCGAGTTCATATTTTTCCTAAAACAATGGCATTTTTTGTACTGTATCATTAAATTTGTACATGGCCTCTACGTTCTCGGACTGGTGAATAATGATCCAGAAACCATCCCGATTTCGAGGCAAAAAAATTGGAAAATCAAAGGTGATGAAAAGTATGCCTTGTCTGTGATGCGTCAAACTACGATAATTGAGGAATGTTTTATCAATTGTTGAAACACATATTGGAGCATCAGTGGTGAGAAGATTTGCACGGACAGTGCGTCTATTGAGAACCGAGTACCAGCACATATTTGAAGCCAGTTTGTATACGTCTGTCACTACGTATTTCAAAATACTACCGGCTAAAAACTGTTGGTAACACTGTCACTGCAGAACCGCTGGACGCATATGCATGAGATTTTCCAGAAAAAATTGTGTTAATTCGGTGAAGTTTTATTGCTATCAAGGAAGTCCGTAGTCCCTCTGGGGGCAAAGTTACCAATTTTTACCCTCTGTGTAAGAAAAAAACAGACTCCTCCCTCGTTTTTTTTCCCCCCATCTGTTTCATTTGAGTCCACAAAAGAAGAATTAAAACAACATTATTGGACCTTAAGCAAGTGAAGCTGCGGGTAACAGCTCGTTGATAAAATAAAAATCAGCCTCTGCCGAGCTCCACGTTTCATATTTACGCAAAATTCGTGTGGTATTTAAAACCAAAAGTTGGCTAGAAATTTATCCAAATATTATGTATTTTTTCAAAAAACTAAATTAGCGGGTACATTACCCGCAATTAAAGTGGGTTCCTCCCCGAACCGAATCTGAAAGTTGAATTTTGTTGGGCGAATTTGAAGGGGGGCTAACGAAGCATTTTCAGCAAACATATCTTCGATGGGATTTTTTATTTTTGCGTCATTTTTTGACACTTTTTCCTGGACTATTGGCGTCAACTTGGAAGTTTCGTCTTTTATATTCGTACTAATTGTTTTTTAATTATTTTTTAGAGATTCAATGTGGCGACAACGCGCGCCCAAGCTCTGATGATAATAGTCGGTAATCCGGATATTCTCCAGACTGATCCGTGTTGGAGAGCGTTAATGGAATATTGTTCACTGAATGGTGGTTTTAAAGGTGAAAGACCGAAAGGAGCCGTTCGTCGAGATCTCGATCCTAATGAGACTCTTGCCATCAACTTGGCCGCGTTGGTTTTAAAATCAGGTCAGTTATGAAACCAAATTGACTGACTTCGTTTGATTGTCAGAAAGTGTCCGTTCGATGACGTTATATTATGCTGTATTTCTATTTCAGACGAGATACCGGAATCTGAACGCCTCGGCTTTCATCGTTCCGACTGAATTTTTATTTTTAAATTTTTTCTATTCTCTGTTCGTTAGTTCGACGGTCTCGTGTGTTATTTTTTTTTTAATTGATTTTTTTTACTATGAAAACAATTTTTTTTAGATTTTATTTTCAACAAGTTATGTTACGAATGATTATTTCATTAATTTGTTTTGTTTTCGAAGATATTACGTATTGATGTTATATTTTACAATTGAAAGTGATAAGTATCGAAGAATTTCTTGAAATTTAGCTCGTTCATTTTTCAATTAATATAAACTTTTTCGTTCTTTCCACGAACTATTCATTTTTAAAAGTTTTCGGTGTCGAGATTTGTTTCAAACGAACTTGAGGTGGTGGGAGATTTTACAATTACAGATTTTTTCTCCAAAATAAATGATCGTACATATGTTACGATCAAATGAGAAAATATAACTGATCTTCTCTTTGTTTGATAAGTGTATAAAAATTTTGAAAGCAATTTATTTTGAATTGTTGCGTTTAGATGCATTATTGGGAGGAAAGAAATTTTTGATTTTGAACTTGGCAGTTGCATGAAGAATAGAGTCGGGAGCGATTTTCGAGAACCAACTGAAGTGAACTGAACACAAGTACTTGAGAAATAAAATATTCGATTCCACGAGCTTCTGTTTTCAAACGATTGATAACACTGGTACGAGAAAACTGATATTATTGCTGATGGCCACTCGGCAGATTCGTTGCACCCAACAATTGGCAATCCCTTCGATCAGAGGACCGGTCACTGGCATTGGACGAAAAACTGCATCATTCAATTAGAAAATTTTCAGCTTCTCAGCTATAATAAGCGCGTGCGGTACGTAAAAGGTAAAACAGAAAACTTTCCCCATCACTAATAAATCCTTCACCTCGACGATTCGTGAGAATAAACATTGCTATGCTTATTGCCTATACAACGTCAAACGCAGCTCGATATTCGTGAAACTTTTCTAAAACATTCGTTTGTTATCACGCAAATAATATATCACAGGATACAATTAATCTCAAGCAAAACCAAACATTCTACGAAAAGCAAAAATAACTTTTACTGGGTCAACCCACATTAATCACCGCACTCGGCAAACTTAATAAATAACAAGCTCTTTGTAACGATACCTTCAACGCCACGAAATTCGTTCGTCCACTCGAAAAACATAATATTTTGTATCGTAATTTAAGGACACAACAACTGCTACGTACGAAATCAAGGTAACTAAAAAATTATTCAACTAGGGAAAAAATGATCGTTATAAAAATAGGTACGGTAAGTAAATACGTCGTTTACGGTGACAGCGACACTGTGGTTCGGTGAAATGAATTTTCCGCATTTTGTTTCTCTGCGTCGTGTTAAGCATCGGATGAATTCGTCCTTCAGTGCTCTTTCATTCGCCCGGCTCGATGAAAGTTTAAATTCCGAGAAAAAGCGATTATTAAGTGAAATCAATCCCTTGCGCCAAAGCGTAGCGAAGACTAGATGTAAGAGTTCAACCACAATAATAACGATTTTTCGTCTTTTAGAAACGAATCAAACCATCACTTAAGATTAAAAAACAAAGCTTAAAATTTAGATCACAAGAAAAGTAGCATTCCACGAAAACGCTAAAGAATCTGCGGAGATATATTACTATAGTTAACACAAATAATACGTACACGGTATGAAGTAAAAATCTTCAAGTGTTAAATTAAGGAATAGGTAGGTAACCGCGTTTCTGTGGGGGGGGAGGTTTTCTTCGCTCAGAGTAAGTACCGAAACGAATTAACCAACGAATGTTGGAGAGCTTCACGACAGATCACCAATGGGCGCATTCTGCATCCACAGATCGTGAATGTAGACGAATAGGTCGTCACTGACCGAAACCTAAAATCAGACGACAAACGTAGTTATTCTGACGAAGGATTCGCAAATTGTAAGGCCGAATTTCGCGAACGACATTCGTGCGATCGAATACACACACAATTCACGAAATCTAAAATTGGCGAGAAAGCAACACGACAGCCTGCATGCTCGTCAACCATCACACAACACTCGTTTGAATTTTCATTTTGTTGAACACCACTGCGTTACAACCATTTGAGAAACTTCAAAACGTTTAGCGAAGTTCGGCAAAATTCGTAGATCATTTAGGGTAGGTATATTCAATAGGCGAATCCACAGGCGAGGGGGAGGAGCGTAACCCCGTAATTTTTTGCTTCAGTAATACGATGCCACTACGAAAAAAAAAAAAAAGTGGGGGAAAACTGCAGTCGGGTAGGTATGGGAAGCAGTTTATACCTCTGAATCAAGTTGGTAGGTTTTTGTCTCACACGTTGCTCAAGGAGTACCACGAATTAGGTTCATTTTCATTTTCGCTGAAAAGTTTTCCGAATTTATAAATTTAAAAAAAATGAATAAACAAAATCTAGCAGCGAGAATTACACGGGATTGCAGCGTGGTATTATTAGAAAAAGGATTTTTATGCAAACGCATATTTTGTTTTCTAACTCCTACATGAACAGTGATCAAAATACGTTCAAAACCGACACATCCTAATTCCAAAAATACGAATTTTACATCGCATATTTTTGCATAAATGAGAATAAACGCATATTCTCGCATAATTCCACTTTTTTGCACATTTTTCAAAAAATTGATGTTTTTTTTTTTAAACTACAATAAAAAAGCGCTGGCTCGGATTTGGAAATACATGTCCTTTAAGATATTGTTTAAATTTACTACCGAGAAAAATGAAGGACCAACACGTTAACGCCACTATGGGGGTTATTCATAGATGACACTAACACCTGAGCTAAGCGTTCATTAACCACCTAAGAGCCCATCATAAACCACGTCGAAGTTACAGAAAAAACATAGCTTAGCTGTGAAAAAAAGCTTCGGTGTCTGTAACTATATTGTACAACTACAAAAGAAAGTATTTAATGGAGAAATTTAGCTGAGAAGTGAAGCTTGGCCACAGTTTGTAATGAGTTTTTAGGTCAGTGAACACTTAGCTGAGGATTAGTGCCATCTATGAGTATTACTCGCTATATTTCGTCACAGTCCAGTATTGTACACATTTTTTGTTTTTAAAACAAATATTTTCCTCATTTATGGGAAAATGATCGGATATATATACACCTCTTCATAATTGATAAATGCGTATAAATGCATATTTTACCAATCTTAAATGCATAAAAATCATTTCATCAGTTATTATTATACGTAGTCACTGAAAACCTGTAAGTACAATTATTTTGTGAATTTCTCTCAAAAGTAAATACGGAAAATACGGGTAAGTTTTCAAAAATCAAAAAAAAATCCCAATGGGCCATTGTCATTTTTTGACCAAATATTCCTCATACGCGCCTCTACACTATACAGGGTGTCGGCGGAGTCAACGCCAAAACTGCTAATAGTGGTACAATGCGCCGAGTACATACGTATTACAGCAGTTGCACATCCAACTACATCTTTACTTTGAACTGGACGTAAAAATTGGGGTTGTAGTGTTCAAATGAGCCGATTCATATTCAGAAAATCGACAAATTTTCACTCGTAATTTTCTAAATAAAATTATAGAAAAGTAGTTCCCCGTTTGTACCGCCAAACGAAAATTGAAATACAGAACAGAAAATTGGAGTTGGCATAAGTAAAGAGAATTAAACGAAAAGATGGAAATAGTGGCGAAAAACAGGCAGTTCACAGCTACTTTTTGATATAGTTTTCGTGCCATTTCAATCGGATTGCAAGGCCAGAAAATATCAATTTTTCATTGTTTTCCTGATTTTCCTCAACTTTTGTGCGGGCAGAAATCTTCCGATTCAAACGACCAAATAAACCGTCAATTTTACGACGAACATATTTCGATAGTATTTCACATATCTACGTTAAATTCCCGGCAGAAGTGCTCTTCGAAAACGGAAGCATAAACACGAAACGAGATGGCGTAAGCGCACTTACTTTGTACGGTGTGGGATTTAAATTACGTTTATGATCTTGTCTCAGAGTTTTCAACGAAGATCGGACTCTTTCTCGTATCACTTCGATGGATGACCACTTTTCTTCTGGCATGCATACGTTGCCATCCTTCCAATAAAGCTGCGATAAACGGAAAACTTTCAATCTTAGATACGTTAGATAATGAAGTCGAAAAGCGAAGACCACCGACCACACAATGACACACGTGAGAGTCGATTAATACGCAACTTACGTCACTGCGCGAGTCCAAAATCTGATAAAAGGATATGTGAGTATCCAAAAGCGTACCTTTAACAAAGACTCAATTTTCGAAGGAGTGGCGTGAGCTCGTTTCACCGGATCGTAAGGATGTCGGCATAAAACTCTTGTTCGAATTTGCGGAGCTGGTTCGCAGGATCTTTGCAATAAATCGCACAGGGCGTAACCTGCAAACGGAATTGACGCAGAATAGAACTGCTGTCGGGCGAAAGATCACAAAAGACGATCACAACCACGATCACGAAATTAATCGATGGACTTGGAGATACACCAACGACCGTAAGCTTTGTTTATCTGAGGAACCAAACGGGGACAGTACCAACATCAACCTTTTGAAATCCGAGTTTTCTTTCTATTTTCATCAGCCGTCATAATACACGCTGTGATAGGAACACGTAGAGGAAAATCTCAACGAACATCGAAACTAAAGCAGTAATGCAAGTTTCTCCAATTCACGAAGAATATAATTCATTTGAAAAATGAGTCGCGATATTTTATAGGGCCAGATCTTATTAGGCACTGATAGCAAAGGGTGGACGAAATGACCAACCCCGAAGGGTATGGTGGAACTCGTTGAAACAAACGAAAAGTTCTCTTTATATATGGCCTATCTTCAAAATCGACCAGGTTATAGGCCTTTAAAAAGAAAAAAGTGATGAAATGGTAAATTTCAGAAGAATATAAATATAAACAAAACATTATCAATAATGATGATATTGCTCATTCATCTTGATCGCGTCAAAATTGCGCTCAATTGTCTGGAACAAAAAAAAAAAAAGTATTGGCTTAAAACACGTTGCATAGCGCGTACGTTAAAAGGCAATTTCGCAGCTTCGAAAATAGACCAAATGTGAAGAGAACTTTTTTGTTTGTCTAAATGAGTTCTACCATACTTTTGCCGGTAGGTAAGAGTAACTGAGACACCCATTCGTGATCCTGCCATGGCACTGAATGCAATAATTAAATACGCTAATAAGAAGTTGAGGGCAAAAAACTGAATTTAAAAAAAAATAGACTGTAATTTTTCGCAAAAATGACAATTTGGATTTTAACGAGGTGTTGCAAAATTTATGAATTCAGAGAAAGTAGAGATGTACTGCTGGGGAAGAGAGCGGTTCACGAGTTACCCACCACCCTAACACGAAAAAAAAAAGTACAATGAGCAATCGAGGAGTTGAAAAAATTCAATTAATGAAAGAAAATGAGTCATTCGGCAATCGGCAAGACTGTGGGTGCTAGTAAAACGGTAATGCTTGGGAAAAACAATTAATTAAACTAGGAAGGAAAACCATTTTCAACCCCGTAAGTTTGACAGATAATCCTTTCTCACTATTTTATTTTTCCTCAAAATTGCACGAGATGATACGAACAATTTTATAGGAAAGGTTAACCGCAGATTTTTCTTTTATTTGTCAACATTAACAGAATACTTTTTTTATAGGCATAGGAGAGCGGATGACAATAGAAAGATCCTTAAACGCGTGGTAGAAACAACCCGTATAAATGATTCTCCACTACTCATTTCTCGAATAAAAATAAAATACAAACAGACGCAAACATCTAACACAATTTTTTTTTTTTTCAAATTAATTTCCGGGAAGGGAAACAAATGTGAATGTTTCCGGATGTCTACAACATGCTTACTCATAGTCACGTTATGAATCGTTCGCACGAAACCTAAGAAAACATTCCAAAATATGCAAGTCTCACCGTCGCTTCCATACAATCTATAAACGTCTTTACGTCCAGGCATGGTCATTTTATTCGCTTCTTGGCTCAACTTTACCCGCGGAGAGCCATTCAATTCGACTAGTTTGTAAACGCATCCCAAAGCTGGCTGTTTCTGACAGGTTACTGCAAGAACAAAAATCATAACACATCGTTACTACATAAAAAAAAAAAAAAAATTAATCGATAATTCGATAAGTGAGTTTAACCAACCTAAATTTGTGCCAATACCGAAACAATTGATTTTGTGGTTCTGTTCGTTCAAACTCCAAATCGTTTCTTCGTTAATGTCATTAGATGCGACGATCATTAAATCGGCAAACCATGGCACGTTGAAACTACGAGAAGAAAACAAAATTTTACAAAATTAAACTTCAACAAAATTAACATTACTGGTACCATAAATTTCGAATCCTTCAAAAATAAAGTTTTCTACTAATAAATACATTTTCTCCATTCCCACAATTTGATTTTTTCATAAAAATTTACAGTTTTACATAAGATTTCAAGGATGTTGAATTTCGATGACTGTTACTTTTTCTTTATCGCTGGGTTTTGGCTACTGGGTCACTTAACTCGGCCTCTAAAGTATACAAATGGATTAGTTGCGGCAGTGGGAGAGGGGGATGGTCGGTATCGGGAACTGAGTGGTCTATTAACGTGAATTTTTCAATCAAATATTGGAGCACTAATAGAACTAAATCACTCACAAGTCACAACCTTTCGATTGCAAAGACAAACACCTAAGCCCTACGCCACGAAGAATCCTCGTTTTTAGTACTAAATGGGCTCAGTTTATGGTTGATCATGTGATCTAGCGACAAGACTTCACAAACAATTTGTTAAAATTGGGGAATCGAAACAAATTTCCAATTCCACAAACAAATGATGAATGTGTCGGAAGTTTTCATAGAGGTTAAAGGAGAATACAAATACACGGAGTACCAAAAGTATTCGAACACCCAGTCACTCAAGAGCTCTGTTTGATAGGACCACACCAACTTACACCAACCTACACCAGGAGGGCGATTTCACAAATGTAGGAATTGTAACGGCCAAAAGAGGTTGTAAAGTACCTATTTGAGACCACTTTCGGGAGTACACCATACACGAAATATCACGTACGTTAAAAGCAGTAATACTTCTAAAATAATTTCAAGTTTATCATCCACGTACTATTGTGGACCTTAACATTACTATGAGACTCAATAATATTTCAAACACATGAGTGAGTTTACACATTTAATAAAATAATATTCTGTACAACACAGTACATATTTCTACGTTAATATTAATACATATTAGATCACAATTCAACCAGCAAGACTATCTGTTCACTAGAGACTTCTACAAGAGAGGTTCCAGGTACTTAGAAGTAGCTGTTGGAAAACTGAACTAAACTGAGCAATTATACGACTGAATCGAGGGATTATATACTCGTTCAGGGTATGAAAACGTACGTGTCGGATAGATAAAGTGAGGTAGGGTGTTGTTATTATAGGGTTGTGTTGACTCGTCGAGTACTCGAGGGACAGGTACAACTAGGTCATAAATATACAGAAGGTATATCTGTATATGTAAAATTAAATACGAATAATTTGGTGGTTGTTTACAAAGAGTTATAGGATGATAAAAACCACGAAAGGGATAGGGCTTAAATTTTCACAAAAGGTAGTCTTTACATAGGAGCAGGTCTGAAAGAAGTTTAGTGCCTATTGGTTCAATAGTTTTGGAGGAATGAGAAATTGGATTTTCTAGCGATGTTTCACCAGTTTTTTTTTCTTCTTCTTTTGAAAATGATTCGTAATTCAGCGTGTTACATAATTGTATTCGCCTTCGTAAAATAAAGAGGTTAATACCGACTATGGGTATTTTATGACTATGACATGAGACAACAATGAGATTTGGTTGATAATACCTACTGGTTGTAATTACGTTTCTTGAATTCTACCACTCTCATTCGTATACCAAAGTTTTAATTATTAGATGTGCAACAACAGAGACGTACTCTACGGTGACGTACGTCGGTAACAAATATTCCGCAAATTAAAAATAACTAAACTTCTTCCTTTGCTTTTTGATAGCGACGATTTGAAACAATTTCAGACTATGGCCGTATAAAAAACTAGGGACACGATAGCTGAGGGAGGCAAAAATACCAATAATACTTTCCAGAATTTTGGCAGGCTTTAAATTTAATATAGAGGACACGCATTGCGCAGCAATTCAAAGAGTCGACGCCTACACTCTACCTTACTTGTTGGCTATGCGAATGAATAAATTTCTCGCCACTTCGGACAGATACGCTAAGTCACCGCTGTCGATCCGAATGCCCATAGCTTTGTAGCCGAGATCGTTTAGCGCTAAAGCAACGGCGCTGAAGTTGAGCAGTCCGCTTCTACGCGCCGTCAAACAAAAAACACGTCAACGAATTTTATTAGTCGAAGAGTAGACGCTGAAAAGTGAAAGCGTATTCATTTTTAATTATGTACGAACAAAAATTACTCTACGAATATAAAATTTCATGTACAATTCTCGAAAGTCGACAACAATACCGCATCAGTTCCACCGCATGATGCGTAATATCGTAGTTAAGCTTTCAAAACTAAGGGGTGCTCGGCCATGAATGACTAATAAATGGAATATCAGGTAATGCGAGGCAAAGGAAAAAAAAACAAAAAAAAAACATGGAATTTCAAATTTTTTTTAGGAATTAGGGTTAGTGATTTGCGTTTTGATATCAACAGTTCAATCGTCCAGGAATTAATTTTATTTATATATTCACCGTCAAGTAGTGATAGTGAATGCTCGAGGCTCGAGCATTTATCAAAACAAAGAAGGGAAAAAAAGACGTTTTGTATCGGCCATCGACTTTACGGTGACGAAAAAAGCATCAACGTTCGTTTCACACGGTTTGTTTTTAACGACAGTCTGAATCTGAAGTAGACCAACCAACCGTATTCGGGTCGAGGTCACCGTGCCACACGTTAAACACGAGGCAGCAGTTGGGGAGCATAAATTGTAGAACTCGAAAAAGACAATATTGAGAAAAAGGTCGAGCAATACCTGCTCACATCGTAAGTGTCGATCAGGGCGACGAAATTATGCGGAAATGCGATGGCGAATGAGATCAGGGCGGCGAGCTCGCCATCAGAGGCCTGGTCCACCGACAAACTCATTAACGGCGCTACTTTAACTCTCCATTCGACGCTTTTGGCCAGAAGATCTTCGCATTCGGCCGAGTCGCATCTTTGCAGCATCTGAAACATCATCAACGGACAAAGTTATCGTGTCTTCGATTACGATCGAAAATGAATTGAGCAGAAAACGAAAAAAGCGCACGTACTTTATGGAATCATCGGTCGAGTGACAGAAGCGAATCGAGCACCGAGTCCCCAAGCGAATTGAAAAAAGAAAAAAGGTAATGATACAGGCAAGTGGCCAACCGAATTGACCTCTTCTCGCGATTTATCCACTTTCGCAAAATACAAAATGTGTACCCCACCGCATTCCACCAGAACGGAGCCAAGTATTCGGGTACTGAGCACGAATGAGTATTCAGCAGTGGACAGACAACAAAATGAACCGCGAAAATAACACGAAAGACTGAGGGAAAATATGAGAAATCCTCGGTTCCAGAGCGCTTTAGCAAAAAAGTTTTATTCCTCTCAACTGACGGAACTTGTTTTTGGAAAAGAACAACGTTTTGTTCGATAGTAGTGATAGGCAAAATTGATTCTGTTCTTCAAGTCTCGCATTTTATCTCTAGTCTCGCACTTCCCACCAAACCGTGACCAAACGTAAAACAGAAAACAAATATGAACAAACTGCCAAACTTGCTTATTGAATAGTCGGCAAAATTTAGTATTTGACTTTTTTCTCTTTTTTCGCAATCTGATTATTTACTACTCGAAACCTGGTTCACTGAGCTTTGCTCAGGTGGGGTAAATAAGAAACTTATGGCAGCATTAAAAAAATCTCAAATTTCAAATCAAAAATTTTCATTCAATATTCTCCTAGAAAATGTACTATAATACGAATATCTGCAAACATGGGACTGCTATTTCAATAATAAAAGTCAACATTAAATAATCAATTACCGAACTCGAAATTCAAGACGAGACATTTTTCATCCAATGAATTTAGCGTTAATCACAAAATTTGATAATAGATAGATTAAAAATGTTGAAAACTAGACGCTAGAGAATAAACATTTTTTCTGAGGTTCAGTTTTGGACTTCGAAAAAATTTTACAAGTCCTTATCATTTTCTTTTCAACTGGGCCAGAAAAATACGATTCACTCTGATATTTTCATCTAGATACATATAAAATAAAATTGGATGAAATTCTTCATAATATTTTTCCAGCAAGTAGTAAGTTGTTTTTCAATCTTTCCCACAAGTTTTGTTCAACCATCTCTAATTCATTGATGCATAAGCTAAATTAGCTGGTCTTGCCAAGAATGGATGGTTCCAGTGTTCATAACTTCATGTACTGTGTAGTTTCATTTTTTCATTCATTGAATCATATTAACAACAAATTCCATACGAAAATTTCACAGGGAGGTTGCAAGGTAACAAGGTTATGAAGACTGCAATCGAAATGACAAATTTCAACCAATAATTATCATATGATACCCTTCCTTTTTTCCTTTTGTACATTCAAAAAAAATCACCTAACCTCCTACTCAATCATAGGGAGATTTGCAAAAACAAGCGGAACCAGGATTCCCACAAATAGGGACCCATCAGACGCTACAGGGTAAAGATTTTTTCACAGGTTCATTTAGACTTTGAAAATTTAAGTCTTATTAGTTACGATACTTTCTTATTTCTTTGTACTGCGCTATAGAAGAATACTGAATAATGTAAAGGTAAGGTTATAAAATCACGTGAAACGACTAACACATTAAACCACTCTTCATTTATATTACAAGAGCAAATGAAACACAGAATTATTTCACACAATTTGAGAAGGCTAATTCTCACAACATGGCAAGTCAACCAGTGTCACCGAATGGTCGATGATAAAACATGCAATCATGTAATAAACTATAGAGGTTAGGTTAGAGATGAAATATAAATATAATTATAAGTGATGAGGTTGAGAGGAGGCATATGCCAACAAATAATGTTCAATCTTGGATTTTTGTCTCGCTTAAATCATTATTTGGTTTTTGAGATATCGTTAAAATTCTATTTTGATTAAGTGATTTAAACTGTAAAAATTCAATCCAGTTGCGGAATTTCAGCAATATCTTTAAAAACAAACGTATAATGTCAGCCAAATTTTCGATGCCTCCGATAAATTTCAGCTCTACAACCAACAGTTTTTACACAATTCGTTCAATAATTTTGAATTCCAAAACTTTGTTCACAATTCTAATGGTATCACCAAGAACACTAATCAAGTTCATATTTTGTAAAAGTTGGTACAAATGTAATTTTTCGAAAAGTAATAATAATTTATTCAAGAAACTAAAATACGAAATTTATCATATTTTCAAAAGTAATTTGTTGTTAATAGTTAATATGATTTAAAAGGATTTGATGAATGAAACTATACAAAGTACATGAACACAAAACCACCATTCATACGACTCATATTGTGATAACAGATAAGAACTAGTGAAATTTTGAAGTCCAAATGAACCTCAGAAGAAATCTTTATCTTGCAGTGTCTAGTATAGGGAACCTCCACCAAAAAATCAACAAAAACCATGTCTACAGAAAGACTGGCACTTCAGTTTTGAGATTACTCTCTTTCCAAACAGATTCAGAAAAAACTGTTAAGAAAAGTTTTTTTCATTCGTCGAACTGAGCCACAAATCAAAAGTTAATAAATTTGACGTGCGCTTGATAGAACTTCCGATCTAACAATACAATGAAGATGTCCTGATAACAAGTAAAATAAAAATGTCAAAAACAAAACAGGAATCGAATTTTTCTTGCAGCCTTCTCTTCTTTCAGGCCCGTAGCCAGAGTAAAATCCCAAGGGGGTAATCTGCAGACCAGGGAGGGTAGAATTTTTTTTAAATTAAAAATTTTTTGATTGAAAATAAATTAAATAACATCGTTAATGGGCTTCTTTCCTTTTTTTTTAAATTCAGAACAAAAACTGAAAATTTTGCCAGAGGGCAAAGAGCGCCGTCAAGGGAGCGTTTCCCCCCGCCCACGGGCCTGTATTAAATTCGACTGACAAATAATTTTCTCGAAATGAGGGGGAGGGCTCCATCAAACAAAGGATCCGACATCAGCGGCGAAGATAAAAATACAATATTAATCTTACAAAACTGAGGTTATTCGCAGTCTCCAGATCACGCGATGGGTTTACTGGGAAAAATGGCCAGCAAAATATTGTGGCACCACGTGTTCACCAATTCAGATTAGGCTAATTAAACGAATATAAAGTTTCAAGAATTTCGATCTGAAAGATGACATAGTAAGTTTAGATTGACAAAAAACTGACTGAACAGCGGTGGCACTCCAATAATCATCAATACCAAAATCCGCGTAAAACTCCCATCAAAATGTTCTATAATTTAATAAGACTTTTTAAAACTTCCACAAGAAGAAAGTTCAAAGGCCAGACTCCACTCAACTGCTGTCGATTCGCTTCGTCGAATTTTTGAACGTAGGCTACACACTTTTTCAGGTAAGATTAAAATGTTGGATATAATTACACTTTCCGTTCAAATTCTAATAATAAATTGAACGAAAAAAAAAGAAAAGAAAAAAAGAGCAAATGTACACGAACGATAGCGCAAGCGTGTTATAGAATTTCAGAAATTTTTTTCTTTTTCTCTCGCAAATCGCAGTAATTTTTGCACAGACAAATAAAAGTAAGTATGTCAAAGCGTTTATCTACGAATGGTGCAATGAATGGTCGTTTCATAAATACGTAACCAGTGAGACCAAAAGAATAATAATAAATGTATGCTAAAAACTACGTCATTCAACGGTCCTTTTTCCGGTATAATTTAAAAAAAGAAAATTAAAAAAAGAAAAAATATTTATGCTAAATGAAGAGAAATCCCCATTACCTGACTTCCAAAGAAAATATCACGGACGCTTATACCGACTGGTTTTCCCATCTAATTTCAAAACAATGTTAATCGTCAAATGCCGAGAAAAAGAAAAAAAATTAAAAAACTTAAAATGAAAAATATTTGCTTATCACGACAGATGTATATTTTTCCAGTTATATATTCCTCGAGCAAACTTCTAAGAAAACAAATATACAGAAAAATGAAAAAAAATGCTTTGGCGAAACAAAAATAGTTAGAAAGTTGAGTTAGCATCCAAAAATTACACCGACAAGAATACGAATTTTTCAATTTTTTAGAAAAGATTCTCTCTCTCTCTCACTCTCTCCCTCCATCCCTCCCTTACCTCCCTCCCTCCCTCGTTCCTCTTCACCCGACTCATATTTCAGCAATATGGAATCCTTAGTCCAAGTCACACATATACTGTAAAATGGATAAATAAAAAAAGTGAATATGTAACTGCGCACATGAAATTTTCGAGGAAGATCAATCGATGAGCAGAAATACGATCAATGAAATCGAAACGTATCTTTAAGCCCATCAAACAGGATTAATTACAGTCAACTCTTCTTATTGAAACACATCGGTGACGGACCATACTGTCCCAATTAAGCGGTTATCCTAATAATCCGAAGTAAGAAAAAAATATGAAAATAACAAGTTTTGTTTTGAAAACCTAATAAAAGCAACATTTTTTTTTGATGGCACATATTATTTTGTATCCAAGTACATATATGTACAATTAATAGTCCTCTGTAAAAATGTATTAATGAAATCATGTTTTACAATGGGTATTAACTTTAGGGGTGGTAAAAAAAGTTGAAGAAAACGTGTTTCCACATTTTCCGTAACTGATTGTACCAATTTATGCAAAATTTCGACAAATTTCCTCATCTACTGTAATGAAATAGGTACGATTCTCATTGATCGAAGGTCCCGCTCAACCATTGTTTTATCCCAATTAAGCACTGATTTTCGACACTATTAGTATTAATTAGTTTTGATAACTGAGAAACTGTCCCATTTAAGCGGAATCCATTGTATACTGAAAACTTTTTTCACACACTCAAAAGAATAACACAAATGAAACAGATTACCAAAGTATGCGAACATCCAGTCAATTAAAAGTAATGCTTGCAATTATTTTTTTCAAGGCTGAAGGCTAACACTTTCCAGTTCCGGATCTTATCACCTATGAAATCCTACAACACCTTCCTTCGCCCACCATTCAATTACTTATTACTATCTTGAATAGCCACTGATTATTCAATTCATTTTCCTATCATGACGGTATTTCCAAATTGTCCTTATTCCTAAAAATATGAAGATCGGCTTAAGAGCATCTTCCAGGCCTGAATACAAGAACAATACTTTATACGCATCAACAGTGATTTAAGAATTACTTACCTTAACAGTGTTATCAATATAATATAAATGCACGTTTGTGTACATAAGTTACATAATAACTGATAAGGGAAAAAAATGTAAGAATTACTCAAGTATCGTTCTTGCATACGACCTTTATTAGTTATGTTCGACGTGGGAAAAAGTGCAGCACTTCAACTTTATCTAAGAAATTTTCTATTTGACACGGAAACGGCCGGCACTAAAACTTTGTTTTGGCTGTTTGACACACCCGGTGAAAGAAAAATTAAAACTGAAAGAATACTATTTTTCATATAAGAAGTGGGGATTATCCTGACCCTGCTTCATGAGTAGGATCTGAGAAAAAATTAAAGACATTTTACAAAATACGATGATAAACAGAATTATGCCAAAATTATGCCGCTGACTTACCAGTTACAACAAATTTGAGTAATTTAGTTCGATTATAAAGAAAATTAATTACATAATTGTTGGAAATTTAAATGTAAAATATAACGATCAAATTATATTTATATCATGATAATAAATTTATATTATCAATCTAAAATTCGACTTTCCAACCCGTAATTGGAACAGACTGACAGTGATATCTTGAGAATAAAACGTATAACTTATCTAAAATTTTTATGAGATATCAGAATATGTTAGCTGAATATTCTGTGAAACTTTTATTGAAATTGTACGTTTGGTTTTCGAAATATCGCTGAAATTCTGTTCCAGTAATGAGTTGTGTGATTAAAATTATAAGGATTTGATCTGGTTTGGGAATTTCAGCATTCCAACTATATTTTCAAAACCAAACATACAATTTTATCAAAGAATCTTCACCCAACATACTACGACAACTCGTAAAAATTTCAGCCCTCCTTCGATGAAAATAAATGAGAAGGATTATTTTAGGGTAGGGTTCACACTTCGCAGAAGTGAAACTGTATTTCAACTTAAAATTTTTAGACAACGCAGACATCATTTTCTGACTCCTTTACTGCCATTTAATTTCAATCAAAAATGTTCTTTTGGTGCACTATGGATGTATGCACAATACTTTTAGTCAACTAAGTCCGTAGTCACCTTCTGCTGGCTTCTCTCCAACCTTGGTGCTCCCCACAATAACACTTGATGCGACTGGAAAGGCAGTGGTATAGCGTATTCCGATGACCTTTCCTGTATTCCCATTTCTGATTTTCTTATTCAAATAAAATGTTCCATATTTCCTCTTAGTGATCTAGTACCTGGCAAGCTTCGAATATCAACGCTCATTATCCTTTCATTTGGCCTCATCTTCTGTCAAACTATTGGTTTCATCTCTACTTCCTCTTTCCAAACTTCATAAAGCTAATTCAAATTAGGCGTTCCACTGTCTTTGAATGATCCAGTACCAAACAAGAATTGGATATGAACACTCATTAGTCATTATCATTCCATTTAGCTTTCTTTCCCTTCATCAGTCTGTCTAATTGGAACTTTTTTCTCACTTACTACTTTAATGGAAAGTTTGATATCTGTCTTTCTAGCCAACAGGAATTAAATGCATTCCCCTTGTTATCAACTCAACTTGATTTAAAACTTTGAACGCAGTCATAGCCCTTGTGTAGCTTTAGCACTATTCCAAAGAAGAAAAAAAAAATTGCGCTTCAGTTCCTAGCAGATTAGAACATTTAATGTGATATACATTTCTATTTTTACTTACGTTAACGCTATATAAATCATTGATTCAGACAAAGTTTGTTCATTTTATTAGTGTACGCATATCGAATGCAATCAAATACGTACACTATACTCTGTTCACACGAAGTTCATGACGTCAAAATCACACGAGACGCTGAATGAATATCATAAATGCGGGACCTTTGATAAATCAAATATTTTACAAGCCCTCGTCAGTTCTGGTTTCAGCAGTATAGGATGTAATTGTACATACACAGAATATGAGTATAGTATGCCGAATTATTAATTATTATTATTATTTTAACATCGATAATTATTGAGAATGACTCTTTTTATATATCAGTTGGTTATTCATTTCTATTATCGTAATGTCAGACTCTCGGAGTTTTGTAAGTATCTTCTATATTCTGACTTCTTTTGTGTTCATGATGAATGATGATATTGGTATATGTAAAATACATAATCATCTTTTTTTCTCGCATACTGCGGTAATGCAATGCATGTGGAAAATCTAATGAGAATCGAGAGTATATTATCGAACCATAACTAGAGGTTCTTTATTATAAAACAATTCTGATATTAAAGCTTACAAACAAATTCTGGTGAACGTTTTTAATGTGCATTAAAATATTTTTTAGGTTATCAAATGATTTTCTTCATACATCGCATTCTTGCAATATGTGAGAACATAAGATGATTATTTATTTTACATGTACCAATATCATCATTTATCATAAACACAAAAGAAGTCAGAATGAAGAAGATACTTAAAAAACATCGAGAGTCTGACATTATGATAACAGAAATGAACATTTAATTAATAAATAAAAAGTCATTCTCGTTAATAATTGATGTTTAGGACAATAATAATTAATAATACAGTATACTCATACTGTGTTCTGTGTACATAAATTTACATCCCACACCGCTAAAACTAGAGCTGTTACGGATTTGTAAAATTTTCAATTTATCAAGGGTTCCACATTTATGATATTCAGGGCTTTGTCAAAATCACCTTCGGATGTCACTATTGGTTGGGGAGAGAGAAAAAGGTACTGAAAAAGTATATATACTTCAGGTATTCGGACACTATGGGGATTCAAACCTGTACTGACTGAATACCTAACTTTCTTGTGTCACCACCAACCAAAATGCAGCACCATACTTATTCGGCCACAGTGCCGGGTGACAGTGAATGAGACAATACACGTATACTCTCCAATGTGTGGTAGCCACCACATATATTAACTTCATTTATTAGGTACGCTCGATCAGTTTGTTAGTGTGTAAGTGCGTGTGAAATGACGTCACAAGCAGGAGAAATATTTCGTCTGTCGGTACATTTGACTGAGCAAAGTATCAAAATTAAGGAAAACGTATTTAATTTTCAGTGCCGGTGTTATTTTTTTTTTATTATTTTTTTACGAGAACAGATTGAAGAATTATTTCCAATGGTTATGAAATTAAAAATCCATTGGGCTCTTAGTCAACTTTCCTACTGTTGACTAAAATATAATCAAAGCTGGAAATGATGAAAATCATCCGTTTCAAAATAAAAGAAAATTATTGGTAGTTGGTACCATTTTCCCATTTTAACATACCTGTAGAAGTTTGATACCTACTCGTACAGTAACTTTTGAGAGAACAGGAAAAGAAAGTATTTCTGAAGGAAATTGTTGTTCACTGTAGTGAAAAAACTACCAAAGTGATAGGGCTGAAATTTTCATGAAACGTAGTGCTCTTCTAGAAATATCTGATGGGATTTTAATGCCTACTGGATCAGTAGTTACCGAGAAGACTGGAGAACACAATAATCATAGAAAAGTGGTTTCTCCAGGATTTTTTTAAAAATGGACCAAGCTAAAGTTTTCACGATGCATTGTTGGCAAGTCTAATAGAGATTTGGTGAGTAATAGTTCAGTAAAATTTTCAAGAAATAGTAAATGAAAAAAAATTGCAGGAAAAGTGGTTTTTCCAGTATTTTGAGGAAAAAAGAAAAGGAATAGGGCCGAAAGTTTCACGAAGTGTATTTCCTTTTTGGCAACGGATTTGACAGGAGTTTGGTGTTACTGATTCAGTAGTTTTGGAGAAATATGTAAAACAAAAAAAAAAAAAAAATCCTGAAGGAAAGCAAATCACCTGTGTTGTTTGAAATACTTTTCAGTATTCACGGTGAAAGGTGGTTTTTGATTTTTTCTTATTTTAGTTAAACTCGTAGCAATGACATTTCAATAGATCAATGCGTTTGTAAGATACCTATTGATGACCGATCTATGGTTTCTTGTAACTGTTTATGCATTTAGAATTCAGGATTGTTTGTGTCGAATTGTAATTGTAAAACTGGGATTTATAGCGAAGTCTTTAACTGCTCTAGAGAATTATTATAGACGTGTCTTGAGTTTTTTCCTACCACTACCTACCGCCACATCAGCTTCACATATACACTGACCGAGTGTACATACCTAGTAAACGAACTCAGTATATGTATATAACCTGGGTACACATACACATTGTTATAAAATGATAAGCAAAATTTTTTTGAGTAAATAAACATGGTGCTTCAAGCAGATAAGTTTGGATTTGGTTTGTGACATCACGCACTTTTTAGGTTCACTTTAAAAAAGACATGATGTCACACGCAGGTTGTGGTAAAGGGGAAAGAGCAAAACAATAATTCACAATAATATGGCCGAGTAAATTATAAATTTTCGATTCATGAATTATGTATAAAAACGCTCAACTGTGCTGATATGCGTAATGTCATGTCGTTCTCGAAGTGAATGGGGTGTAGCGTGAACAGAGTACTACCAAATTTTTCTTTCTTCTCACTTTTGAGAGAAAAATTGTGCCAAATTCTAAAGGAAACTCATCACCTTTCAAGTCAAATTTTACCTCCCCCTCATTCAGTAATTATAAAAATGTATACCACATTAAAAAAGTGGAATTTCTATTAAATATAATATCATTTACTTAGTGTTAATAATTCAGTATTTAATGATAATTATCGTCTTACCCGTGATTTCAATTCTTGGCAATCGGTAAATGATGTTATGAAGGCGTGAGCATGAGTTCCTTGAACAGGAATGTTGAACATTTTACCAGCTAAAACGTTACTGGTGCCGTTGAACCCTCCTATAATTGGTGAAATGAATAAGCAAAATATTAGGATTTAAAAAAATTAATAAGAAAATCCGGTAAAAATTATCTGGAGGTACAATATTTGCGGGCATGGATATTTTTCGACTAATAAACATCTATAGGTGGTGCCTCGAGGTTTTAAGCTGAATTTTATCTTCATGAAACGTAGATCCCTAAATAAACAAAACTTCTAGTTCCTTGTAGTGAACAAATCTGAAAAATTTTTCACATTAAGGAAACTTTCAGCCAAAGGTTAGAATGTTCGTTTAAAATTTATTTAGACACCACCAAACCTTCATCATTTTTAAAAAAAAAATTATAATGTTTACCAAAACCAACAAAAGTTGATTAAACGTGTTTAATACAGGTGTAACTTAATGTGGGGACTCAATATGTATGAGGTTTAGGGGCTTGGACCCCCGACAACAGTCGCCGCAATAAGGTAGGCAAATATTTGTCCTTATGATGTTAAACACATTGCACTAAATACGTTTGATTGTAATTACTTGCACATACATGCAAGTAATGTACGAGTACTGAATTGTGACCAATCTCAACAATACGATGATGTCACAATTCTGTACACAAACTGACCTATCATTTCTTATCATTATAAGAAATGACGCAACCGGGCCATTCACACAAACATATGTAATTACTACGTATGTGTGTTGGTGTGCGTGTAATTAAGCTCATATATAAACCGTCTGAACTAGCTCTAAAATTGCCAGTATTTGACCAGGTTTTGAGCTCCATGTCGCTAGATCCTCACCTAATGAAAATTGAAAATTCAATAAATGTATTCGTTTGTGCTACGTTTGTGCTGGTTTGTGTTATTTTTCTAAAAGAGTTATTCAGAAAAACGTTTTCAAGGTCAGTGAGGAGCTAGAGACATGTTCCCCCACATCAAAAAGCAATCAAAAATTTCAATATGGCATTTGTTTGTGCTACGTTTGTGCTGGTTTGTGCCGCTATTTTTTTTTGTTTGTGCTAAAAACCCCTCCCCCTTAGGGCAAATAAAAATTTTATATATGGTGGAATTTCAAAACTGCTGAAATGAATTGAAAGTGGGATGAATCGTTTGTGCTGACAGAATATACCAACCTCAACCCTATGTCCCCTACCCAAGATCTATTATTTGGAAAAAATGTTTATGGGGCAAAAAAAATTGTTTTGGTGAGAAAATGAAGTGGCGACATTTGTTTGTGCAACGTTTGTGCTGACAGAATATACCTATAATACCCTACTTCCCCTCTATAGGGGTCTGTAATTATAAAATAAAGACAAACAGTTAGGATCAATGACCTTGTGAACTCTAGATATCAAATTGCAAAGAAAAAATTCAAAAATTTAATGATGGCATTTGTTTGTGCTATGTTTGTGCTAGTTTATACCGCTATTTTTTTCCTCAGGTTTTGGCTTACCCATATGTTTATATAGAAAGTGGTTGAACATGCAAAATTTGTAGATTACCTTCTGGTGAGAGTATCTTTTCACAACAAGGTATTCCACAGTGGTAACCCAAATGTGATTTCTGCCACATTATGGGTGTCTAGAGGTGTGTTGCGCTTTTTCAAAACTTGGCGTGGTGTGCTGGCAAGATATTCTCTTGCTTGAAAAATATAAAAATTTTTTGCAGATTAGACACCATTGGTTGTCGAAGTAGAGTCTGCTGAAATGGGAACTTTTACCCCCTTCTTAAAATAAATAAACAAGAAGGAAAAAGACAGTAGACTTGGAAGAAGAAGGTTGGACTCATCCCCCAACTCTTCCAACTCAAATTGATAATCTGAAGATGGTTTAGAAATTGTAAAGGCCTCTCAACACCAAAAACTAATACTCTTGGGAGCTGCAGTTAACCAAAACAAACTTGCAGTTAAAACGTTGAGAAGTGGTTGAACCATAAGCCAAAGTTCTGACCCAAAGACACCCAACTTACAAATACAAGAACCAGTGTTTTTGATCAGTGAGAAGACTCAAGTATCTGTGGAATATCTCAGTCAGCAAAAAGAGACTGAGATGGCTCCTCCAATGACAAGAGCTGAGATCCCATAAAACCCACAAACATCAGCAGGAGTAAGTGTCCAACAACAGTTGACACTCGAAGTCCTAGCACAAATTCTGCAGCTACTGCAGAATCAACCAGGACAAAATCCTAATTTCTGCAGATAGTGGATAGAGATTCCAGAGTTTCTGCCCAATGAGGTAGAATTATAACTAACTCTCCTTGAGGGCAGGTTCAAGATAGAAAACATACAGTCGAACCAGCGATATCTTCACATCTATGGTGACATGCCACCCCAGATCATTTGCCACATTCCTGATATCATGGAATGCCCTTTGACAGAAGAGGACAATTATGCCTGGTTTGTCAGAAAAATAAAAGAAGTATTTGGAAAAACAAAGAACCAAATCATCGACGATGTAATGGGTGGAATGAAAATAGGGGACAATAAACCCTCAATCTTCATGGCTAAATTGCTGAAGAAGGCAAGACAATATAGTAGTCCCTTCTGTAATTGGTAACCAATTTTACAAACAACTACCACAAAGTGTTGTGCAATGTTTGGCAGCCGTAGGATCAATAAAAATAAACAATTCCTCAGACCTTGATTTTCTTGCAAAAAGCACAGACAATGCACTTGAATAACAAGGTCAAAGCCATCTATCAGTGCAGTGTCTGCAGAGACTGGGGAGATTTCTCAACTTAGAGCCCAAATAGCTCAGTTGACAGTTGAAATGCAAAAGAGAAATAAAAGCCAGAACTCAAACAAACAGAATGGTAACTGGCACCAAAGATCCAAATCCAGAGGCAATGGTAATAATAGTAATAGTAGGCAATCCCAGGACAAAGACCGAAGACCTAGCAATCAAAAGAGGGGTCAAAATACAACTCCTCCAAGATCATCATCTCCCAGCTCCCAGTCTCAAACCTGGGAAGACAAATGTTGCTTCTTCCACACCCAGTTTGGTGCAAAGGCCATCAAATGTAACAATCGTTGTAAATGGTGGGGTAAAATCTTCAACAAGGAAGCATCAAACTAGAATAAGGGGCCATCCATGTGGCTGAAGACCCCTCACAAAAATACTCATGCTGCCTGTTCCTACAGGACAGGATGAACAGGAGATGGTACTTAATAGATTCGGGTGTAGACCTGAGTACATTGCCAGTTAACAAAAATCAAAAAGTACATCCTCCAAAATACTACCTCTGTACTGTGAATGGTCAAAACCTTCCAACTTATAAACTTGAGACCAGCAAAGTCAACATTGGACTTAAAAAAAACATGATGTTGTCCTTCACAGTTGCTGGTGTTGCCAACCCAATCCTGGGTGCAGATTTTCTTGCACATTTTAGCCTAATCATTGACCTCAAAAATGGCAAATTGATCGATAGTGAAACTAAACTTTATGTGAATGGCAAAACACTAGCTTACAGATGGGACACGAATGTATCCAGCTGTACTAAAGTCGACAAACAATTCTCACAGATTCTATCTGACTATTCTGGGGTCACTCAACTATCAATTTGCAGGCATCCTACCTATAAACATGACACAGTTCATTATACAAAAATTAAAGGACCACCTTGCCCTTGAAAGGTATTGCCTGAAAAACTCAAAGCAGCACAGGAATACTATGATCACATTATCAGGAAAGGCATATGCCACTCCTCAAAGAGCACATGGAGTTCCCCTATCCACATGACCAAAAAGGAAGTGGAGAGTGGCAAATTGTTGGCGACTACAGAGCCTTAAATGCCAAAACAGTTCCCAAATGTCATCCTGTCCCAAATATTATGAACTTTAACGCAAATATGCGGGGTAAAACGATGTTCACAAAAATTGATATCAACTGGGTATTCCGCCAAATTCCTATGTCTGAATAGGACATATCAAAGACAGCGGTTATAACCGCCTTTGGTCTATACAAATACCTTCAATTGCCGTTTGGACTTCACAACTCAGCACAAACTTTCCAAAGATTCATCAATGAACTGTTTCAGGAATTGCCATTTTCTTACGCATACCTGGATGATATTTGCATTTGTTCAGAAGGTGGTGAGCAGGAGCATAAGAAGAATATAAGAGGTGTTATACACTGCTGGCCTTACCATCAACATAGGTAAAAGTTTATACAAACAAACTGAAATTGACTTTCTCAGCTACAAAGTCTTGACCAAAGGCACTTCTCTCTTTAAGACCAAAGTCAAACCAATATTAAAATTCCCAAAGCCCTAAAATGTCACTGAACTACGGTGTTTCTTAGGGATGATGAATTTCTATAGGTGTTGCATGAAGAATGCTGCAGCCAAACAAAGTAAGCTGTTTACATTAATAAAAACAAACAAAAATAAAGATAGAACTCCAATCAATTGGAATGAAGAAGCCAAACAGGTATTTGAGAAAATCAAAGAAACACTGCCAAATGCAATGTTATATACTCATCCAGGCTAAAGTCTGCCATTATGCGTAGGTATCAATGCCTCAGACTTTGCTATTGGTGCAACCCTGTACCAACTAGATAATGACAATAAAAACTTACCACTAGCTTTCTTCTCGAGAAAGCTCTCAAAAACAGAAAAGAATTATAACACGTATGATTGGGAATTGCTCGGAATATTTGCAGCACTGAAACATTTCATATATCAATTAGGGGGTAGATGTTATACTGTGTATACAGACCATAAACCCCTAATACATGCTTTCATGCAGAAAGCAAAACTGGCATTGCCAAGAAGAGCACAATAATTAGACTACATTGGTCAACTGACTACAGACGTTCAGTATATAAGTGGAGAACTTGACACTCCAGCTGATGTTGTAAAATCGAAGCTATCTCAGGCCCTGTCCAATTACCTTATGCTGAAAATAGCTAAAGAACAACTTAAGGATGTAGAATGGCAAGAGTTGTTATCGAATAATGATACTTCTCTTAAATTGAGACTGTGAAAAATGCCTAATACTGATGTTTTACTAACATGTGATGTCAGTACAGGTATGAATAGACCATTTCTACCAAAAAAATATTGCAAATTGGCTTTTAACAGTGTACATAATCTGTCACACTTTGGACCAAAATAAAGTGCTAATCTAATCTCAGCAAGGCTTGTTTAAGCAGAATCAGCTGGTCAAGTGTGAGATTATTCCGGGTAATCTATGCAGATCAAAATATGAATTTTTTTTTTTTTTCAATAGTACAATTTGAAGAAGTGGAATGAAGTGTAACAATGGAAAGTGATGAATGTGTTGTCAAAAACAAAGTGTAAAATGTGATAATTCCACTTAGAAAAGAAAATTGTCAGCTGTTATCATTGGCTCTCAGTTTCCTGAACTGTCAAGAGTATAAAGTAGGAAGATACACTCGCTCACCCCTCAAATCCTTCAAATGAACTGAGCAGTTTAAAACAGTACATATGGACTTGGTAGGCCCACTGCCACCATTGCAACAAAACAGATACCTGTTAATGATAATAGACAGGGCAACTTGATGGCCAGAAGCAATTTCTCCCCATGAGATGACAGCCTCAACTGTAGCTGCCAGGTTATACAACACCTGGATTGCAAGATATGGCATACCCAAAACCATAGTTACAAACCAAGGTCACCATTTTGAGAGCTCCCTCTTTCAAGAGTTGTCTAAGAAGCTTGGTGTACAACACAATCACACCACAGCTTACCATCCTTTAGCCAAATGGCAAAATAGAGAGATGACACAGAGCACTCATAGCCTCAATTGTGGCTCACAATACCAAGAGATGGGTTGAGATACTTCCTACCATCCTCTTAGGCTTTTGATCTGCCCTACAAATGGATACAGGTCATTCTGCAATGCAATTATCATTTGGTGAAGAGCTATGCCTACTAGGGGACTTCTTCACAGAATCGACAGAAGTTACCCCTGAAATCATGGTACAAAATATAAGAAACAATGCCAATAATTTCTTAAAACAGGCAGCTCATCATGGCCAGCTCAAGATTTACGTTTCAAAACATTTGGCCAATACATCACATATATTTGTTAGAGATGAGAAAATAAGATCTGCACTGGATTAACTGTATGCAGCTTCTTACAAAGTAGTATCACCTGATAAGAAAGATTTTGTGATACTCATAGCAGGCGAATAAAGAACTATTTTAACCAACAAATTGAAGTCTACATGTTTGATTAACGACGATGAGAATATCAAAAATGGAAAGAAAACATGAAGAAGATACGCAAACAAATTCACAAACAACAAAAACAAAAGTATCAGTTGAGGCGTCCGAAATCGATTCCTGCCACAGTCGCCATATTTTATGAGGCATACAAAATCGATTCCTTTCACGTGTCATAAAGTCAACCTTTAATGTATAGTGATGTTTAAATGCTAATGACGTCACAATGTCCTAAAGTTAGGGCATCATGCAGCCGAAACACTGAATCGAGGGGTCTTGAATTGTGTTTTCAAGACATTTTATTTTTTGACTTTGACTATGTCCTACGGCTGAATTCTTCTTGACCTAAATTAAACTTCTTCGGACACGGCTAAACGCAGCTTACATTTGTCTTCATACCTCAGCAAATTAATATGATGAATCAGCAATAAGCTAAGTTGTGCGGATAGAAAAGCCTAACAAAGTTTCGATCCATACAAGGTTCGAAACCTACAAAAACGAACAGCAGAATTATTTTGTTAAAGACTATAATTACAAAAGAACGGTAGTGTCAACAAAGTGGAACAAAGCAAAGTGTGTAGCGGAAAAATAAAAAGTTTAAAAAAAAGCTATGGCAGACAACAAATAGGGGAAACCATCAGAAAGCTGTTGTGTCTTCACCTAATTGTGTGTCTTCATGAGTGATGGTTTTGTTGTTTAAAAGACTCCTAATATGAAACTTTAGGTCTCTGAGCTTTTGGTTGAAAGTGAGGATGAGGTGAGAAAATTACTAACATAGATGGAGTCAAATCCACTATGAGCAAACAGAAGGCTCGACGCGGCCTTTAAATGACAGAGCAAGGCAGTCATCTTGAACCAAGCTTGTCTTAAAGTTGTCTTCAAAACACCAAATTTCCCTCCTAACAGATGCCAGGAACTCCATCTGATCGTATTGTCGACTGATACTTCACCTTGCAGGTGTTTTTAAAAGATCACCTTGAAGTGCGATATGGAAACTGGCAAGACTAGAGATGACTTGTGTGTCATCATTACTGATCCTTCATGACGAAAGAACATCCCTAATATGCCTTTTGTCTTTAACTGAACCTATCTGGAATTCAACTACCATCCTAGTTGTCTTCAAGGTAGACCAGATTGAAGTATATTCTGCATCTCGAAGATGGTACACTTATTAAATTGCCTAACGTGAGGACTTAGACGTACGACTTGTGACTTGGACCTGCTGCTATCCGCCTAAACAAGAAGGACTCATTTGCAAAGACGAACCTAGTACCGAGTGTTGCCAGTGCAAAGAAGAGAGTGATTTAAAAATTAGAATTTGTGTTTGCAAATCAGTTCTTCTTGTTAAGGAAATTTCCCCACTTATTGTCTGCTAATTGCCTTCAAACATACGATGTCGATAATAAAAAGTGAGAGGAATTACCGAATATTTACAGCCAATGAAATTACAGATAGCAGAAATATATATACGTCGACATATAATAGGCAAAAGCGCACGTGGATGACTGATAAAGTAAAATATAATAAAATATATTAAATGACTGCAAACCGCAAGCAAAGCGTGGAAAGACCGGAGATAAAGCAAAAAGGTTGGCTGCATTCTTGTCCGTCAATGGGTTTTTACTTTCATTCAATTCGTCTTCATCTAATATATATCTCATGGTGCCAGTTTGTCGGATCGAACCAAATTATTGTCTGAAATTGTCTGAATTTGGAAGAGTCGTTACTGAAATAAAATGCATTATAATTGCCTGAAAGAGAATCAGATTTTATTTCTGTCTTCACGTCTTCGTCTAAATACGAGTTCGGATTCGGATAATATAATGTCCAAATTCGAATTTTGTCTCTCGAAAAATTGTCTGAAATTGTGACGTCATTATTTTGTCTTATTTTTTTCAAAAATAATTTTTATTTTAAGGTTCAGATCTCGGACTTCTCACAGTTGAAAAATACGTTACAACAAAAACATATGATCCTGAGGCCACACAATGCCCTAGAAAAGAGGCAGGCTCTTAAGCAGTAGAAAAACAAAAAATCTACATCCCAATGGCAGGTCTGAGCAACTAACACGGAGGAATTAAAATTTATTCACAAAAAACGAAATATCCTGTGTAAAATTCAAATCACCTAAAAAATAAGCGATGAAAATTGGAATTCCATGAGACAAAAGTAACTCTGGAGATAAGCAGACCTTAGATTGTGAACAAAAAGAGAAAGACACAAATAAACAAACCTACATTTGATATGGAACATAAACATTGCAACAAGTTTCTATTGTCACAACAAAGATAATCTTTAAGTCTCTAAAGATTGTGATGTCATACAAAAGATGAATCTTTGTGATCTTAAATATTTGAAAAACTACAGAGCTAGTTTCACTCACAACTTTGCTTAAACCAATCAGAATCTTACAGAACTTTCATATGGCAGAGAATTTAAAGCAATATTCCCTCCACAAAAGACAAACTCTGATAAGGTGACATTTCGACACTGTGATTGACCTAAAATCTCGTAACAAAAATAACCTGCTATTCTACTGTTGCTTGACTTAAGACATGTTCTATAAATCTTCCTTGCACTATAATTATGAAAATTATTCATTCCTTTTTCTTTATTCTCCAAAATGTCGTTAATTCCAACCAATAACCCTCTCGAATCATCCAACACCAAAACTATTCAAGTAGTTTCTGAAAAATTAAAAACTCAGCAACTTTTCAAACTGAGTCAGGAGTTAGCACGGATAGAAGATGAATTATTAATGGATAAGGCACCTTCTGTGAACAAAATCCTCGAGATGATGTCATCTCCACTTCCACCTCTCATCACACCTCCCAAATCCCCTGAAAGGAGAGCACCAACTTTGGCAAACCCAAAGCTGGAGCTCCCCCAACAGGAAACTAAAGAAGCACCAAAGCTAGCCTTCAGGGACAAGAAGCCTCCTCCCATCCACACTCCCACTTTCACTCCAACATACTCAGCACAGGGGAACTCAAACTCCCCAATGTTGAGAAAACTGGAATTTAAGGTACCCTTGAAGCCACACTCCCATTTCTATCCCTACGCACCCATTAAATGCCAACCACCACAAAGTAGGGAGAAACTAGCTGCACTAACTACCAGGCCCAAATGGACACTTGCAAAAAATCCTATGAATGCATTGGTGCCGCAGTTGGGAGCAATCTAGCTAAATGAGAGGCTGACCAAAAGCAGCGTTAGACTTGCAAGTCCCCCAGTCCTGCGCATATTTCATCATTTTTGCAGTGCAAAAACTGTGGGGAAGTAGCTGTGGGGACTCAACTCCGATGAGGTAAAGGGACTTGAACCCTTTGACAACAGTCACCGCTGCAAGACTGGCAAATATTTGTCTCTATGATATAAAACAAAAGCACATAGATTATATTCAATCGTAACTACTTGTACATACATGCAAGTAATGTACGAGTACCAAACTGTAACCAATCTCAACATTACGATGATTTCACGATTCCATACATGAACTGGCCCATCATTTCTTAACACTACAAGAAATGACGCACTGGTAGCTCACACAAACATACGTAATCACAACGTATGTGTGTAAATAAGCCCATATATAAACCATCCGAACCAGCTCTGTCTTCCCTGGTTTTGGCTTACCCATATGTTTACATATGAAGTGGTAGAACACGCAAAATCTGTAAATTATCTTCTGGTGAGAATATATTTTCACAAAAAGGTATTCCACAATATGAATAATTCAAATTAATAGTTTTTTCAAAAGAAAATGTCAAATACGTGTAACTCGAAAACGAATCCTTTGACTGAGCCCAAAATCAACAGAATTCATCCTCCATTTCATTATCAATACGTGTACCAAATTTCATAACGACTAAATAAAAATTTAGTTCTATATAGTGGTAACAAGATTTTGTACAAAACCACATACAAACATAAATGCACAAATAATACACATTGGCTGTATGAAGATTCGCGATTTGATTTTTTGGGGACATGTATGGCTTCTTTCGACATAGAACGAAAAACTATCCAGGTCTCAGCTTAAATCTCCATCATGATATTAATTTTGAATCAATAAGATTGTTATTATTTTTTTTTTTTTAAACCCGCTGAAAAAAACAACTTTTTGTAATTTTTTCATCAAGAAAAATAATATTTTTCGACTTTATTTCGGTTTTATATTTCAAAATGCATGTAAGTAACTGTGTTATTATGATTATGAAATTTTATAGAAACGGATTCCACTTGCATAAAGGTCAGATTAGAAACACCATTATTAGGATCTGATAAATGGTTGCAATAAATGATAACTATTGCTCATGACACAATGAGCGAGATTGGTGAAGGCAATTTATGGCGTTAATAAGATAAGAAGAAATAAAAATTAAAATGAGGTGGGAAATACCAATCAAAAAAAAAAAAAACATAAAAAGGTGATATCGCCATACGTATATAAATATTTTGCATTACTGTTTCAAGGCTGCATCATAAATACGAAATAAGGTAATAATTCACATGGTCCCCGAGAAAATCAGACTTTTTTTTCCAAAGTTGAAAATTTAGACATTGGTACCAGAAGAAACGATGGCACTTAAATTTTCGCACCACGACGCGTATCGATTTAGGCTTTTCGTTACATTCCACGAATGGTTTTTTTGTTTTGTTTTGGGATTTAGCACGAATAGTTCGGTATCACGATACGCCATGCACGACAAATTCAAATCGAAAGAAAATAGAGCACTGAGGTCGTCGCGAGCAGTTACCAAAATTTTCTACAAACAACAATTCCGAGGAAACACGCTTACCTATGTACGAATATTTGGATGCAGAAAGTCCACCATCCGGTCCTTGAGCTCTACGTAAACCGAATTCCATCAACAACACTTTTTCACCAGCTGCTAGTCGATATCGAACTGCATTCGTTGTCATTAAACTGGAAACATTTTTTTTTTTTAAATTGAAAATTTAAGCAAGTAGGTATTTAAAAATTTGAAGAAAAATTAACAACGAAAATTTTCTGGGATCAAAACATAAAACGGGAAAATAATAGAAAGAACTTGTAGTACTTATCATTGGCTCTAAATAATTCCAGATCATTTAAAAAAAAAGCAACTCTATCACAGCAAACCTCGGTAGAAAAAGTAGATTTTCGAGAGAAAGAATTATAAATTTTGATGGTCACATTAATTGTCTGTGAGTTTATATAATATATTACGATTGTATGAAATGTGTTAGCTGCTGACAAAATGTTAGACAATGTGAAATTTAAAACATTTTTTTTTGCAAAAATGAAAAATAAATTAAAATAATGAAGTATGGTACATAATCATATAATTTAAAATAAAACCAATGAAATATAATAAAATTATGAAATAAGAAAAAAGAAAACACGAGCATGTGGTTAATTTTTGTAAAAAGAAAAATTCATGCAAATTAGAAAAAAGAGGGGAAAACAGACTTCACCCGAAGTACCGTCCGGTCAATTCGCACCAAAATTAATAGAATGCTACAATAACTTATAATTAATATCTGTTTCAAATTTCGTACATTGGTACCAAAATTCCGCATTTTATGACCGATATAAAAACAAAAGTAGTGGTACCGGAAGTACCGTCCGGCCGATCCGCGCCAAAATTGGAAGCATAACACAAAGAATCAAAATAAATATTTACTCCGAATTTCATGGCTATTGGTGCGAAATTGAGCATTTTATAGCCAAAATAAAAACAAAAATGGATGTACCGGAAGTACCGTCCTGCCAATCCGCACTAAAATCAATAGGTCTGATCCTTGGCTTAGTACAAATCTTCGCACCAGTTTTCACGATTATCGGACAAAAATTGCGACTTGTACCGTGAGAACAAGAAACTGACTTATTTATATATACACATACATTTGAGTTATTGGGGCCAAAATTTTCCTGAGATCAAGAAACGAAAAACCTACCCACCCCTAATCTTTGGGGCTAATACCGCACCAAGCGTAATAAGTAGATTTTCTAAAGAAAACCTACTTAAAAATGGAATCTGTTTTCCTGCGAATGAATTTAACGTTGAATTCTTTCTATATCCAAAGATTGTTAAATATTCGTAACAATAATTTTTAGTAAGAATTTTCTTCATTCAAACGAAGATTTGCAGGATATTATTACAATCTGTAGAAGCTACGATTCCAGCTTGTCAAAAATTGTTTTAAACATTTGAAGTTTCTGGCATTTGCATTTTATCTTATCTGTCGGGCCATTAACTTTCAGTTAATGTTTCAATATCAGTATCATAATGGGACGAAGAAATATCAGTTTATAAATGAGTTATTTCCACAAATTCGTACACATATTTTGAGAAAAACCGACATCACCTTTCAGATAACACGTTCATACAAATTTAAAAAAAAAATTTGAAAAATTGAACCGGTGAATTAAAAAATGTTCTGCTCGGTATTTAAGATATCATAAATACAGTACTTACAGCTCTACCATTAAAATTTATAATAGATCAATCACGAGTTGACGTCATCATGTTGTTATCAATTGAAACTGGGTCCAAACAAACCATTTGACCCAATTAATTTGTACAGTAAGAAAAATGAAAGAACATTTTTAAAGGCTGAGAATCACGGATAAAATATATTTTTTGTTATACCGATAGCTTGATACTCCGCATAATACGATTTACTTTCTACCTCATTGTTCTTTAAAACTTTTCTATTTCTTTCCATTTTTCGTAATTATATGTGAATTTATACAGGTTTGTGATAAGATATAAGTTTGTTTGGACCCAAAAGCTACTCATACATTTCAGACATGTTGTGACGTCACACGCGACTGATCTATTGCCAGGAAATATTTTTAGCAATTTCGTACGATTGAGTATACTACGGATTATTGAAAAAGAAAGTTGGTAATGACTGCAAATATTTTGCAGGACCATTTCAGTTTTTTCTTCCTCCACATTCCACTATATTCCAGCATTTTGTGTTGACATATGGGTAATTTTAATCATTGATAATTTTTTTTACAATGCATAAAAATGAACTATCCAGAAAACACTGAATTTCATGTGCCGATTTCTCAACACTACCAGGAGGTTAGAGAGTACGAACTGGATTACTGCTTTTTCGGAAAAGGGTCTTTTTTTTTTTTGATCAAAGCTTATTTGCATCTTAGCAATTAGTAAGAAGTTACTCACGGGTATGGATTTTGGTAATAGGACTCTGCTAAAGAAACAGTTTAACACTTGAAATTTTATAATTGTAAGTTGTTCGACACTCAAATTTTCAATAATTTTTAATTAATTTTGCAGTCACAGAGTATCTGTTTTTACATCTTATCGATATGAAATTGTGAACTTAATTTAAATAATTTTGAATTGAATGGAATAAAAACAAAACATGTTTTTTTATGCTCTTCAGATAATAAGTTTAGGGAGTTTTTAAAAGGTAAGTTTTTATTTTTTATTTTTTGGCTTTAGCTTTATGCGAAATAAACATAGTAGTATTGGTATATTTTATAAATCGCAGTAGCGAATAGAATAAAAGCTTATAATAATAAATTTTATTAAAAAAAAAAAAAAAAACTGCTTAATCTGAATGTGTAGCTCTTATTGGTGGATATGCCCAAATTTATGACAATAATTTTTTCAATCTTTAAATTCTTATTTTCTTCAATTACACCCTTCTAATCTTTTAATTTTCAAATATTCCCAGGACATTCTGCGCATGACCAGGAACATTTTGAACCTACTTTTATTAAAATCTATAAAGAAAATTGTTCTGAGCGGACAAAATTCCGTTAGTTCCGGAGACAGACATACCAAACATATAATCTCCTCCTCACGCAGTCGGTAAAATGATTCAGATTTGAAGAAGTTTTTCGTCAAAAACGTGGCAACATTTCCATGTAATTACAAAATACTTACCAAAAGAGAATAATTCACAAAGTGAATTTAGAAATAGCACAGCCAGTTGAAATTACTGTCACTTTAATTATCTCATCTACGGGAAATTGTGAACTCAATTAAAGTAAGTAATTTTGAATTAAATAAAATAATTAGAAAACATGTTTTCTTATTTTATTTTGATAATATAAAAATGATTCAGATTGGAGTCTAGACCATGTATCTTATAGAACTCGTTCATTCGGACAAAAAGTGCAAGATTTTTTGCACCATTTCGTTAATTGTGTTCTTTTTGAATATAGTGCCAGGTATTCAAGGTTTTTCAAAAGAGCACAGATTCAAATATGCTGAACTCAGCAGCTGAGGAACATCTGTATTCTTGGAATGATTCATTGCTGTTATTTTTGTTATCATTCTTTTTGTCTTGAAAATGTCGTATTACGTACTAGATTGAGCGCTATTACACTTACATAATTGTTTTTCTCTGTACACGGTAAACACGAAGTATTATAGAAATTCCACTTCTTAACCCATTAACCGAACTTCAGCGATATGTCGGTAATCAGAGGTATTTAATGATTGCAATTTTGCAGAAACATCGACATATCCAGAGAAATTATGAATTATGTTATTCAATTTTCAATTAAGGAACCTATCTCACGTATATGATGGAGGGTTTGTTCAGAAACAACTGATGGTGACTGGAGGTATCGGCAGATCGAGGATACCAACTACCAACACTTATGTTTATCCATTCATAAAAGTCAACCTCAGCACCAATGAGGCTACTGAGTTGACATGTATGAGCGGATAAACATCTAGGTACTTGTTGGCGCAGGGGCAGTGTGGTGCAGGGCGCAGAAGGGACACAGCAAATCTCACATATGCAACCAACACATATCGCCGCTGTTGCAGCAGCCTTGGTTCGATGCATGTCAGTAAGGGAGCGACAAGAGTACTGATGCGTTCCGAGAGATGGCGCTGAAGCCAATTCTCTCATTATACTCAGGGTCACCAATTTAAGTACAGGTGGATCAGAGATTTCAACCGCAGACACCTACGTTCATTCATTCATAAAAGTAAACTTCTGAACCAGTTATGTTATGGGGTTATCTCGCATGAATGGAAAAACATTTAGGTACTCGTTGGTGTAGTACTTGCCACAACGACAAATATAGATCAATTTGTAATTGAGAATCTGCTAGTGTTACGCATTATCGCATTTGTCATCAAGCACTACTCACTATCTATTTCAAACTCGGGGACGTAACAAAATACATTTTTTAGGGGGTGAGAAAAAAAAGCAAAATTGCCAACTGAAATTTTTGAAATTTCAAATACCTAAAAAAAAGGGTCATCAACTGAGACGATTTTCCAACTGGTATATTACAACTACCAATTCCCATTGGACGTATCAGCTAATGAAACAGGAGACTAAGGAATAAAATGAGACCAAGAACAATAATTTTGAGCCCTCAGAAGATGAGATAATGAAAAAAGAAGAGGAAATGTTCTCAATTTCAATGTTTTTGGCATTGTCCATTGATATTTTGCTTAATAAATAAGTCAGCAAACTCAAAAATTTTCCAACCGTACATGCAACCAGCCAATTTTTTCCACTATAAAAATTTTTGGGAGGAGCCTCCCCCATCCCGCGATTAAATAGTCCCTATTTATCTTGTTTTTTCTGCCTGTCTCACTCTAGTGTAAATTTTATACACATACTTTTTCTATCCCTCTCATATGATTGTATTTTGTTGGACAATTATGCAACATAGCAATTATTTTCATCGACTGCGTTAGAAAGAGGTATTGTGTTTAACCCGTTTTCTGGCAATCTAATGAAATTTTGTGCGACTCTGCAGCATTCAATATTCATCTTAAAAATACGAATGATGGTTCAAAAAATTGGCATTTTTACGGTAAGTACTGGCCAACGAAATCCGAAAAATTCCCCATAAATGACCCAAAAATTAGATTCAAAATTTGGGAATTTTTTTCATTAAAAAAGTAAGATGACCAATCACAAGTCCCAATTCCAAATGAAATGGAATAACGCATTCTGATTGGATCACCCAATAGTGTCAAGGATATGGTATTTCTTGTGCTTATACAAATATTTCAGATAACACTATTTTCTCAGTATTATATTAGCCTTTCTTAGTTATGCACATCTAAAAATTCCACCAGCAAAATTTTGAGTTTTGACATTTAATTGTTTGATACATCACTAAGTATGTTTTTTGAGGCGCTGAGTTCGAATTTGGTGTCTATTTCTCCGTTTGACCTATTCTTCAGCCCCTTTTGGGCCCCAAAAGAGGCTTAATTTTGAGTTTTCACATTTTATTGTGTGATACATCACCAAATATGTCTTTTCAGGTGCTGAGTCCAATTTTGGTGTTCATTTCTCCATTTGATTCATTCTTCATCCCTCAATGGACCTCAAAAGGGGTTAATGTTGAGTTTTCATATTTTAATGTATGATACATCACCAAATATGTTTTTTGAGTTGCTGAGTCTGAATTTATTGTTCATTTTTGCAACTGCCTATGGCCCCTAAAAGGGGCTCAATTTTGCATTTTCACATTTTATTTTGTGATACCTACATCATAGCATACATTTTTTGATATGCCTTTTTGTTAAATCATTATTACTATTACTATGAATAGAGTCCAATATAGTAGATCTAACAGTATTTAAAATTGATATTAAACTTTGAATTTGTTTTCCTTGTGTCTGATTGAAATTTGGTTTTTAACCAATAATAAATTTGAATTGCTGTGATTGAGAAAAAACAACAGACTGAAAATCAAATTCAGTTTTGTCCAAATATTACAATATTAACAATTATCTGTCACTTCTAGAGTAAATTCCTTATTGTGAAAAACTGCTACAAACTTTCATTCTGCACTTCATTTAAATAATTAAATTATTGAAAAAAAAGAATGAAACCAACTGCATGTAGGGACATAAACATAATAGAATTAAAATGTTGAAAACAAGTTTTCCAGGTTTCATAACAGTAATGGCAAACATTGGCAATTTTAGAGTCAGGTTGATGGTTTATATACTGGCTTATTTACATGCACACAGACACACATGTGTAATATTCAGTTATGTTTGTGTGAGCAGATTGGTGTGTCATTTCTTGTATTAATAAGAAATGGGGGACCAGTTTGTGTAAGGAATCATGATATCATCGTCTTTGTTAGATTGGTCATGGTTTGCTATTTCTACATTACTTGCATGTATATGCAAGTAATTACAATCAAATGTAATTTGTGCAACTTGTTTAACATCATAGAGACCAATATTTGCCAGCCTTGGGGTGGCGATTGTCATTAAGAGGTCTGAGCCCCATCACCTCGTAATAGTAAAGTCCCTACAAAGTAATTACAAGTTTAATGGGGAAATTAAGTTTCCATGTGAACAGTAGGCCAACCACATTTTCAGCTGAGTTGTAAATTTAGTTTTGGTATCACCACATACCTTCTAGTGAAATTTGAAGAGAATACTGCATAGCAATTATTTTCATAGGGTATCTGATTTTTTTCACAGGTTTTCAAACCGGCTATTTAAAATTAAATGAATTATCGAATTTTTAGGAATGGCTCCAAGGTAGTTTTTCATTTCATAACATATCTGATTTTTTAACATAAAAATCATTATTATCGGAAGTATTCATGCGTATATTTATACTTACATAAGATGTTTTTATAAATATGACGGAGGTTGCAATTTTAGTTCAAAACAGACTGAAATTTTGTTTGTGAACAGCTAGGGAATATCGGTGGAGGCATAAGGCGCCAAAATGATTTCCACTGATGAGAAATTTCAGAAGAACCAAATAAATTGAACTAAAAGTAGGCTTGCTGTTATTTTATTTGCAAAGCACTAATCAACCTGTAATTTGTACTTCATTGTATTTGAGGAAATCTTGTAATTTTGTAACCTGACGATGCAGTAAGTTCATTATCAATTTCATGGACAGTTTCGCGAAATCGGACAAAAATTTTGTTTGTGCAGAACTGAGGATATTCATTTTGACCATTTTTCAACAAAATAAAATGTTTTAAACAAATAATTTCTGATGATTTAGGAAAATCTTGCTTTTCTAGCGTAGCTTGCTGTATTAGAGTTTTTTCATTTTATTATTAGTCAATTTAATAAATAAAGTGAACACAAATTACCTGGCAAAATTCACCAATGTAAGGAAAGTTGTTTCCACAAGTTGTACAATAACTAATGGACCTTCGACCCTCATCAAAGGAACTCTGAAAAAACGTACGGCAATTAGCGTTGAAGTAGGTTATTTTCGATTCACTATCTGCCAATGTCACCATGCGTGATAACAAAGACTATTGAGAAATTTTAATTAAACTATGAAGAAAAACACAAATTCCGGGAAAATCTGTACAGTTCTTTTCAAATTATTTCTTCCATTAATATTATATGATAATACAATGAATCGACAGAATCGATCACGACTGCAGTGTTTTCCAAACCCCTAGATCTACCTCCAATCTCCTTGTGTTCTGACAAATGAGATAAAGCTGCGCTGACAGAAGACCAATAGAAATGGTTTGGTTCTCATCCCCATTTAAACTTTCAAACTTCGGTTTGTCGATGTATCAATGTTAGCACTATGGTACAAAGTATCCTCGCATATTTGTCAGCATCCTACGTATAGGTACTTTTTCTTGAGCTATTTTTCTTCTATATCTCAGAAAATTAAATCTATCGTTCTCACCAAAACCATAAAGGGCAACACGCATAATTCCTAATCCCTCTAACCAAGAAGCTGACGACACTCTTTTTCAGAGCGTTTTTTCTTTCATCGTGGACATATACAAACAGAAAATGACCACCCGACCCAGGCGACCCAACAGCGAGATAGCAATTA
>WOFM01000453.1:0-29526 GCA_011428145.1 Ericerus pela
TTCTCTGTAGGTCGTAACTGGCAGTCAGTATGATATCAATGTTGCACTGGAAGGACCAGCTGGAGAAACTTTGTATCAGCAGTACAAATCACAATTCAATAGTCACACATTTGTAACTCCATCTTCTGGAATGTACACTGTTTGCTTCAGCGACAAATTCTCAACATTCTCCCACAAAATTGTGTACATGAATTTCCAAGTTGGTGAAGAAAAACCAATGCCCAGAATTGGTGAACACATCACTGTGATGACATTGGTGAGTACAATGTCGACTTTTTACCAATTAAAAGATTTTCAAACCACTGTTGTATGGTGAATACTTTTTTTGCAGGTGGAATCTTCCTCTCTCGAAATTTATAAGAAATTGAGTGTCATAAATGATTTTCAAAATCATAACCGTCTTTGAGAAGCAACCAGTCATAAAAGAGATGAAGATTTGAATCAAACTGTATTTTGGTGGTGTTTCACTGAAACTTGTGTAATTTTATTTACGATGATCAGTCAAGTTTTGGTAGTAAAAATTTTTTTCAGCGACAGCGGTTACTGCATCCAGGTAGAAAATTTTAAAGTCATTAACTTTTTTACTTTGGCACCATTAACAAGTGCACCGTGAATGCAAGGCCTTTTAATGGAGTAGTTTTTTTCATTGTGATGTTCTTTTATTTTTTCATTGGAACACACATGATTTTCCTTCAGAATTCGATAATATGGGGTTAAATTTAAATATTTTTGGCACTCGAGTGCATTTCCTGTAATTATTTTCTCGTACCCCTTTTAGTTTGGTGTGTGTGAGCTTACGACCATAAAATTATTTTACCTATCATTATTTTTCATTGAAAGACGTAAATAAAATTTAAATTATTATTCTCTATACTACCAACCTAAATAACACTTTAAATATCTGCTATTTATGTATCAATCGTTCGTACCATTTAATTCATTCTCATCTGTTGTTTTCTCTTCACTTGTTGAATTTGAATTTTCACTCATGATAGCCCATAATTGATTCTAGTAAATTATAATAAAATAATTATTTTTGTAGTCTTGAGCGCACTTGAAGTTATTATAAGTGTTCTTCGTGAATTCTGTATTATAATCTTTACTTTGAATTCCTGATGAAATTATCGTATCAATTTTTTGCCATTATTCAAATTACATTTCCAAGATCTCTTGGCATCTTAAAATTCAAATTTATCTGATTTTTAAACTTTATTGTATGAATTTTATCCATGTAAATCTTGTAACTTTATTACTAATTAAGGTATTGTTGATCATGTTACTATTATCTTATTAAATTTTTTTTCTGTGTATCACTTGTTCTGTTGAAATTTTTTTTTGGCTGTCAACTTGAATTAATAAAAAAGAGTCAAATGTTCTACATTCATTATTCTGTATCATTAGTCACATGTTTAGGTACTTTAGGGACTTTCCTGCATTAAAAGTACTACTGTTTCCTGTAGATGCACAACCTCCAGAAAATTTTCTCATTGATATTATAATAAAAAAAACAAACTAATCCATTAAAATTTTTTAAATTTATTCTCAGTAAGAAATACAAAATAAAATTAAATAGTTACGATTATCAATGGGGTATTTCGAACGTCAATGTATGTAAAGTAAACAAATGCACATGACTTAATGAATGTGGTTATAGTCAGCCCTGTCTATTGGCAAGACACCTAACCCTACAGAAAACTGGCTTTGTTTTCTCCATCATATATGTATTCTCAAAGGTAGCAAAGCAGTCGTGGCATATCGAAGTTTTCTTTGTAAATCATGAAATTTTCAGTAAAATGACACCTATTTGATATGATATATTTTGGTATATTTAGGGTAAAAAGCATATATTGGCATAATTTAGGTTTTTAAGAGCATATTTAGGGAATATTTTACTGGTTTTAGCATTTTTAGAGAATATTTCCATATTTTTTTGACTTAAATCTGAAATCTGTTTTTTAATTTTTTCTTTTGTAATTTTTTATACTTTTGACAGTTTTGATTTTGACTATTGTGAGTACTTTTTTTTTTCCTAGATAGGATAAACTGTTCTGGACTAGGGTTTATAACCAAAACATTTTTGGGGTTATTGGCTATTGGGAACTAATGGTTAGTGGTTATTGGTTGAAAGTGTAATTATTTGGTTACTAGTTATTGTTTTGGTTAACCAAAACAACTTTTCTGGTTATTGGTTGTGGTTACTGGTTATTGGTTAATACAAAATTTGGGGTAAAATAAACAAAAAAAATTTTCTCCAGGTCAAATTATCTATAATTAATAATATTTCAGGAAATTAATTAGTAATTTTTGAAAATAATAATCAATAATATTGATATTTCATGAAAATCAATAAAAACCAATTCTTTATGGTTATCATTCTGGTTAAAGGTTTCAGCATTTTATGGGAATTGGTTATCGATTATTGGTTAGGTGAAAGTTTTTTGCTTTGGTTATCAATTCCCAAATCAATGTTGTCAATTTGTTTCAGTTTTTGATGATTATTTTTCTGGTTATAATTGTGGTTACAAGCCGTATTCTGAACAGAGGGCACTCCTCATTCCATCACTCCATAGTGTGGAATGTAGTACTTTTACCTTTACTTTTGCCTATGAGTTCCACCTACCCCTCCTTCTGTACTTGATTGGTAGAGAGAAAGGTAGAGAGAAGGATGTGAAATCATTATAATCGTATATATACAGATTTGAGAAGTTTTCATTTTGAAAACCTACAAAAACACTTAATTATCGGATGTAATCCATTTTAAGTAATTATAACTATCAACTAATGTAAGAATGTTAGAAGAATAAAAAAAAAATTCAAAATATTTCTCTTCTTTTGCATTATCAAGTGAATGACTGATATCTGCATACTATTTCAAGTTTGTTTTGATTTTCCTTTCAAAATGAGCCCTATAATGATGAGGAATATTTTGGCATATTTTCCAGTTTTAGAGAATATTTGGGGCATATTGTACTTTTTTTAGAGCATAAAATTCACAGCCTTATACATGATGAATTATAACTAACACATTCAGGTTAAGTAACACACATAATATTAATCACTCGTACCTTGGAAGCACTAACACACATTTTCCCATTCGAATAATTTTAGTGCGATGGAGGGAGATTGTAATTTCACTCAGGTTTATTTTGGACTTGTAAATATTCTTTTGCTTTTAATGTATTAAAGTATTTCAAACTTTCTTGTTCTCTCCTTTTCTCAGAAGCCAACCTCACTTCACACGTTAAATAATTTATTTAATTTACTTTCTACACTCGATGGTAATCATTTGTTCGTTATTGCTAAAATTTCAGGGGGGTCTTGATACAAAATTTTCTCCCACTCACTTATTATCATCATCACCACTAATATATATATCACACGTTCCACTTCCCTCGATCTCATATTGTTAGTTACAATCTACGCTAGCACTTCACTTCACCATCTTTATAATTTATTTGAATGTTAATTGTTATAATTCAGTTCTACTCCAATTTATTTCTGAAATGTTCTTATTGAGTTTTTCTTTAATTTTTGAAGTGAGGTTTACTTCCAAGGAAGAATAAATTAGTTCGAAATACTATAATGCATTAAACAAGAATATAAATTACAAGTTTGAGGAAGATGAGCGATCTCCCTCCATAACGAGAGTAAGGTTCGAATGGGAAATGTGTTTCAGCGTTTACAATGTTTGAGAGTTAAAAAGTATGTGTGTTTGCACAACCTGAAAGTATTAGTATATATTATTGAATGTAGTAGCACTAAAGATTTACAAGCAAGTGAAGATGGAGTGTAGAACAACAATTTTTCAACATTCCTCGCACTTTCTCACATCAAAAAATGTTGAGATTGTAACGACACTGAATATGAAAATGAGGATCTTAATGAAGTATTTAAAAACGTGAAGAAAAAACATTCATTGTAAATGTCACAAAGGTTTATTGCCAACTGGTAATGAGATCTGAGACTGACCTCCAGAGAATACAATGATAAGTATCATGTCAAAGATAAAGAGTTACAGTTAGATTAATATACAGGTACACTAGGTAGCTTTGTATTAGTCTTTGACTATATACATACTGGATTGCTAATACTGATAAGAATAACACAGAGTCTAATGAACAACTGGTGAAGTTGAGTCAGACACCCGTATCCCCGTTCAAAATGTTAGTTTACTGGTTTGCTGTTTAAAAACATAGAGCTACCTGATCCGCATTTAACCGAATTAATTACAATTTTCTATGTAAAAATTAGAATTAGACATATTTGTAAGAATATTTCGCAAGTAGATAAAAACATTCGTCATACAGCAACAAAAAATATTATTTTTATGCATCAATAAAACAAATTTTAAATTGATTTAACTGAAATTTTTGAATTTCTGAGTTTTATAAAACTACAACATTACCGATTTAATTCGTAATTAGAAGCAATAATTGTGGTAAGAAGAGACCTAGTCAAAGGAAAAGACAATAAGTATTAATAAATTTGATAATGAACTAACATTTTGAACAGGGATACGCCTGTTTGTTTTGAACACAGCTTTTTATCAGTATTAGCATTCCAGTATGTATATAGTCAAAGGTATTAGTGGAATGAAGGATTGTCTGAACAACAAAAAATGAAGTGAGGTTGAAATCCAAGGAAAGAAACAAGTTAGTTAGAGATACTATAATGCAATGACTTAAAGTACAATTTACAAGTTTGAGGAAGATGAACAATCTCCCTCCATTATGAGGTTAAAGTTTGATTGGGAAATGAGTTTAAGCGTTCTCGGGTGAACGAATGAAAAAAGTCGTGTTTGTTCGCACAACCTGAATAGTGTTAGTTTATGTTGTCGAAGGTAGTTGCGCTAAGGGTTAGTAAGTGAGTGCTGGTGGAGTGTAGAACAACAAAAAACAACAGCTGTCGTGATTATAGTGCTTTTTTCGGAAAATTTTAGAACTAATTTACTGGTATTCAATTAACTATAAAATTGAAAATCTATAAATATTTATAATCAATCTGATTCTTTCATGTTTTGTTTTTTGTTAATGTATCAACATTAAATTCAACATAGGTGTGTGTGTGCAATTATCAATTAAGGTGTGTAGTTAAAAGTTATAGATAAGTTTGAAATTTAATTGAGTAATTACTAATTAGATTATTATCTCTTGACGTCATTGACGATTGCTGCAGCAGAGTTTGAAGCAAAAGTGTAATAGAAATTATTTAATTGACAGCGAACTCGATTTGTCTAGTGGATATTTATACTTTTACAATCTGTCAAAATCTTGTCATCAAAAAATTTATTTCTGACCACTGATGTTGATAAAATAATGGAATATCAGAAATGGCCGAAGAAAAAACCTGGTAAAACGTTTAATTTTTAATGTTTACAAACCAACTTGTATCTTTCTGACTTAAAAAACCTCTTTAGGATTCATATTATTAGATGGTAGTGAAGTGCTTATTGCCTGATTTTTTGATGATGTGTCAGATGTTGTCTATACATATTTGCCTCTTGACTTCTTCAAGAAAATTATTTTTCTTCATTTTCGCAGGATTCAAGAGCTAGAAACAGCTCTTAAAGAAGAATATGAGCAAGAAAGTTATCACCACAACGATGAGGATGTCGATAACATTACGGAAATTGCACGGCCAAATATATGGCAATCATGCTTGGATGTGGATAACATGGAGGGTAAAATGGATTCTTTCGACGATATTTTTGATTTACCAGAACAAAAACTTTTGCGGGAAGACTGTCTGCGATTTGTGTGTAAGTTAAATTAATATTTCTATTATATAGATTGTTCATAATTTTTCATTAATTAGATATTACTTTTGGTACGCAGCTAAGCTTGGAAATAATGAAGAAGACAAAATTGCTGTATTGTCTGATTTAGAGTCTATTTTGACTTGTTATTGTAAAGCATCATCGAAAAGAAGAAAATACGAGTCACACAATGGATGGATTGATTTATTGCTGCCATTGATTACCCTTAAGTTACCTAGGTCGTGTATGTACAATCTATTCGAAGCCATTTATGACAAATTCATACCTCGCCATGTCGATGGTTTTCATCTTTTGAGATTGTTATTGCTGTATCACGATCCACAGCTTTGTAATTTTCTGGATAGTAAAAAAGTAACCGCTGATTTATACGCAAGATCATGGGTAAGATTTTTTTCAAATTATTTTTGTTATTAGAAATGGAAATGTCGTTTTTAAGGGTTCTAAAATTACAACTGATATGTTTTCGAAAGTTAGTAAAAAATAGCGTTCCTTCCTTCGCAATCCGTTGTTCTCGTAATTAATAGATTAGGAAATATTTCTATTCTTTGGCTCGTTTCCTACATTCGAAGTTTGAACTATATCTCTTGTTGCCAAACAATAATCTAAGCTGTTAATGTTTATTTCTCATTGAATGCTTCGAAACTTAATACCGATTTGCTATTGAATTTATTTTGCAGTTTCAGTCATTGTTTGCATCCAGCTGTAATTTAGCTGTAATTTTATCAATATGGGATCTTTATTTCCAAAAAGGTGACCCTTTCTTCATTTTTTTCCTCGCGTTAGTCATCATTGTCAACGATAGGTGAGTAATTTATACTGTCTCAAAGCTATTGCGTAAGAACTTACACGATGAATTACGAAAGTTATGATCTTCAGTTGGATTGATAGTAATAGTATTACATCTTAGTGTATTTTCCTTAGCTATTGCATTCAGTGCAATGGTGGGACCTGTGGAAAAGTGTCGATCCTGAGACGTAGATCACGAATATATAGGTCACTCAAATTCTTCTGTACCCAATATATATATTTATACAAGGAGTACCATGTTTGCGAAAATTCGCATCATTAGTTTCTAATATTTATTAAAAATAATATTTTACCAAGGTATAAAAAAATTTTGTAATGTAACATATCAATATGAGAAATTTAGGATTTTGTATAGATAAATGATTAAATTGAATGATTTCAGGCAGAAGTTGTGTATCAGTGTATGAGAATTTAGAGAACCTAATATAAATGGCAGTAATGTTTAGCAGAATTTCACAAGATAACTGACCTAGATTATGTTTGATGTTTATTTACATGTTCAAGTTTCATATAAAAAAGTTTTAATGCATGGCCAGGGGGCTAATGTTTCCTGATGTATTAGTGTACAAAAATTTGTTAAAAAAGTATATTAGGAAATGGTCAAAATTTACCACCTAATATGATATCGCTAGGAAGTGTGAAGTCCTCTAGGAAGTTGTTATTAGAACATATTAGGCCTCTCCCAAGGACCAGGAGTGAGCATGTTTAAATGAAGTTTTTAAATATTAAGTCAAGTGTTAAGTTCATATTAAGTGATGACGGATGGGTGATGATGATGAAACAAAATTAAAATTAAGGTCTAAACCAAAGACTAAACCGAATAAGCCATGCTGTAAGAAAAATTGATCATAATTATTCACAAATCACATCACAGACAGAAATGTGTTATTCAAGTATAAAATTTTTATGCTGACAACACTGAAATGTTGAGTTTGAAAATGTACTTTTAGTGTATTTTCTGCATTCAATGCAGTGGCGGGACTTGGGGGTGGAACCTGTGGAAAAGTGCCAATCCTAAGTCGTAGATCAGGAATATATAGGTTACTCAAATTCTTCTGTTCACAATATGTTTATATATATATTTCCACTTTTTGCTCATTTTCATATTTTTTGGGAGTTTGTGGAGTCTCCGCTGTTTGATTATGGGAATGAAATTCGGGATAGTATTAAAAGCTTTCGTGGGCTACACATTCGTGTTAAAATTTTGGAAATTCATCCGCTAGTTTTGGAGGAAGCGGTTCTCAAAGTGTTACAAACTCACCATGTTGTCATCACGATAACTCCCGTAAATTAAAATATTTTGTCTTGAAATTGTTATGGCAGTTGGAGATTATTAGGGTTTGGTGTGGTATTGAATTTGAGCGAAATCGGTCGACTAGTTTTCGAATTGCAGCCATTATAAAATTTGACACTTTCGGAAAGTACATATTTACCGCGGTTGGTGCGCGGAATAGATATTAATCGTTGCAAACAAATCTCTTATTTTTTCAGAGAACTAATTTTAAGTTCAAAAGACGAAGCTAAAACAAAAATTGTCGAAGTAATTTCGCTCTTGCCTGCTAATTTGACTGCAGAAGACGTGACAGACTTCTGCGCTCTAGCTCAGTATTATGATTCGAAAACACCATCATCGTTTAAAGATGTAATGAATATTTTCGGATTCGTGTTATTGTTTTTTCTGTTAAAGTCGTTTTGTAAATGATTGATTGTACTCGTTTATTTTTAGGAATTACGAACGATTGTGTTTCCAGAAATCGACTCGAATAGCAAAGATAGTAAATTGTCGCAAGCGCTTTGTTTGCCTGTTTCGGCGAAAGAGTTGATTTCAAATTCGGAAAATACGAACGGCACTTTAGATTCGGGCGAAGAAAATGTTCGATTTTTCCTCATTGATTGCCGTCCCGCCGAGCAGTACAACGCCGGTCATCCACCCACAGCATTTCATTTAGATTGTAATCTGGTAATAGTCTTCTCTATTATTGTATGTCTTTTAAGTAATTTGATCAAAGAAAGAATGTTAATTCTTGTATTCACCGTTGGTAGATGCTACAAGAGCCGAATTCGTTTTCCACCGCCGTTCAAGGTTTGCTGTCGTGTCAACGACAAGCGCTGGCCGTCAACAGTAAAGCAGGCGGAGAACATTTATGCTTTTTAGGCTGCGGCGAATTGTTGGCCGACCAGTTTACGCATATGGCGGTTGCATCGTTTCTGCAAAAGCATACACCCTACGTTAGTTTGTTGACTGGAGGCTACGAAGGTAAAGATAGGCTACATTTGAAGGAAAATGATTGCGTGATCGTTGTGTAAACTTTGATATCCGCCTTTTTTGTTGTAGCTTTCCATGAGTGTTTGGGAAAAAAGGCGAGCTTCTACTTAAGGGACCATAATGTCGCTATATGTCCTGTCTGTCAAAAAGATTTGACCAAGTCAAGTACAGCGAAGATGAAAGCGAATAATGAAGTGAGCGAAAGAGTTGAAAATTCTGAGAAGTCGGATATTTTTGGAAAAATTGGGTTAGTCTCAAACGTTATTACCTTTGAATCGTCAGTCCTTAAATTATATGTTTGATAAATTACTTGCCCATTCTCCTTCGACTATATTAATTTAATAAATTCGGTTGTTATTTTTAATTAGCGCCGTCATGAAGATGAAATCGGCTGAAATGAAGGAAAAACTTGCGGAGTACATTACAAATCCTAGTAATTCTTCGAATGCAGTCGCTGATCGTCATGTGAGCAGTACGGATAAAGTTGGCAAACCATATCGTAATTCAGTTCCGATTTTCTCAATCGACGAAGAACACGAACCTAATGGTGAGTAATTTTTCAATTTTTAAATATGTTCTTTCAGTTATTTAGGTTTTGTTTTGTTTTTTTTTTCGAGAGAAGGGTCTTTGGCTACTATCCCGTTTTATCCAGCGTTCGGAGGAAATAACTGTAGCCTGAGGGGACGGGGAGGATGACCAGAATTCCGTGGCTGATGGTCTACCAGCATAAATTTTTCAATCATATGCTGGTGTTGGGTGCACCAATTAAATCGAATCGAACGCACCGTAATTTCGGCTTGTGAATGTGACGTTGAGCCGTCTCGAACTGGCAACCTTGAAAAATGGTGTGCAGATGAAATTTTAATGACACTCTGGTTGCCATGAATTAACATCTAGAGAAATGAAGGAAGTTAAAAATTTTTTATTACGTGAAATAATTGGTATAAAAGTGTGCAGTTTTCTGCGAAAAAATTTATTATAAGCTTTTTATTCTACTCATAACTGCGATTTTAAAATATACCAATACTGCAGCCAACCTTCCGCATCGAAATAATGTTTATTTCGCATGAAACTAAAGGCAAAAAAAATAAAAAATAAAAGATTATTTTTTAAAAATTCGTTTTTAATCTAAACTTATTTTCCACCCAAATTTCATTTTAATTCAAAAAACAGGTGAAAATCACATGGAGCAAAATTAGGGATCACTTTCGATCAAAGAGGTGTATGGATACTCAGAAACTGTATCTCGCCGATGTTAAACCCTTAGGTGGCATAGATTTTTTGCACATGCGCAATAGGTCTTTTTTCGTTTGTTTTCAATCTGTTGGTCCTGTGAATCTAAAGCTATCTAAGACTTGACTGCTGTGAGTCCAGTGAAATCGAGTGAAATCTATGGCCTTATGAGTGTTGGTACGTATTTTCGTGTTTAACTGGGTATCCATACACCTATATGATTTTATATGATCACACACCATTCATTTGAAGTATTCGGGAAGTTGAGTTGTTTTTGGGATAGAATATGTGAATTAAAAAGACACTTACACCAGAAAGGCCCTATTTATATGTTTTTTTTCAAGTGTCCTCCCTCAGTTCTTTCAGAAACTTATAGTACATGTCTTTGTTAATTGTTGTCCCTATTGGCGTGTAAGTGAGCAACAAAATTCCTTTTACATTTCAGAACATTACTGCTATAACCCAGCCAACTAAATATTATATGCATTTAAGTTCATTTCCTACTGTGCGATATGAACTTGAAACTTTCGTCATTCGATTTTATGTTAACTTTTGATTGAGACAAGTTGCTCACATTGCTTTGAAAAAAATAATGGTAACTTTTCAAGTATTAAAAACAAAATTTGTGTACTTTGTTGTCGGGCAGTTATAAAGTGAACGCCCTGTTTAATATTCCTAAGTTAAAATGATGTTATTCGAACACCATTTGATCTTACATCTAGAATGATACATTTTAAGGGATTTTTTGAACCTTTAATTACAGAAAATAACAGAAAATGAAATAAGCTATTGAGGATGGAAAAACCGATACTAATTGAATTAAATTCCTATAACTCAAAATTTACTCAATATAGCTTACGCTATAACTTGAAATTACTAATAACAGAGTTCTAGTTATATCTGCTGAGCTAAAGCTAATACAAAATTTCTCCCCTAAGTTCCTGACTTATTTTCTGAATTGTTTTCGGGCAGTTGATCGAAATGGTTTAAGTTGCAAATCAACTAATTAAGGTTTTACTCCAAATCTCCCTCTAAGAGCCGAAGTAAAAAAAATGTGAGTGTTACAGTTGTGTGCGAACCTCCAGGGGAGTAGGCCAGTTCCGAGCCAAGTTTATTTCATAAATCATACAGTTCCGCACATTTTTCATAACCCAAGGAAATTTTTGGTACCTACCATTTTTGAAAATTTGTTGTATGTATTTATGTTTGTACTTATGTATGTATGTATGTATGTATGTATGTATATTTGTATAATTCCTATTAAAATAGTACAGGACGTTATTTTTTTCCATAGTCACAAAATTTGGATCAAACACTAGATTAAGTCAAGAACAAGACCATTTAAATTTAGTACTGATTGGATTTACGGTACATCAGGTATGGGCGATTATGTTGCATTTTTCACAGTATAATGGCTCTAAAATGAATAATTTTCAAGAAATAGTCAAAAAGTTTGAAACACAAATTGATTCAAGACTATTCTAACACGCTATCAAATTTGGTTACTATTGGTTTTATGGTTTATGCCGTGGGGCTGTTGGAGAGGCTAATTTTTTATATGAGACTTAATAAAAGTTGCAGTTTTTGTTTAATAGCACAAAATTTAATTAAAACATTACCTTCAATGTGAGGATAAAATTTACGAATTTTGGTTTCAATTGGTCAGTTGGTTCTCAAGTTATTAGATATTTATCGTGAATTTCTATTTTTTTCTCCATAATCGTCTTGAAAAATAAATTTTTGTCTTAATTGTGAAGATTTTATACCACGTGGAACGGATACATTAAAATGCGCGGAACTGTTATTCATCCAAAAGAATAGTGTTTTTGCAACACCTGTTTATAAACTACATTCTTATACACATCTTGACAATGTATAAAAGCAGGAAATTTTAGAACCATTTAGGATGTATAAAGTGCTTACTATATATCGGTCTTTACTTTACATCGCTTTGGGCGCATACGTCATTTTATACACTGGTGTTAATATTGCACCTAGCTAATTTTAAAATTTTTTTTTGTCTTAAAAGTTTCTTTTTTACGAGGATTCAAACCTCTGATTTCAGCGTCGGTAGGCCAGCACCATAGCCACTGTGCCATAAAGTTTCGTTGTAAGTGGGGAGATAGTTTGCGCTTATATGTTTCTCATTTGCAGAAATATATATTTTTCTCTTTTTTTTATTTATATATATTTTTTTAAAGTGGGAAGTGTTAAAAAAATTGTGTGTGACACACGGGTATATGGTAGGTGATTGATTCTCGTGTGATTTGTATCACGCTTGGATCAAAATTACCTACTTTATACACTTGTATCACAAATAACTATTTTTAATTAGTCATCAAATTCATATTTTGTGTTGCAGGTTTGGGAAATGACGATGAATCGAGTGGCTCTCACGCATTACTAAAATTATCCAACTTCTTGGAAAATGCCACCATTGTCGTGCATGTCAAGTGTCAAGAAGTGACCTACGCCGGCTATTCTCACGATTGGTGAGGCTCGTTTGAGGTCATTTTAATTTGGAAAATTTCTTCTTTTATTCTTTACATATTTATGGTATTGTCTATTTTACTTTTTCCAGTTATTTGGTGTGTACCCAAACGCATTTAATTGCCTTAAGGCTTACAGATAAAAATGATTACGCGCATGTGACGGTAAATCGACCACTGGCAGCGATTGCGAAAATTACGTGCAAGAAAAAGCATCCTGAATTCGTCACGTTCCAATATGGTTCAGTTAACAACATTACAGACATGGACAGGTACTTTATATTTATTTTGATGCTGATGTCTTGCTTCCTAAATCTAGTATTTTTAGGAAAAAAAGAATGTTTATAACGTGAAGATAATAATAAGGGCTAATTTTGTACCGAACTGGTCCTTAGTGAAGCATTTTTTGTCTCATCGTACACAGATAAAAAAAAGTTACTATACTCCTAGGCCAATTAAATCAGATAAAGAAAAGTGTGTTTCACTCAATAAAATCAGGAAAAAGGTTTTTCTTCGGAATGCGATTGTTTAAAGTGACCTTTTGCACATATTGAAAATCCCCAAAAATCTGACCGCAGCTTTACCACTAAAAATTCACTTTTTTTGTTGACATTGGTTTTTTAGTGATTTAATCTTTTCCTAATAAAGATTCAAAAAAGAGTTCAAACAAATAATATAGTTAATAAAATTTCCAACTCAAAAAAGTCCTGACATTTTTTCGAATACGCCATAGAAAGCCCACAAAATGATCCGAAGTTTGTATATACAATTGCTGAAGGTATACCGTATTGTATAGTCTCCTTTATACATACTACACCAATATACCTTGTTAAGCTGATATACTTACTATACATAATAATAACTACATATGAACGAAAAAATTTTATTTCTGTGTGGGTGTATGTGTGTGTGTGTTTGTTTATTAGTAACACTATAACTTCAAAACCACTCAACAAAAAAAGTAAATTTTCTGTGTCAATTTTTATTGTGCCAAGGAGGGTGTTTTCAGTTAACTCAAAAGTCCTTTGCTCACCTAGTGACAAAGTTATGGCTCTTTTAAGCAGCGTAGATAAAATTTAATGCAGCAAGGATTGCGGGTATTAAGTATGTTTATGGATCATAGATTGTACTAACACAACTATAAATTTGTGTACCCAATGAATTTTCATACGACGTTTACATAATATTTGGCCAAGTTTTAGCCAACAACCTACCTATGTTGAAAGTTTGTGTAATGTTTAACCTTCAATTTCTCCAAAGTAATTGGTTCGACCAAAAAAAATGTTAGGACTTTTTTATAAAACTTTGAACGATATAAAACTTTTGTAGAAACAATTTTTACCAAAAAATAAAAACTGAATGAAATAAATTTGAAAAACAATTTTGCATTACCATTTTTACCCCCTAGAAGATATGCGAAGGACGAAGACAAAAAAAGATGTGTACCAAATTTCAGCTTGAGGCGATTTATTCCCAGCTGGAACTCTAATTTTCATTGACTGTGACTGCATTTTTCTATTACTGACTAGACTTGCAGCCCCTTGTGGTACTTCTTCTGAATGGATGGGGGTCATATTATACATCAATAGACTCAAAATTTAAATGGAAATAAATTTTTTTGAGATTCAAACTTCATGTCTCCTATATTTTTCAAGTTATTATGCAATTTGTTCCAAAAACACACATTTTTTTTATACTTGGTTGGTTATTCAACCCCCCTACGGCGTTTCCACTGCATCGAATTGAGTCTTACTATACATCATTGATAGAGGAACAATTTTTTACTAAGATTGCGAACATGTTTCATTCGTATTTTTCGAAATATTTGCAAAAAACTGAACTAGGTGGCATGTTGTCCACAATTGGAGGTGGCTTCACACCGAAAAGTTGGGTTTGGTTGGGTTTATTAACGTGGGCTCAATGAAACATTTTCTGGAAAAAAACCTTCGATGGGATTTTTTTCGTTTGGGTCATTTTTTGGTAGGTATATTTTTCCTGGATTATATCATCAGACATCATCTTCAACAATTTTTACCCCAAGTTTTTAACGCTGACTTCAGTCTGTTCCTAATTTAATCACTACTGATTTAAGTTCGTCTATAATTTTTCTGCTATCGCTTATAGACAACAGTTAAAAAAAATTGGAGTATTGTAGGGTACAGAAAATATTAGAAATGGAATAGTTTGTAGTCCTCGCCTTGGACCCTATCGTTCAAGTAAGGCGTCTCAGCGAGGGTGTAGAGCCAGATTTACGTTGTGCATTTTTTGAGTATGGGAGCGACGCTCTTCGGCCCCCTTCGAAATTTAGCCGCCCAAGCGGTTGCCTGCTTTGCCTTCTAGTACCGGTCGGAATTATTTTGTTGCAATGTAATAATCGTAGCTTGCATTTAGTTTTAATTTTTTCCCTCATGTTTTAGGTTCTTAATTCCAAACTCGAGTGAAATCACCAAAATTATATCTCAACAAATCATTAAGAATGTTGAGAGTGAAAAGAAAGTTTCGTGGATGAAATGAAAAATCTATAATAAGTTAGTTTTTAATTGATTGTTTTTTTTTTTTTTTTTTTTTTTTTGTTAGTTTGGAATAAAATGTTGATTTTGAAGTTTTGTTTGTGTTTTTTTTCTCCTAATGGATAAAGATCATTATAATTTATTGTATCAATCAGATATATAAGTAAAATGTTCTATTATGTATCTCTTATTCGAACATGTGTAGAAACCTGAGGGATCCTCTAGGTTCTACCGTTTATGAACTATACATAAATATTTACGATTGCGATTAAATTAGGTTTTGTGTTTTCCTCCGATTAAAACGTCATATATCTTGGGTATCGAGTTGTCTAGCTGGATAATTTCAACGTTACAGTGTTGGCGCTTTGGTGCTGCCTGTTGTCATGGGTGTTAGCAAAGTGTTCAGTAATCTCCTCAACGAACTCTTCATCTAGGTCAGGAGTCGAGAATGTGGTAGCGGCCAGTCTCGAACTCGCAACCTTTCGATCGAAAAGCCGAGTACCTATTTTAGTGGCGACGCGAGTAGTTATTACATCCGTGGATTAACTTCATTTTAGTACACCCTTTCGTAGGAGCTTGGTTGTAGCAGCAAACACTTCCCTTCACAGTTTTCGTTCGGATATAGTAATTCTAAAATTTCTATGACCATTAAAAATTGATATTGAAATACCATAGAGTATAACATAGGCTAATGAAATCACAGTTCCTATTGTAAAGATTTGTTAAAACTTCTCACATAGTTGCTGCTGTTATTTCTTTCCCTGTAGGATCCCATAAACGAGTATTCATAGGCTATCGCGCTCTTAAACTCAGAGATGTTGGGCTTGAGTTACTCCTTCATTTTTTGTGTGTATGTCTGGATAGACTTTTTTACGCTATTCAAATGAATACCTGTACCTTATAATACCTATCTATACCGAGACATTCCTGAAATTTTCGCAAAATAATTAATTAAATGACAATTTTTCAAACGAACCTATTCAACTTTTTCTTAATTATTATAATAGATATCAACAGATCTTATGACACCTCGTAGAATATTCTATGACGTCCCAACCCCAGGTTATACAAATTTTACAGAAGTGGAGAGTGCTTCCATTTCATAACAAAATGTCGTAAGCGAGCACCGCTCAATAACTGGTCGTACATATTATGACCTTAGAAGAACCTTTTTCTCTTACCTAAACTTTTTTGAATTATTAAAGTATGTCGGGTAGTGTAATGATAATTTTGTATCATTCATAATATCTCTCTCTTATATATATATTTCACATATATATCAATCACCTAAAACAATTCTCATTATATTGACGTCATGTAAACAAGTCTTTACTTGCCTTTACTGACTCATTTACTTTCAATGTTTATAAACAAACATAAATACACTTTTCATAACAACTCTTTTCTATGAAACCATTCTGCCGATATTGCAAATACCCAAAATCACCATTTATGTCATTTCCTTAAACTCCTATTGGACAATATCTAAACTTGTATTGTCATAACTCTCCAATCATATCACTACCATTTCCACTCTCCAAGAAATCGCCATATTCTCCTCCCAAAACTTCTAACTATAAAAACTCATGTAACCATGTACATTTTACCTTCTCTTTTTATTAAACTTATTATTCCTACGTAACTTACTATTTAATATTTCACTGTTTTATATCTTGTTTAATACAACCTTTTAACATTTACAAGTATTTAATTATTTTGTAACCAATATTCTCGTTACAAAATATTGGCGCCCGAACATAAAAAATCCTGTGTTTTGTTTTTTCAAAGAAAAGTCTAAAAAAAGTGTGAAATTTTATAAAAATTTTATTAAACCAGTTTACAAAAAGTGTAAAAAAATTTTTTTGGCGCATTTAACGTGCAAAATAAAAATAAAAAATATTTTTTCGAAAAAAATTTTAAAAATTTCTGGAACCATCAAAAATCTTGTTGTCCAAGGAAACCGTTTGAAGTGCTGTCGTGCAATCATCAACCATGTGCAGAATCCAAAACACCTGTGGAAACAAAAGAAACAACAAAATCCTGTAAGTTTACAAAAATTAAACCCATGCACAACAAAGATTGGGATATTCAAGTAACTCCAAACGCACCTTCATTCAAAGCTAACCACTGGATTACATCCTTAACAAACAAAGATTTAAAAAATCTATGGTCAAATATAAATCCTCAACCCTTTCCTTCAGAAAATTCTAGACCAGAAATCCAATTAGCCATCAGTCTCTATATCCAATCTCATCCAGATCCTATAATTAACACTCTCCTTAAAAAAGATAACGTAAAAGATTTAATATCACCTTTAAAAATTAATCGTGAAGCTAAAAATAAAGCCATAAATTAATATCAAATACCTGTGATAAAAACAACACATTTAAATTAACAAGTGAATCTAAAATAGAACCTGAAGAAGAAACAGTAGAGATTAGTTCACAAGAATCTCTAATAGATTTAGTATCACCTCCAAAAGATATAAACAAATCATTTAGAATACCCGAAAAAATAAAAATGGTTAACGAAACAAATTCTAATATCAGACCTTCAACATTTTCGAACACATCTTCAGAAAATATAAAACATTCCTAAAGCAATTTGAAAACGAATGCGAAGCTTTTGGATGGACAGATGATGCCATAAAAATGAAAAAAATCAAAATTGCATTTACAGGAAATGCACAAATAATTTTTAACGAATTAATTTCAGACGATGATACGTTAATAAATTGGAAAATTTTAAAACCAAAATTAGAAGAAATTTTTAGAAAAACAAAACCTCAATTAAGAGAAAGGTTATGTAAACGTCTATATAGAGGAGACGATGATTTTGTAGATTTTGTAATATTTGTGTCTAATACCCTAAAAGAAATAGAACCAGACATCACAGAAGAAAGAATTATAGATCACATCTACAGATCTATAGGAGAAAAAGAAAGAGAACATATAGTCAAAGCAAAACCTAAAACCCTACAAGCATTACACATAGCTTTCGATGATTATCTATATTGTAAGGATAAACAAGAATACCTGTAGATCCTATTTTCGCTTCAGAATTAGAAAAAGTAAAAAAACAATTAGAAACCTACAGAATAGCGATGGAAGAAGCAAATAATGAATTACAAAAAATAAAAACATCTTCAAAAAAACAAATTAATGCTGTAAAGAAGAAAGATGATGATGAAGACAATGAAGAAGAGGAAGAAAAATCCGAAGAAAAAGAAAAACCTAATATAATTGCCGAAATCAAGAAACTAACAGTAGCAATTATGACGCAAAAAAATAATTCTAACCCATCACAAAAATTTAATAATCAAGGAAATAATTTCCGAGGAAACTTCAGAGGAAGAAGTAGAGGAAGAGGATATTATGATGGAAATAATTATAATAATTATAATAATAATTATCCCTCACAACCTCCAAACCAAAATCAAAATTTTCCAAATCAAAATTACAGAGGAAATAATTTTAGAAATCAAAACAATAGATTTCAAAGAGGATATTATCGTAATAATTACAATAATTATCCCCAATATCAAAATTATAACAACCAAATTACTATGATGTACGTACCAACCCAGAATACTCAAGGTACTACACAAAACCAGAATGTTATTCAAAACCCACAGAATAACATCCCAGCTATTACTTACCCACAACAGAGCACAACAGTCCCAAAAAACAAGTAGATGCCCCGGCAACGAACCAACATCATATTGTATGGGAAGCAGGTGAACCACCACCTAAATTAATTGACAAATCGGAGATGTCAAGAAGAAGTATGAAAATACCTAAAAAACCAAACATCACAATTATAGCACCAAGTGGAAAAAATGAAATCCAATGTCGTTAGTACCTACCGTGCAATGTACTAGGTATTGATACCTATGGTCTTATCGACTGTGGAGCAGAATCAACACTCATATATCAAAAACTTGTAAAAAATGTAATGTTAGAACCTACTTACAATACATTATATGCAGCAAATGAAATTCAACTCAAAATAAAAGGAGTTTCAACAATTCCAATTATCTTTAAAGGACGTTCATTTCCGATCAAAGCATATATCGTAGAGGATCTAATCGAAAACATTATTATAGGTTATGATTTCCTAGAGAAATATAGGACAATCATAGATTTTTCCAATGGAAAATTTTCAATTCCATGTGAAGATAAAACCATATCAATATCAATTCCAAAAAAATCATCAATTAACAGACCAGAAGAAGAACAAGTAACATTAATACGTGCCAATACAGATTATATTATAAATCCTTATGAGACGATATATCTACAAACCTTACCTCCATTTACAGAAATTTTAACAAATGAAAAATTTATTAATAAAACAAAGTTAATTATCAGAAATGAGGAAGTTTTAAAAGTATATAACCCTACGTCTAACACAAAAAGGATACGTAAAAATCAAGTATTAGGAACGTTAAGATATGTAGTTAACAAAATTCCCAAAAAAAAAAAATATGTGTCACACACACAAAACTTTGTGACCCAGAAGGAATAGAAATAAAAATTTCAAAGAACATAACTCCAGAACAAAAATCTAAAGTAATAGAGAAATTACAAAATTATATAGATATATTCACCCATTCTACAAAAAACTTATCATTAGCCAAAGTACCACCAGTACATATAAATCTAAAAGACGATAAACCTGTAGTACGAAGAAATTATAAAATAGCATATAAAGAAAGAATAGAATGGCTGAAAAAAATCAAAGAATTAGAAAAAGCAGGAGTATTAAAAAGACAACCATCTACCTATGAATCACCCATGTTCCTTAAAAGGAAACCCGACGGTTCATACAGACCATTAGTAGACTACAGAGCTGTTAATGGAAAAATAAAAAGACAGAACTAGAGTACCTAGAATAGACTATATGGCCACATCTACGAAACAAAAAATATTTCTCTATTATAGATTTAAATTCAGGATACTTTCAACTACCACTTGACAAAGAATCCAAACCAATAACAGGAATCAACATCGAAGGAGTAGGATATGTATTTAATTGCATGCCTCAAGGACTTAGCTAAGCCCTTCAGTCTTCCAAAAAGCAATGGTAGACATATTTCACAATATCCTATGGAAAAAAGTCATAGTATACATAGATGACATTTGTGTATTCGGAGAAACTTTCGAAGAATGTTTAGAAAACACCGAAGAAATTTTGAAAAGATTAAAAAAATACAATTTTCGAGTAAAAACCAAGAAAAGCTATTTCTTAGAAAACTCGATAGAACTTTTAGGACATAAAATAGGTCATGGAAAATTAGAACCTTTAGCAAAAAACATAGAAGCTATAAAAAACATACGACCACCAAGAACACTCAAAGAAGTAAGAAGATTTATAGGAATGTGTGGATACAACAGAAAAATGATACCACATTTCACAAAACAAATGTTACCCATCATGAAAATCTTAGAAGGAAAAGACAGTAAGTCTAACGAAAAAATAGACTGGAAAGAAGAACACCAAAAATGTTTTGATACAATGAAAAACATATTACTATCAAAACCAGTTCTCCAAATTAACAACCCAGAAGCATCAACATTTCTAGAAGTTGACGCATCCAAAGAAGCTGTAGGAGCAGTTTGTCGTCAAATAGACCCTACAACTGGAAAAAAATACACAATAGGATATTATTCAGAAAAATTAAAACAATGTCAACAACATCTATGCTCATTTGACTTAGAAATGATTGCCATAACAAAATCATGTCAACATTTCAGAGATTTCCTACTAGGAACAGACTTTATCATCTACACAGACCATCAACCTTTAACCTACCAACATAGGATGAAAACACCATCACCACGTCTAGCAAGACTCGTATCAAAATTAGGAGAATTCACATTCGATATTAAGCATATATCAGGAAAAGAGAACGTAATGGCAGACTTTTTGTCTAGACCATTCTAAAAGGATAACAATTCCTTACGTTTCAAATCAGGAAATTTTCAATAGAAGAAAAAGAAGAAGACAAAAATATTAATGTCATAACAAGATCATCTGCTACAAAAAAAGAATCTATCAAAATTAAAATTTTGAAAAAAAAGAAAAAAGAAGAAATTCAAAAAAATAAAGAAGAAAATTTAAAACAAAAAGAAGAAAACATTTTCAACCCAATAACAGGAAAAAATAAAGATGGAATTAAAGAAAATGAAATCCCTAAAAAAGGAGAAATAAAAACATTAGTTTACGGAAAAGATATTCCTGTAGAAACCCTATCTGATTATCAACAGTTGGATGACTATTGGGGACAAGTCTACATATTTTTTGTAAAAGACTTTATTTTTGATAGACAACTACTAAAGTAGATAGAAAGACATGCATATAAATATTATTTAGGAAAAGACGATATTATTTACAAAAAAAAAATCAAAAAATAGTAATCCATATCAGGATGTACCTGTTATACCTGATGCATTAACTCATAGCATTTTGAAAGAAATGCATGATGATCCCATCAACGGAGGACATTTCGTAAGACAAAAAACTTTGGAAAAAATCAAATCAAGATATTTTATGCTTAACATAGTCAAAAAAGTCAATGACTATATCAACTCATGTCACAAATGCCAAATGAACCAACGAAACCCGAAAGAAATAGGAATGATGACCAATTCCTATCAAGGAATTCGATCCATTTTCCCACATTGAAATAGATTTCGTAGGAAAATTTGACAACGACTACGAAAAAAGATATATCATTGTAGGAGTAGACAGATGCACAAACTTTTGCATTGTAGAACCTGTGAGACATCCTAACGCTCAAAGTGTCATCAAATTTATTAAAAAAATTATGACGACACACGGAAAACCTAAAATTATATCGTGTGACAATGGCACACATTTTAGGAACGACCTCGTACATAATTTATGCAAAGAAAATAACATCAAAATAATACACTCATCAGCATATAGTCCACAAACACAAGGACTAGTTGAACGAACAAATGCCATAATAAAAAAATGCTTAACGAAGTATAATCCAAAAACAGAAGAAGAATGGATTGACACACTCTTCAATGTCGTGTATGCGTATAATACATCACCCATACACTACCTCAACAATGTCTCTCCATATTTCTTTCTTCACGGATATAATTCACGGACAACGATAGAAAACAAATATGCGATAACAACAACAAAGCCAATGACCGAACGTCAAAACGTTCTAGATAATTTGCAGACTACAAAAAATAACATTGCAGAATTAAAACAGAAAGCAGCAGATATAAATTCCCACAACTACAACAAAAACAAAGTAGTTTGAGAATTTAAAACTAATGACCTAGTTTTAATTCGACAAAATAAAAACGTTGCGAAGAACAAATTCAAGTTCAAAGGACCATTCAGAATAGTGAAGAAAAATTCAGATCTTAACTATACAGTACAATATACGAACAAAAACCTACCACCGACAGAAGAAAATCTTCATGTCAGAAGATTAATTCCCTACTACCAAAGAAAAGACAATACAAACGAAGACATTATCCCTCCAGAAATTAAAATACATTCCAAATTTGAAGATATTAAAATTCCCGAGGATAAAAAATCTTACGAAAAACCTACATTAGAAGACGTATCAGAAGAAGAAAATGACGAAGATGCAAAATCTGATATAGAAAAAGCCATGAAACGTAAACCAGGTAGACCTAGAAAAAACCCCATAGGCTAAAAAATCTTTACGTTTATGTTATCCATATATATACCTTAACCCCTGTATATATTTTATCCATATTTTACTCATGTACATATACATATTTTATCCACGTACATATTTCTATACATATTATCATTATACTCACTCCAAAATATTTTACCTTATGAAAACATAAATTATCCTTCCAATCCTCATACAACACATCGAGAATATGCGAAATTCAAAAAACTCCAATCACGCAGAACATATCTTCAACCATCAACATCCAAACCTAGGGAAACAAATACGAAAGGAACATCAGGTAGAGACGGAATAGGCACAGGAGTAGCTCTCCTCGTTAGAACATTCCCAGGAGAAACTCTCCTTGTTTTATCATCCTGGATTCGCTTTCTTAAATTTTTGACCCATTTAGCGAATTCCTCATCTTTCTCCCTGCTAGTTTCTTCAGTGTTGGAAGTCGGATTCATTTCAGGAGTTGTAGCGCAGTTCAAGGACTTGTTTGCACAAGCAACAACCTTAACGATGCTGGCATTTGTCGAATGTTGTTCAGTACGCATTGCCTCACCACACGTATTCAGCGTATCAACGCGAGTTAACTCAACTCGAGGATTGTCCCTCACAGAAGAAGAAATTCCATTTGCCAACAATGCCTTCGGACTAGCCGAAAGTATTTTGTCACTAGGATCCTTCTTCATATTTGAGACATTGACCTGAATAGACTTATCATCCTTCTCACGTCTAGTGATAGGAACATAGTCTACATCCCTGTAGCGTAGAGCATTTAACTCCTCTTTCAATTGTGTAGCCCTTGTGAACACATAAGGATATCTGGTATCCACATGTGGTATAACTACCCGCTCATGTATTTTGACAAGACCAATCATATAACCCGGTTGCAATATTTGTTTGAATATTACGAAATTGGAAGCAGGTGTTATCTCCACTGTAGATCCCCATTTCTCCCTAATGTATTCACGTAACCGATGGAGATTCCCATCTTGAGTCATGTGAATAACATCCACATGTCGCAGATGTAGGAACCGACACTCCACGATCTCGTTAGTCTCATGCTGTATCATCAGCAACAAAGCTAACACCCCTGTCAAAAACGACAGAGGAACAGCACACTCAGGAGTTAGCTTCTCTGCTTTGGATAAAGCAAAAGAGCCACCAATTTTCAGCTCTACACCATTAGGAATGTATGGAGCAAGCGACGACAACAAACCACAGACAAACACCACAGGCTCATCGCACACCGTAAGATCTCAGAGATGCATCCATCTGACTGAACGAAAGTTCACATGATCAGTATGACCCCACCTCATCTTCTGGCTCTCTTGCCATGAAGGTTGGTTCAGATGAGTGACGTAATTCACCATCGTCCACACCTGTCTGTGTATTACAGACAAGGCTTGGCGATAGCAACGACACCCTATCCAAGCTGATATCAGATCGAGCGTTACGTCATCAAACGTAACAGTCTCATCAGCGAGTGCAACACCACCTCTCGGAAAAATTCGACTATCCAAAACACTTCTAGCACCCCTCATCTCGACAAGGTCTTGAACCTTTTTGTTGAATGATTTTTCAGGATACCTACATTCAGTTTTAGATAGCATTTTTCCTCTCGAATCCAAACGCAATTTCTTTAACCCCTTTTGGATTGACTCCATTTTTCAAATATGATCATAACGACTTACCACGTCTGTAAACTGTATTTCAGACTTACACAACCCAACAGGTTTCATAAACAAAAAGCGAATTACGCACAAAAATCGAAAACAAAAAAAATAAATTTTATCAAAAATTTTTCAATTGCAACACAAGAAAATAAAAATTGCAAAAAATAAAAAATTATTTTGCTTTAAGTTTTCTTTTTTGAAAAAAGATTTGACGATTTCGCAAATATATTTTCTCTCGAGAAAAAACACGAAAATTATTCGTTGAATTTACGAAACACACGAACAAGAATACACCAACAAAGCACACGAAAATCACAAAAAATTATTTCGACTAAGACACGAAACAAAGGCTGAAGACGAACTGAATTATTAGTTCAATTCCACATCATTAAATATCCATACGATATTCCCCTTTTCACAATTAGATCACACACGATCAAATTAGTGACATCACCCTAAATCAGCAATACGTGACATTTTCAAATTTCGGTATAGACCATCGAACATAATTCCTATAATTTAATTACGGTACTTTAATTTCTGCAAACCGTTCACATCTTGCAATTTTTGTATGTTGCAGATACCGTTTCTTTTCGATACTTTTGACTCTTCTATCAATTCAACTATCAATCAGCATAAAAGCAAATAGACCCGTTAAAACGTCTATTACCGCTTCAACAGGAGCCTATTTCGAAGAATACGAACATATTCGCATATATTAGCAAACCATACCAATTCTGTATACGGTACAATTGAACCTAACAGATTTGGCAGAATTTATACGAACGCATGTTTATACTAAATACAAAGACAATTGCAATTGGTACGAATTAAAATGCCGTCTACACAGAATCTCAAAAAGATATAGTATCTTATTCAAATCTCTCATCGAATCTAATCTCGCACTGATACAAGATTTTTACCCCAAACCAAACCATTTACGCAGTAAAAGAGAAACTGTAGTGACAAAAGTCAGAGACATTTTTGGAGATCTTCTCTCCATATGCTGTAGAGTATCAACCTACAGAGATGGACAATCACTCTTAGACAACGAGCATTCCCTCAAATCCCAATATGATATTCTCAAATCAGCAGTATTAGAAGATCATTCAACCCTACTTAACATCACCAAAAATTTAAAATCCTTCACAGAAAACTTTCAATATTTTTACGATGATTTCTTTCATGCAAAGAAATATCTAGAAAATACTCTAAGTCAGATCAACGAAGAAAATTATGTTATTGATGAAGTTACCAATTACGAAAATTCAGTACGAATGTACTATAATTCTTACCTTCAACATTCCATGAAGATAAGCTACGTGCTTAATGCATGTAAAGATCACAACTTACCATCCTCAATTGTATCAATTGATACACTTCAAGAAGATCTACGTAAACTCAAACCCCTTTTGTTGAAAAACAATATGGAATTTACAATTCCCAAACACGATTATCTCAACTATTATCATCTAGATTTTATCAATTGTCATGTTCACAATGATAATCTAGAAATTGAACTTAAAGTTCCCATCAAACAACTTAATGCTATTTTTTCAGCATATAAATTCATTCCCCTAACCTTCAGATCTCACGATGACAATCTATGCTCATGGGATCAAGAACCTTCTATTATTGTCCATAATTCAGAAGATAATTCAGTACGATATACTTCAGGAACAGATTTACATTACTGTAAGCCAGAAAAACCCCTATGTTATCTCCCAGATAACAGAGGTTCAGATAAAGTTTCTTCATGTGCTAAAACCTTATTCCTTAAAAAACCCTATGAAGAACTTATAAAATCATGTATTTTCAGATGCGAAACAAATAATAAGATAATATTAGTACACCAATTTTCCCAAAATAAATTTGCCATCACTAATCACAATTCACTTTCTACGTGTGATATAGTTTCAAATGAACTTAATATCATAAATATCGAAAATAATCTTCCAGGAACCATCCTATTGACAGTACCCTGTCACATCAAAGTCTTAAATAAAGACACCAACGGATATTCAGAGGTTATCATCCCTCCAGGATTTCCCTGCCCCCTGGATATGTCCAATGATGTAATCATTGAACATCATATTCCTTTATAATGGACAAAATACGACGTAATCGTAGATTCCAACATTAGAAATACTATAGCATTACCAAGCATCAATGCTTATAACCCCAACTGGACCATGTATGTTCCACATTTCTCACCTATAACCCCAACCAATGAACTCCAATATAAACTCGATAATTTAGAAATAAAATATCATAAATTCAATGAGAATAGTTCTTTAACTTTAATCCAACAATTTGTATTAATATAGTTAAGTTTAAATACTACTATTATAATAATTTTATCATATCTATTTTTCAATTATATTAAGCAACCAATACAAAGTCAACATGTAACTCAGTTACTAAATGAATTAACAAGCCCTATAAAAACAAAAGCTCAAAGCTTAGATGAAGAAATTGTAATCAAATGAAGAAAAAGAATAATGTCAAATTTATATATATATTGTCAATGAATATTTATATTATGAAAAACATTTATACATCGATACAAACTTGTTATTTCTAAAACTTGAAAATTTAATGAATATCATGTATTTTATGCTATTTACGAAATTTTATGAATTTTATATATTTGTATATTTACTATGTTCCGTATTCCCATATCCTTCCACTTTTACTTTCATTTCATTCAAATTCATGTTTTATCTAAAACCATGAATTTCAAAATACCCCAGCATTATTATGTAATGATAATTTCGTATCATTCATAATATCTCTCTCTTATATATATATTTCACATATATATCAATCACCAAAAACAATTCTCATTATATTGACGTCATGTAAACAAGTCTTTACTTGCCTTTATGACTCATTTATACTACTTTCAATGTTTATAAACAAACATAAATACACTTTTCATAACAACTCTTTTCTATGAAACCATTCTGCAGATATTGCAAATACCCAAAATCACCATTTATGTCATTTACTTAAACTCCTATTGGACAATATCTAAACTTGTATTGTCATAACTCTCCAATCATATCACTACCATTTCCACTCTCCAAGAAATCGCCATATTCTCCTCCCAAAACTTCTAACTATAAAAACTCATGTAACCATGTACATTTTACCTTCTCTTTTTATTAAACTTATTATTCCTACATAACTTACTATTTAATATTTCACTGTTTTATATATTGTTTAATACAACCTTTTAACATTTACGAGTATTTAATTATTTTGTAACCAATATTCTCGTTACAGGTAGGTTTACACTTTTTCTGACGTCAAAGTATTATTTATATTACATTCCTACTGTGAGATTACCACTCGGTTATCATTTAAAAAAAAGTTCATGAAGATCAGTTCTAAACATGGCTGTCAAGCTGAAGAAATAAAGCTAAGTTGTAGGCTTTTAGTTTCCTCTTTAGAAAATACAGCTTTGGCTTGAAGCTTTCAGCTTTTGGTTTGAATATTTTCTTAAATTTGTGAATAAATAACATAAAATAAATTTTTTTAAACTTAAAATTTATGAATATACAAGCAATTTGATTATAAATAGAAAAAGTAATAAAATTGTGGTGAGGTAGAGCAAAAAGAAGCCAAAGGAGTAAGAAAAATATCCCTTTCAGTTAGCTTTCACCTTGAAGAATATAAAGCCTAGTCTTACAGCTAAAAGCTGAGAATACCCAAAATACAGCATTTTTAAGTAAAGATACTTTTTAGAAAATTTACTTATTGTCCTCGGTGCGGTATTATCCCCCAGGGTTGGAGGTAAATACGTTTTTTGTTTTACGACCTCGTATAATTATAAAGTATATATCTTACTGTCGAAATCCGGTTTTAGTAAAAATTAATTTTGACCAGTCAAAAAAATGTTTCTTTAGTTAAAACTATTAATGACCAAGCAAAAATTTTATCTTGGTTTTGACTAAGCAAAATTATAGTAGCTTTACTAAAAAAAAATATTACTCCGGTTAGAATTATACGAAAATAATTACGAATTTCAATCTTATCAATTTATCGTTGATTATCATCTCATATGCCCCTATTTTTGTTATTAATGTGATAACATTTTTATTTTCACCACAGTAAAATACAGGGTTTGTTTTTACATTCGATTTTGTTTTTTCTTGTTAAATTTTTATAGAGGATGAGGACCGGAGATGAAACAAGAAAGAAAGATTTAAGCGAAGTTCCGTCCAAGAAGCGAGTGTATTTTAAGACAGTTACATAATTTCAGCAAAGTACATTTTATGATAGATAAACGAGCGTTAGCGGAAATGAACGAATGAGCGGCGGAAGTGGTATATCAGTGTAGCCGCGAATAGATATAAATAAATTATGTATTTTATGTAATCGTGTGTTCGTAGAGTGAGAGGGGAGAAGGATTGGTGGTCTCAACACCCCCCTACAATCTTTTGAACCTATCATGACTGCGGGTGTTGTAACAATGTTTAAAAGTTTACAAGTTTTTTATTACATTTAAATATATGATTACATAAAAAAAAATTGAAAAGAAAAAAAAAATAAAATGGTGAAACAGTGTGTATAAAAATTAAAAAAATGGTAACTAGATTGGACGATTATGGTAAGTACATATTTTGACTATTTAATGTATATATATATAAGGTAGATTAAGATAGTAACATGCATTTTTATTTTTTTTGTTTTTAGGTAATATGGTAGACAGCATGCAATAAACAAAGGTAAGTATATATATATAAGAAATAAAACTTTTAAGTTATTTAAGTGAAATGTTTTGTTGTGTTACAGGTATGGATCTGGAATTGGATATGACATGTTATGGATCGAGATTTGGGGATTCTAGGATTTTATGGGTTAGGGTAATGTGTTGCTTACTAGATAAGGCTTTTGTGAGTAAGTCAGCCAGTTGGTCTTCAGTAGCTATTTGTTTGAAAGTGAAGATTTTGTCGTTATAGGCTTGGGCAAGTCCATAACATTTGATCATAAGAGCTCAAAGACGTTTTTGACCTCCTCTGGAAATTACATGAATAAGAGAAATATTGTCTTCATATACAGTTA
>WOFM01000453.1:778321-924776 GCA_011428145.1 Ericerus pela
GACGGACTCTGCGTACGTTTTCAAAAATAATGTTTTCTTTTAAACGTTTTGTAAAGATTCAAAATAAATGTTTTACGAGAAGCACCTATAACCATTAGATAGTAATCTGCATATTCACCCGTTTCCAGAGGTCAGGTTCGAGGGTATATAAAGTTTTTGTATCGAGGTCTAATTTTATGCGATTCGAATGAGGAAATTTATGTCTTTTTGCACCGAAATCTGTCCATTATTATTTTAAGAAACAATAGATCAGATAGTTGAGAATATTTGCGATGCGAAGCTACTGAATTCAGTGTGAGTATGAATCATTAAGTACGAACCAGTTGCTGCGATGACAGTCAACTGATGGAAGTGTATTCTTACACTTGTCATTTCTTGTTTGCTTCAAGTGTACACATTTTGAACCATCCACTGGAGCATCTGAGAATAGACGAAGGCTCTTTCAAAATCCTGTAGGTGTAATTCCACATTTTACGTCGCTATTTATTAGCTATTTTAATTTTAACAACTAAGTATTGGTTGATTTGGGTTTTGTGGTTTGGTGCTACGAGTTTTGTCACGTAGTGTGTGAATGTTAGTCTTTCCACATGGAAGACCTGTCACCTTGTGTACCCTGTAACATGCTGAACTGCGTAAAAAATGAATTGACCTGAGAGAAAGAAAGCGGACAGCATCCTGGAAATTAGGCAGTCATGTGTAAATAATGAAAACGTTTGTAGACGAACGGTATATATTTTTACGTTTATTGATCGCCTTTGTTTGTTGTCTCATTGTTGTCCTACAAAAGTTTTTTGTAAAAGATTTGAAGCAAAAAAAAATTGGTGAGTGGTTGCGAAGAAGAACCAGAAAATCCTCGAAAATCGGGCAACCTAGCCGCCTCTGAAACGAATGAGCTGTCATTATATTTATCCTTTGAATGGCGTAGGCGTACTTTGTGCCGTTGAAAATATAAAAGTGAAAATTCGTATTCATCGAACTTCTCCTTTTCTATACTTTTCAGTAGCATCCTTTTGACACGTGAACTTCACCGGCAAGTACCCCGTCATCGCTGGCTGCGAAATGTGTGCGAAAGTTTAACTTTTATTTTGGACCGCCCCTACATTTTTGTAAAGTATGCTGTAAGTAAATATAGCGTATACTTTGTATACCTATATACGTATATGTACACAGAGAAAGCTTATTAAGCGCCGGTTAAGGGCGTCGTAATTCGAGAAACTATAAAAGCAAAGCAAAATGTAAAGATAGAGAGAGTGAGAGAGAGAGAAAAAGCAGAAAAGATCTCGATTATTATTTTTGTGAAAGACGAAAGAGCGGTAATATTTGCTTGTGAATACGCGAGAGGATTGAAGGGGGTTAAACGAAAAGAGTGTCGAGAGGGTGGCTCGAGAGGGGTGAATATGGGGCAAGGGGAAGGAAAGGGATAGCCATCGACCTTCTTGATAGCATATTGAAGGCGCGAGAGGATGGTGGGTTGGGTGCGTTCGTTGTCGTCGTTGGAAAAACCTTAAAATGTTAGCAGTCACACGCATCGTTGACTTCGCACTTGTATTTCAAAAGCTCTTTTCCTCATTGCTTAAATGTAAAGATGTCAAAAACCATAAGTAGCTTTTAATGTCGGTTTTCTACTTGCTCAGCGGAAATCCGGGTACCGCACAAAACGATTTAACTATTTTGCCATCTTTATTTTATTCTTTGCTCGTTCTTTTTTTTTTTTTTTTTGGTTTCTGTTTCTCTCTTTTTTTCTTCTCCTCATATTTTGGGTTCCTCCCCACCGATTTTCGTTTGTGTATTTTTCATGGCGCGTATTTTACAATAGAACGTTTTTTTTTGTTCTTTTTTTTTTGTCGTAATTCTCTGTTGAGAAGACCTAATGAAAATCGATGCTGATGATTGATATTGTTGTTCAGCTCCTCTTCCATTTGATAAAAAGTGCCTGCAGTTAGCTGTCGAAAGCTTACAATACTTCTAAATTTTGCACTGCCCGTCATTCCAGTGATATTTCTCTGTGAAATTCAATTTTTGACGATTGATAAAAATATTGGATTATCATGTAAATCTGATTGAAAAAAAAGTGGGTATTACTGAAAGTGTATATTAACCGCCTTGGTACGCGAGTTTGAATCAGTAGTAGACTTGAAAAGGAATGACTCAACGGGATTAGTGTACGTTACCACGTATAAGTCAACATATTTTTCGTTCAGCAAGTTTTGGAAAGAGAAAGGAGGTTGTTGATCGACCATGACCTATTTAACTGAAATTTCATTGTTTGAAGAGTCAGTGACATCTGTGTAATGTTTGCTCTACGACGATGTCATCAAGGAATAAAATCAGTTTAAAGTCGAGTGAATTCTGTTCCAGGTATTTTAACTATGTTGTGGTGAACGAAATTTCGATATAATTTCGAAATTATGGTATAGTAGTTTTGGCTGGAAAGAATTGATTAATATATTGGGCGGCTCGAATTCAACGGGATTTCGAGTGTATTTATGCTTGAAAATTAGACATATAATTGGTGAACGTACGAGTATCTAACGCTGATGCAGCGTGCATTGGCCTGCATTCTTATGCGATCATGCTTTTAGTTATTTAGGTGTAATTACCATCACCTTTTGTTTTGGTATTTAATCATACATCATTTTATACGAAAATATTCCTGACGTCGCGTAATACGAAGATCCTTTCAACGAATCCAAACTAATACGAAGTATTGCTTTATCAAGTAAGTATCTATTATTTTGCTAAGATGACTCCAAAAGTTGTCTTAATGCGGCGAGAATATATATATATTTTTTTTTTGGGTTATTGACTTGAACCAACTTACAGAGGCTATAATTTTGCATCTTCTCCATTCCACGTTTGACTTCAGAATTTAGTCTACACATTTCTGCATTACTATTTTATAATTTTAATATTTTCTTACGTACAATTCAGGAATCTATTCATTCGTAATTTTGTTGAATAAATGTTTTCGTATTATCTTGATGACATCAAAACTAATCGCTAATTGTACAGTAGTAGCGAGTCAATTCTAACCTCTGGATGAAGACTGATTTAACTCTACAGTTTCGTTTAGGTTTATTATATAATAAGTAATGAGTTTAAACGATGGTTAAATTAATTCAGATTCAACTCTCCATAGTACAACTGGCGCATAGTATAGGCTATAGGCTAATAGATTAGCTGTATTTTGTTCCTAGAATCTGTGTCTTTTCTGCGACGAAATGTGACTATTGTTAATATTCAAAATTTTTTTGCATTTCAAACTATGGGGTGGTTTCTTCTTATCGTTCGTTTCTAATTCTAGAGAATTTCGTGTCGTGATTCATCCGAAAAATATTTCTACGCTTTATCTCAATATAAAAAAAAGAAAGCAAAATATTTCCAATTGATATGTTGTTGCTCCTTTAAAACAGTGATAGACGATAATTCTACATTTGCAACTATATTTAGGTTCAATTTTTTTTTTTTTTATCGGCCATGGATATACCGAATTTTAATTTCTTGCATTTATTCTTTGAAATTTTCATTCATTACGGTACATTTTTCACGCTGAAATTCATAACTTGTAAGCACCTAGGTAAAAAAAAACAAAAAACAAAAAAAAACAATTAATTTAATTATGGTAATCGGTGAAAGTGCATATTTAAGCCCTATTCAACCTCTAACTACTGTCATCTATTTTTCGTTCGTAGAATCACACACACGAGTGTAAAAGTAAAAAGCAGAAGGAGGGATTGGTCCCTTCCAAAGATTCATTCTGTTTCAAGACACTCGCATTCATTCTACCCGAGGTAAATTCTCCTTGCAGAAAGAGAAGTGTTATTTTCTTACCGTCTTCGTTTTACTTCTGTTTTGGTAAACTTAATTTAGTTGCTAATTAAGCTGATGTTGCCTATCACAGTGTGCTGCTACTCGTCTAGCGCTTAAATACTCTTAATTTTTAATCATTTTTCAGCCTGCCACTAATGCTCGGCAGCTCATAATTCTTGCGTGCGTGATAATCAGAAGCCATAATCAGCCCTTTTTGAAGTTACATACACCTATTATTTAAACGTACTACAAAATTCCGTTCCTAAATTAAAAAATTACCAACCAATCTGGCCGCAAGCAAAGAACCTAATTACCGCGAGAAAGTTCTGCGGTATATACAAAACAAGATTCGAAACTTTCGTTAGAAAAACGGAAAAGTTTAAAAAGTTTTTCCCCCTTTGTTTCTTACTCGCTCGTTCTCTCTCCCTTCAGTCATTCTGTTTCTCTCTTTTCAACAGCTACCAGCGAAAAATGAAGAAAAGAAAATTTTTCATTATTGAAAAAGAAGATTTATAATTGAAAAGTTATCCGAGACAATAGCGAGAAGTGGGTGCGAGGGGTAGGGTGCGCGTTTACTGTGCGTGCATTTCGCGGTGTAAGTATTGCACAGAGGCAAAGGTTGAGCAGAAAAAAAAAAGGGAGGACGAAACAGCGAGTAAAGAGGTGTAGGAATATGGCAGCAGTATAGCGGGCGGGGTTAAAAGGAAGGGACGCGGTTAAAAGGCGTACTTTCGAGAGGGAAATGTGTTGAAGATAACATTAGACGGAGGAGAGTTGTATTTTTGCAACCGCCAACTGAGCAGTAATTAACAAAGTTCACTCTCCACCTTCGTCGTTCGAGCGTCTTGCCCACCTTCTGCGTCACCTCATTCGGCTCCGTCCTTTTCTCACTCCCTCGCTGTACCGCTCGATCACTCCTTTTTTTTTTCCCCTCCCTTTCTGCATCCGTCAGAATCTGTACTTTCGCCGCCACCCCCGCCCTGCGCCCTCGTCGTCGTCCCTCCTCCTTTACAAATGCCTTCTCCGGTCCGCAACAGCTACCGTCTTGTTTTCGGGTGTATAACAACCCCCTCCCCCCCCACTAACTACACAACGCTTATTAATACTCGACTGAGCTCTGCCTCCAACGCTTTTCTCATAGTTTCAATATAAATAGTTTCGCATGATTTATGACGATGGTGGTGCTGGAGCTGGTGCCGCCGTCGCTGTTTCTAACTAATCGTGTATTGTTCGCCGCGACACGACCATTACAACAACTGGTGGCCCCAGTCAAAACTCTCTCGACCGCGATACGGCGCGCCGGATTCCTTAAACTTTCCCGGCCATTTGTAATCGGCCTGCAGAAAACGAGTCGGTGGTGTATTGTGGTGGGTCGGTGGTGCTCGGCGCACGAACGAACAACGCTGCTGTTTCGAAGATTACTTTTAATTAATATTCGCGATAAATTCGATCATCGAATTATGTAGTGTGCGGTGGCAGGTGCGTGCGTGCGTGCGAGGGGACGAAGGGGGTGAAGGATGTGAAGGTCTTATAGTTTGGGACAGGATTAGCGCGTTGAACTTGATGACGCGAATGCTTGTAGTAGATAATTTTTGCCACTCTCTAAGGATATGGTGTGGGGTAGGGGTTTATTGGCACAAATACGGAGCAGAAATAGATGAAATGTTTCAGAATTGGTTGATTTTTTTGTTTTTAGGGTTGGAGACGCCCAGTTATTGTCGAATTTTTATTAGTACCACGACGATGCTATTATTCAGCTTGGGTGAGTGAACGTTTAGGTCACTGTTTTTGAGATTGTTTAACTGATATACAGTGAAAGTCAAAGAAATTATGTAGTATATCGGTTTTAAAACACAATCTGTAATGGTACATTTCTACTCGTTAACATTCATTGGTATTTATATATAGTCACACTAATAAACTGTTATCCACCCTGTAGAATATATGACAATCAACATAGTAAACAGAATGTAGACGCCACTCGGGAATATTATTGCATCAGTCTATATAGCTCTCTCACTTGCACATACACTTGTCATTTGTGCCATCCTCGGATACAACCTTCAATGGTTCGCCAAATTTGCTATTATGTAGAATGTACCTAGTATATTCTCGAATCATCTAGAAGAACTATTTAGTCCAAGTTGCATAATTAAGTGTAGAATAAGCAATCATCTCGTTGGTCAATCATGACATCATTTTACTATAATCATCTCATACTGTTTTCATGTCATCTTATATATTCATCCCCTCCCAAATTTGTCATTGATCTAATTATTATAAATGAAATGTGAAATCACTTTATGAAGAACCTTTAAACGGTCATCTTCTTTAATAACCATCACCAGGGTGACTACTTCAATTCCCTAGTCTCTTGTAACCAATAACTCTTAAAGGGCTTAATAGTTAGAATCCGAAACTATTAGTATAATTTTTACTTGTTACAGTTTTTGTTATTGAAGACATTAAATGTTGATTGAAACTTAATCAAATTGTTTTGAGTTTTATCAATCAGTTTTAGTCAAAGTTGCCATCACACAATCTTTAATAAAATTTCTGTTTAAAAAAATTGTAGGTATCTATCTGAAAAAACAAAAAACAAAAAACAAAAACAAAAAATAAAAAATAAAAAACATAAAACAAAAAAAAATATTCATAGCCTATCTCCAGAAAAATAACGTTCAAAATTGATACCAAACAAATGGGAACTTTATGATTTTCATGGGTAAAGTTAATGACTGTCCCCATCGAGAAAAATCATAATAAGTATAATATTGTTTTTAATATGGTTATTTCTTTTTTTTTGTAAAATTTCTGTTGAGCCGAGCCTCTGGATTGGCCATAACTCCTTCGATGAGTCCAAATTGTCCTTTTATTTGCTTCTTTAAGTGGACGTATGAAAATAATGTGCTCAACCATAAATGCAAATTAGGCAATTCTTTGTAAATATAATTTCTTGAATTTTTTTAATTTTCGAATTTATCTGCTTTCATGTACTATTTACTACCACCAAAAACATATGTTTTATTGCGTTCAACAAAGACATACTCGAGTGTGTTAGACTGTGGTTGGTTTAAGGGACACATTTTGTGCAATTTGTTAAAATTTTGAAGAATTCTTATGATTATATTAGACTGAGGGGATCACAGAATATAGGTATGTCAAGCACCAGGTACCACCGATGGTGGCGTAGTAATGCAATACCTGTCATCCTTGTTCCATTTGAGCAGACCAATAATGGGAATGTTGAGTCAAATGAACAACGGAGGTGTAACGGCCAAAAGAGGTGGTAATGTACCTAATTAAGACCACTTTCGGGAGTACACCATACACGAAATATCACGTACTTAAATGCAGTAATACTTCTAAAATAAATTCAAGTTTATCATCCACAGACTATCGTGGACCTTAACATTAGTTAGAGACTCAATAATATTCAAACACATGAGTGAGTTTACACATTTAATAAGATAATAATTTGTACATCACAGTACATACATATACGTTAATATTTATACATATACAATCACAATTCAACAAGCAAGACTATCTGTTCACCAGAGACTTCTACAAGAGAGGTTCCAGGTACTTAGAAGTAGCTGTCGAGGAACTGTCGAATTATACTACTTCTATTCCACTGAATCGAGGGATTATATACTTGTTCAGGGTATGAAAATGTACGTGTCGGATAGGTAAAGTGAGGTAGGGTGTTGTTATTATAGGGTTGTGCTGACTCGTCGAGTACTCGAGGGACAGGTACAACTAGGTCATAAATATACAGAAAGTATATCTGTATACATAAAATTAAATACGGGTAATTTAGTGGTTGTTTACAAAGAGTTATAGGACGATAATTGTTGATAAATATCTACGTTTTTGGTATTCGAAAATGAGTGAACGAATATGTTCGTCATTTCTAAAAATAGACGAAAATATACGTTACAGGAGGATCATTCTTACACCGATCTAGTTTCGTTTAGTTATATTCATTCTTCAGATTTTTACTTGTTCGTTAGTTCAAAATTTCACCATTACTAATCTTATTAGTTAATCCAGGTGCTACGTTTTTTTGTAATGTATACCAAAATTTCTGATTGTTTTTCATCATTAGTTCTTAGCTTTTTATTAGCTCATATCCAGTTTATTTGGATCAGATACCTACATATTAGTCATTTCTCTCTTACGAATATAGATATAAGTATGATATATGATATGAAAAAATATTTAGTTCATTTTCATATCATAAACTAATTTGACCCATTAATTGAAACGATGACTCATTACTATAGTGCTTACAAGTTGTAGTACTACAGATAACCGCTTGAATTTTCGAACTATACCTCATAATATCGGTGACCCAAGATGTAGATATGATCACACACCTTAGAGTAACTAGTGTCATCTCTTTTTGCATTCTGCTTAGTAAACATGTGGACTTGGTTTCTACCTTGATACCTTGATAACAACAATAAGTGGGCAAGGTACATGGAGTGCACCTGCAGTAGCAATAGGCACTTGATCCCTTCACTCTCACTTTGCAACCATCTAGCCCGACAAGCTCCATCTCCATAATGTGCTACTAGTGCTGACAGAGGGAAGAGAGAGTACTGTGGATATCACAGGGGTAGAGTTCGCCAAGTAAATGAGCTGCAGTGACGCCGGTCCTATTCCCATCCTGCACCGACATGTGATCGGTTTTATCTCAGTTTTATTGGAAATTTTTGGTAGAATAGAGCGAAATATGCCACTGTGAGAAGGGGAAGAATTTTGGCTGTCGATGAAATAAATTTTTGGTAAAATGCTTTGAAAAAACACTAATTCAAATATTTTGAAGCAATAAGTGCCTACAATCTCGAGTTTTGTGGGAGTGTAATCGCAAGTAGAGTGATAACCTATTCACTGTTTTAATCGGCATAATTTTTAATGGGGTTTTCAAAATCTAAAAGAGAATTAGCAGTTTTTTTTGTTTTTTTTTTTTGTCCAACACGATACTTGATCTTTTAAAGCACCACTTTCAAGTTTGAAAAGGTAGAGAAACGAAATGTTGCTAATTTGAAAAAACGAAAAATCTACACTCGACTCAATACCCATTTTTATAAACTTTAATTTTCTTAATTAATTTGCTTGTTCTTCTGCTTGTCGAAGATAGATGGTATTGCATCGGTAACATTTAATCAGTCCTGGTTTCGAAACGGAGTGGATCCTGTGCATTTAATTTACCTACCTGCTCGTTGTAAGTACCTGAAAGATGCAAACAAAAATAAAAAAATAAATACGTGAGTGTCTTGTACGCTATCTTTTGGCATTAATCGATGAAAGATCGCCGACAGAACTTACACGACACGTGTAATTACGCTAAAAGGTTTCGTATATTTATTCTGCAAAAAACGTGAAAGCGCAAATTGTGTTAAAAATTACAACAAATCCATATAAGTTATTATTAATATTATAATTTTTTTTTTCTTACTTTTTCGCCTTCCACCCGCCACTATTTCAAAATATACATTCACAAAAATTAATCGCTTTTGCCGAATAAAACGATCGCTACAACATCGTTGTACATGACTTATAATATATTCTGACAAACGTCGATATTAAAAGTGGTATACACTGTTCAGCCTCGAATATGGAAGTAATTTCGTAGGTGTTTTAATGACACTCTGAACATATGTTTTTTTTTTCCTCCTTTCTTCGCTCATTTTATGAAAAATCACTCATTTCTGGAGGCACTTAGGCCAAAACAGCGGTAACAAATTTCGGTACTAATTTCGAAAAGAACAACAACTATAGAAAGAACCAGTTTTTTTTTTTTTTCATTCTGGTTCTCAGCGTTGATAAATCTTTCTCCCCCTCCCCCACTACCCATATTACGTTATAAAAAATTAATTTTTTCAAGAGTGTCAAAGTGGAAAATACAGAATACGATAGGTAAGCTGATGTCATCGCCTTGCAACGTCCTTTTGTGGTTAAAACATATTTCCAGGAAAATAGAAATTGCCATACAGGTGTAAGCCTATTGCATATGTCCGTGCGTTTTGAGTGAATGCGGGTGTGTTCTGAGCGATCTAAATATATCATAATGGTTTCTCTGATCCATTGGGATGTAAGCTCTTTGGTTAGATAAGACGAAGACGAAATTATTCTCGAATATCTTTTTGTCTATAAGTATATACGTACTTGATTTAACTTTCAAATCTGAATTTTATTTCCCAGTTGTTTCTAAACAGTGTATTAAAATTAATCTCACAAAAGAATTATAGGTAGGGATGATGAAAATTTTCTTTTTTTTAATAAATTGTCAATGAAAATATTCAGAAATTGGGATTTTCTGTGAAGCATTGTTGCGGTAGAGTTTTTTTTTTTTTCATATCAACAGTAAATATTTACTCATAGTCAGTGAAAGACGGTGACGTAGCGAAAGCCTTTTTAGGGGGGTGAGAAAAACGAATGATTTTCCAACTAGTATATACAACTGCCAATTTTTCCTGCTCCAAAATTGTCAATTTCTACAAAGAAAAAAAGGTCGTCAAATTCCACTTAGCTGCGACCCTGGTGAGAGAATTGAAACTCGCTAATTCTGACTCAAATCTTCAATTGATTTTCTTATTGAGTATACTCTGAATATCATGACACACAAAAACGATTGCTTCATATTCAGATATGTATTAATTTAGGTTCAATGAATTATCTGTGGACATTTTAATTCAGTGAATTTTGACTTATGTATCATTACAATATCAACAGCGAGAGTCCTGAATCGAGAATACAATCGAAAGAAGTTTGATATAACTTAATTGTATTTATGAATAAATTACTGAGATGAAAAACAGTAAGGATAAAGAATAAGTTTCACATCTTTATTTTGAGAGTACCCGTGCTTGGCTCTATGATCAAAAGGTTGCGACTTCGAGACCGGCCACCGTCACATTCCTGACCCAAAATGGCGGTGTGTTCGGTTCGATTCTATTAGTGCTCTAGTTTATGATTGAAAACACTTATGTTTGGTGAACGATTGCGCCTTATTATCCCTTTCAAGGAATTTCGACCCAAAAATATTCTCCTCTAGTTGCTAGGTAAAACGGCTTCGTAGCCGACGCCCAAATGCTCTCTGAACATTTCTCCGTCGATAGCAATATAAAACAAATTAATATTTGATAAAGAAGTACAAGAAATACATATGATCACGCCCTGCTCCTTTCATTCTCTACCAAATTATAATGTATCATCCAAACCCTCCTGAAGAACGTAAAGTTTCTCTAGAGTGCTATAAATGACGACATTTATTAAACCATTAAGAGCAAAAAGAAGTGAGAAAGGAAAAACATAAAAGCTACCCAGTACTCAGCTTATTTTATGCTGCTGTTGGCTACCTTATGGTTTTTCTTCTTTTTTTCCTTTCTGCAGTTTTCCTTCTATCTTAGATTTTTACAACCTCTTTTATCTTAATATTCAAACGAGTATAAGTTCATGGTGTGTGTGTATATATATATATATATATATATATATATATTATACTTAACAACGTAGTGAAATCTTGAATTTTCCTCCGAAATGGGGTTAGAAGCGGTAGTGGAGGGTATAATCATGTCCCTTTTCGCTAAATTAAAAATAATCTTTTATTAAAAAACGAAATTTTTTTTTCATTTCTTTAGTCGTGTTCTTTAGGTCTTTTCCTTGCACATTTCTAGATTTCGGCAACATTCTTCATAGAAAGAGAGAGAGAGAGAGAGAAAACACGAGTTGATATTTATGTTTTTCAAAATTAAATTTTTTTAATGTGTTTTTTACACTTCGTTTTCCTGAGGGTGTGTAAGTGTTTAAGAGAAACTGGCGTTAATTTTTCTCACTCGTTCTGCGTGTAAGGTGTTATTTAATAAGTTTTCATCGTTCTTTTTCCCTCCATTTTTGTTTTCACGTCTTACTTTTTTTATCGTTTTTTACTCGATATAAAAATATAAATTCTTATTCGCTATAGTTGTGAAATTTGTACGTAAGATTTAGATTATTTTCCTTTTACAAGAGTATAAGACACCCTGCAGAGATACTGTCATCTCAGTGTGTTATAATTATTCGTTGGACGAATTTGTATTACCGACTGGCGTGAAAGATGTTTTTAATTTATAAGTTTTACATTGTTTTGTTTTAGGCTGTGATACTCCTGAAAACGTACGCTGAGTACTCATTCAAAGTTCTTCATAGAATCGGTGTCCTGGTAGAGTGTACCCACTCTCACGAAACTGAAATGCAAGGAAAAAATTTGTGCCAAATGAAAATTTTATTATTTTACGTTACGATATCGTGACCATAACGTGTTGAAATAATTTTTTCTCACGAATATTTTTCAAATTCCAAAGGTTTTGTTACCTTATCTTAGGGTACTTAGTATATTAAATAGAATAGATATAGGTACGAAATAAAAATACTGTATGGTAATTCATTAAATACTTTTTACTTAGTGAATGTTTTTTGACTGAAAACTTTAATTATATTAGAAATCAGTCATAGTATACAGGGTGTTCGATTAACATTAACTCAGTCATATTTGTTCGAAAAATATTGTACGGCTGAGTCAATGTTAATGGGACACACTGTATACCTATCACAGTATTAGCCCCTCTGCAAATGTACACACATATGCATACACTAAAATGGCAGTTTCTTCCCTTCATTTTCATCAATTAAAATTCAAAAAGTAATGAGTTCACTCTCAAATTTTCTTTAGTGAACATTTCTCTTCTTTTAGGTTAGTTGTTTCAAGTAGATTTCGTAGATAATTTTTACTTTTTGCGGAGGGTGGCATGTCACCAATTCGGGAAAATTTCACTGTAGTTTTTCGATCATAGTTCTCAGACCCCAAAACCCCATTCACCTCAAAAGTTTGTGTATATATGTGTATATATATATAAAATAGCAGGTAGAGGGGCTAACATTTTTTAAATACTTTTTTAAATTTTATTAAAATATTAAGCAGAGATGGTATGTTAGGTTGTGAATATCATGAAACATAAACATATCCATCCCGCAAGTTGATGCTACCTCCTTTCACAGCTTTCAATTCCAAAACTATTGCGCCTCTCAAAAAAAGGTAAAGGACCTAAATAGTAGATAATTTTTATAAGAAACTTTTTCACTATGAATAAAATTTTCTGCAGTATTGAACCTTGGGTGAGAAAATCAGGAAAACAACTGTGAACTATGGTTTCAAACATCTTATGGGACTGAGAGGTGGGAATATCTGATTGAAAGGTAATAAGTAGTCGATTTTATTTAGTTAGCCCCATAATACAATAAACCTCCAAGGGGTAAAATATTATTTTCATTTTTTCTTGAGAAAAAGGGGATGGTAATGTGGCGGACAAAAAGTTTGTCCCCACCGCAAAAAATACGTTATATTACCTGTTTTTAAGAAAAAAGTGCGTCACATTACCTGTAAACTTACCTATTTATGTATACAAACACTGAAGCGCTATTTTGGGGTGCTTTGGCTTGTGCCAACCCTGAATTTCTGGTAACACTGAAGAATTTGTTGTTTCGAATATTTTTTTTTTGTAGCTGTGTGTGGCTGCGTGGGTAGTGGTGCATGCGCATCTATGGAATAATTGGCTTAATAATATCGGGTTATAATTTCGTGCTTATATGTTTATTTTATATATTACAAAATTTGTCAGCTAACTGGAGGGAGTACTTCTTTACAGATTGATACCAAATTCAGCATGTGTATATTTTGGGTCTATATCTCAATCAATTTCCAAAGGTGGAGAATCCGTCCGTTAGTTTCCCACCGGTGGTTATTTGAATTGGAAATTTGTCGATAATTGTAGCAGGGCATAATTCTTTTCGGATTGGCATAAAATTGGTTATTTGCATATGAAATTATATCAGTACCTATACTCAATTTCTTAATTGATTCACCGCATTAGTCTTCAGAAGCAGCACCAATGTTGCCGTGACCTAAAATCACTCTCTAATTTCAATTTATTTATTTTCTCCTATTTTTTGTTTTAGACGCCGCAAACAAGAACCATCAACCCAGCTCGTCACTGGTGAGTTTACCGACACGATTTTTCTATTTTAGTTAATTTTTAGTTCTACTAAAAGTCAAAAAATCGTTTTCGCGATTAAACGCTGCAACGATAATTATTAGACTGTGAACTTAGCCCCTTCCGTATTGATGATGAGCTATATTCTGATGTGTGATGTTTTTCTTAACCATAAGTGTAATTGTAATTTAATATATCTGCTTCTAAGTATCTCACTTCTGATTCGATGCTGCCACACTTAACGGAAGCTGAAGAAACAGATGTAATGTTTTCTACGATTGAAAATAGCGTGCAAGAGCACATCTACTGTTTCTTGCACTTGCGTGCACAAATTACCCGTCAGAGGAAGTATTTCCAAGTTTGTAGGAACCCGATGAACAGGTGCCTACGGAGAAAGAGAAAGAGAAAAAAAAGAAAGAAAAACGTAGGGAGATACTCATAGACCATATTTCATTTCCTAGTCGATCCCAGTGGTAATGACACTCGCCTTTGGAATAATTAAGCTTTATGTTTTAACGCAGCGTGATAAAACCGCGCGTACTCGAGTTATTCGCGATTTCTATACCAAACCTGCTGCCCCTTTAAGACTATACATGCACAAAGCAGACACAGAGACAGAAAGAAAGAGAGAGAGAGAGAGAGAGAGAGAGAGAGAGAGAGAGAGAGAGAATGTATCTGTAGACAGTGAAAAACTTCGACACTCTGCCACCCTGACATTTTTTATTTAATTCTTCGCACACTATTCCCACAACGCCTAGACTGCTGCTGCGGTTGCTGTTGCTGCCTAAATACAGATGAGTTCCAAAACCAACCCAACTTTCGCCATTCGTTTCGCATACACCCAGGTCCACGATTTCGAAATTTATTACAAAATACGGGCATATCGTATGAATAAGTACAGTATATGGTATAGTAGGTATGTCGTATAACGTTTGCCTACGCGCAGTCTGGTTCGTGATTTTAATTTCAAAGGTGCCGGTTCAACAAAACATTGCTTCGACGACATCAGATGCGTAGAGAAAAACTTAATTAGCATTTATTGTAGCCGGCGAAGCGATTAACGCGGTTTTAATTACAAAGTTACCGGTGTAGCAGTTAAAACAAATAAAATGAAAACAAAAAAACACCAACTATCTGCTCTCTCTGCAGCGTTATTGGGCTACAAATTTTCGAGTTTGTCCAACAGTAGAAGACAAAAACAACAACACAGACTGAGACAGACAAACAGAGAGAGACATACAAAAAGTGAAAAAAAAAAAAAAAAAAAAAAAAAAACAGCAAAGTAGAGTGCGTAGAGGACCGTAAAAAATGAGGAGCATTGTTTTTTTTTTGTTTTTTTTTTTTTTTTGCACCATCTCCATCACTATTATTGTTATTATTATTATCATTTTGGCGAAATATTGTCACGAATTAGCGGTTTATAGGTAATTAAGAAGACCTAAATAATTCAAAAGCGTGTCATTTTTCTGTAGGTTACCGAATTTTCTCTTTCTCTTTCTCCCTGTCTTCATCAGTCTCACCATCCTCCTCCTCCTCCCCGAGACACTATATTCATTAGAAATGTAAATGAATTGTTAGCTGCCGCACGGCTGTGTAAGTGTCAACCTCTCGACACGTTTACTTATGCAAATACGCAAATTCTTTAGCAATGTAAATTACCCTAAAGGGAAACTATGGCGAACGAAATCGCTTCCCGTTGATTTTATTAATATTTTATGGGGGATCCGCTTCTTCGCTGCCGCCGCCACCGACCGACTGTACGTAAACTTAGTATTTTATTTGGGAGGTATCTTCCCCCTCCACTCCTCACTCAGCCAATTGTGCGTTCATTTTTACACCACCCTCGTTCGTCGACAATCAGAACTTTTGCATGTTGCAAATTTCTGACGAAAAAGGAAACATATAATTAGATTTATATTTTGAGACGACACACTCGTTATCTCAATCTGCAACGCGAAAAGAATGTTTTAGAGAGGGTTGAAATAATATAACGATTGTCGGATTTTTTTGGACGATTTAAAAACATACTGAAAAATGGCTGGTAAATCCTTGGGAATTTCTGTTTATTTTGTTGGTTTCCTACTTTCCCACTTTAATGATTAAACGGTCAATTTGGGGTGAAATTGTCGGGTTAACATTTCGAACCTGCGATTGAGGCGAAGGTGTAGGCTAAAATTTCTGGCCGAAAGTCCTGTTACTTTTTCCACAATATAAAGTGAGTAGAACTTAAATTATTATATTTTCATAATTTAAACATCATTTCATAAATGACGTATACATGGCCTTCCTAATTTTATTTTCGAGTTACAGACAGCTGAATTAGGTCCACATGTTTCAAGTATGACATATTAATTGTCTCCTCTTGTAAAATTCGTCACCTTATATTTATTGAACATATTGTTGTATGCTGCTTCTCATCGATGCTTTTGGTAACCAGAGTTGTTCAGTTTCTTTTTAGTTCTCGTTGCTCCAGTCGCAGGAAATCGAAAAAGTTTGATAGCAAGGAAACCTTTCTCGGGGAGAAAATGCTGCTGTACGATGGGTATGAAATGTCATGGTTTCAATTTTTTAAAGCCATTTCGTTCAAATTTCTGTCACAACAGGCCAAGCAGATACGTACGATAATGTGCCTGTACCCTAATTTTAAATCTGTATACCTCACAACGAAGTGGCACTGCATTGATCATCTAGCACAAAATTTTTGTTCATAACTCGGTTAACCTCTCTGTGTTGTCCTCTTGATAGTGCTAATTGTAACGTATATTTTCGTCTATTTTTAGAAATGACAAACATATTTGTCCACACATTTTCAAACACCAAAAATGTAGATATTTATCAACAATAATCATCCTATAACTCTTTATAAATAACCACTAAATTACCCGTATTCGATTTTATAAATATAGATATATTACCTGTATATTCATGACCTACTTGTGCATGTCCCTCGAGTACTCAACGAGTCAGCACAACCCTATAATAACAACACCTACCTCACTTAACCTATCCGACACCATACCCTGAACGAGTATATAATCCCTCGATTCAGTGGAAAAAGACACAGTTCCTCAACAGCTACTTCTAAGTACCTGGAACCTCTCTAGTAGAAGTCTCTGGTGAACAGACAGTCTTGCTTGTTGAATTGTGATTGTATATGTATTAATATTAACGTATGATTATTTATGTACTGTGATGTACAACTTATTATTTCATTAAATGTGTAAAATCACTCGTGTGTTTTAAAATATTATTGAGTCTCTAGTATATGTTAAGGTCCACTATAGTTTGTGGATGATAAACTTGAATTATTTTTAGAAGTATTACTGCTTTTAGTACGTGATATTTCGTGTATGGTGTAACATCAAAAGTGGTTCTAATTAGGTACATTACCACCTCTTTTGGCCGTTACACTAATAGATTTAACAGAGGAACTCAATATTTATCAAATGGGACTCAACTCGTATACCACCAAACATTTTAGAGGAGGCAACTAGTAGATTTCTAGAAATTTTAGGGAAGGCATTAATACATCTCAAAAAATTGTATGGGAGGCATCTCAAACAAAACCAGAGTTTGGTGGGCAATTCATCAGCACCGAAAGGTAGGTACTTAAATTTTGGGGGGGGGGAAACTTAATCAGATTTTAAAGATCTTAGCCTCCCATGAGTTCTTCTGGCTGAGAATTCAGGTTTCAAAATGTGTCACTGAATACGTTAATTTCACCACGAAGAGAGTCATTTGGATAAAACTTATCCAAGATATCGAACCACGTAACTCAATTGAAGAAGTCCAAACCTAAAACGGCAACTGATGGAAAAAAATTTTTCCACAATTATTACTATATGTGAATGGGTGGAAATGATCGATTCCACTGAAAGTGATTTTGTGATGATCGAAAACGATTGGTTTATTTGGCCCCAGCTAGACGGAACAGTAAACTCCAAATTTGGATGGTATGTAAGTCACATCAACTCCCTTATATTCTGAAAAAATTGACCCCCCTTCAACCTCCCTGAGTGTTTCCACACCTCACCGCCTTTTAAGTTTTGGAAGGAATGTCTTCTAAAAGATTATGGCCGGAAAATTATTGAAAATCACTGATCATGGTTCAAATAATTCCTGGAAGCATTCTATTCGGCCCATGGTTTGTTGTTTATGAAGTTTAGATTAATCCTTTTAGAAAGATTATAACACACGAACGAGGAAGTAATAATTTTTTGAAAAAGATCTATTCAGTATGTGAAATTTAGAATGAATCTCTTTCAAAAAAGATTAAAACATTTTGTGAGAATATGATAATTATTTGGAAAGAAACAATTCCGGAATGGATTCCTTTCAAATAATTCATGACCGCGAAAAGTGCTTAGAATGGAAGATTTCCTGTCAACGTTAATCGATCCGGTTACCTTTCTACAGTCCCAAACGATGTATAATTCATACAGATAGGTACCTACCTCAAAAAAGTGAAATGAGTTCCTTAAAGTGTCGGCCCATTTATGTATGTTTTTAAGAGGTAGCTGTGTTTGATTGACTTGCACCAGTTTCTGATTCGTGTTCTTTATACATTGCTGGTGATTATAGGTATCTACTGATAGGTATATGAGCTGAAGTTTTTCAATCTGCAGTCCAAGTGGTTCAAAACATGAAAAACTTTGCTCCAAACTTAGCTTCAAAAATGATTAAATTCCTCGCATTTATCACTGAGATCAACAGGAAGTTCATTTTCTATGCTATTTTGTAAGCTGCGAAGCGTTGATTGCACCAGTGGCGTTGAAAACTCTAGATTCCGGTTGGGGTTTTCCATAAGTGAAAAAAAAAAACAACAACAACAACAACAACAAAAATCGAATATTTCAAGTAATTTATCGAGTTGTATTTGTATGTCTTTCTGCACAAAAACGTATTGTCGACAGTATTCACCGAGTATTGGCGAATTCTTAATACTTTCCGAAATTCTCATTTTCGTTGTTAAAAAATTCTGGTTGTTAACAAAATTTTTATGAAAAAAATTTCATTCGAAAATATCTAGCTTCTCGTGCAATTTGGTATATCTGGTTGAAAAACTTATGACTTTCGAGAGAACTGTTTCTTTTGGTTTTCTTTTCTTCTACCCACCATAAAATTGAAGACGTTGTTCGGAGCCAAAAATTTGTTAAATTAATTTTTCATCGAATTTTGTAATTCAGTAAGTTGTATAAGTAATTATTTTTATAAGATAAAACGGTGGGAGGTCGATGATAATTGGTTGTTTATTCTGCCACCTCTTTTAATAATAAATTGTGCCGTCTGTTTAGGTTTCAGTGAAAAGCATTCGATTCGTTATGCATTTGTCTCATTTTGTTGCCAAATTTTACGGGAAACTGTCATCCGTACAATTATGCGGGTTTCTGTAGAGTTAATGATCCTGCTTCGAATATAGAAACATGAAAATAATTTTTATTAAATTGAGGATATGGATTGTCGGCAATAGTTTTCCCAAGCTGTCGCGTTACCTCTATGTATAAAAAGTAAATTGACTATTTCGATGGAAAAATTTGATGATAAAAGTTCGTTACGTTACTTTATTTACCGATTCAATTTGTACGTGACACTCGTTAGTGTCGTCTGTCGACTCTCCGAAGCTCTATGTATATGTTCACAGCTAGCTTAGAAACCATAGAAAGTATCAAAAATCTCGAATGGAAACCAATCACTGTTAAGAACGCAGAAATTCTTTGTTGAATTTATAATTTTCACCCCTAGAACTTCGCTTATGATAAAATTTACGTATACTTTGTTCTGTGAATTTGTTCATAATTCGTTGTTACAGACTTCATTATTTGCCATAAAACAAAATTGTTTAGCTTTTTTTTTTTTCAAAGAGTTTACTGATCATTTTCCGCAAACAATTTGAATGAGGGACTTTAAAAAGTTGGGTTTTTTGTAACTCGAATTGCCATTTTCTAACCAATGTCTAAATAAGATAATGCACTAAGCAGCAGGTTTTTGCGCACGAAACAAAATATAATTATTGTATTCGGTTTGGCATGGTAGGAATTTTAAACGATTTGTTCTATGGTTGAGAACGAATAACCAGCTAAAAGTTGTAAAAGATCACGAGTTGATCGACAAAATAAAAAGGTGGAGCTATATTTGCTAAAACGGAGGGAAAAAGAGAAAAGAGAAAAACAATTAATATTGTATTTAAAAAATTCTACGCGAAGATAAAGTTCCATTTCAGCCACAAACATTAACGAACTCCGAATGAGGAAATAGTATTATTCATCACCTACATAGGTATGAAAGAAAAAACCTTTCACTCAACAACATGATTGGCAATCGTTTATAACAAATCGTTTCACTCGAGAATAGGGCTACCAAACAAAAATAACCTGGAAAATGAATAAATGTTGTAAATAATATCTGCATGTATTCTTCTTTTTTTTCTTTCAAGTCTTCTCGTATTTGGTATACTTGAAGTATAACCGGTTTCCATTCGATATTGCTTGCTCGTGCGCTGCTCATCATTTCTACATAAAACGTTAGAAAATCCTCATCCGCACAAATTACAATTCAAAAGAATGTATGTAAACCACTTTCAAAGTATACGTATTGTGTATTTCAGTACGTAAAAAAAAAACTCATTCTTCTCTCTTCAACGTTCATAAGACGAAAATTATCGAATAACCGTTTTGAAAATTATGACCGACTTGATCTTATCTTAGTAAGTTTTTTTTTTTTTTTTTTCCAGCCTATCTCGGAAGTTTTTCGTTTCATAATATCATTTGACCTCATCCGCGTCAAGAAGCAACTTTGCTGCGAACTCCAGTCGTTCACCTTTTCAGTTAAGAAAAAAATACATACTACATTTTTTGGTTCCATATTCTTTTAGGATCTCGCCACTGACCCACCTGGCTGTGCGAATACCCTCATTCTTCCTAATAGTAATTTCGTGGATTCCACAGTCTTCCTCCTTCAATAGTTCATTATTCTGACGAGTGCCTCTTATTGAAAAGGTGAATGCGGTTTTCATTTCTGTGCTAAAAAATTTGAATTTATTCCTCTTTCGTTTTCATCTCGTGAACGTTTTTGCCGTCGTGCCTAGCATTTTTCTGTTCTTTTTTTTTTTTTTTTTGTGTGTGTGCGTTGTTTTTTTCTTGTTCGGGCATTTTCGTTCCTTTCCCATGACTCTGTGCAATAAATATTGTCTTTAATTAATTTATCATGCGCTCTAAAGAATCGCAGTCGGACGTACGTCTGACAAACTTCTGCATTACACATCGCGGAGACTAGTAAATAAGAAAATGAAAATATAAAGAGAAGAAAAAAAAAGAAAAAAAATTATTATACTCGTTTTGTGGACCGAATTTTAAGTGAGAAAAGAAAAGGAAATAGGTCCAAATGCGACAGGTTCATTTCAAAGATATATAGAAGAAATGAGTAGGTATATGCCTCGAACCCATGAACTTATTTTCTCTCAGATACTAAAACTGTGGGCTTTCTTAATTTTATTTTTTGGTTGAATAAAAAACCTGTCAATAAAACTGGCAAACGTTTTTTTTTTGTTTTTGTTTTTGTCTCCCTCTTCTTCGGATGTGGGTTTGATTGAAGAAATTTCGTAAAAACTAAAGCTTCTTCAGCGATGAAATTGGATGATTATATTCTATAAGTATCGAAACCCGAATCTATTTCCTTAATTAGGCGTCAAAGTTCTCATTTAGCTTCGATGTTAATTATATTTGTGACGAAATCACGTTAATAGGATTAACCGGAAGAGTTTACCATCGATTCGAGATATGAGAGATTTTCGAAATTCGAATGATATTTTAACGCAACTGCAGTAATCTTGTAGGATACACGAATTTTCACTCTTATGGCAGCACTTATCGACATAGATGATCCCTTAATTTGTTTTTGGAGAATCAAGTAAGATCATTTTGTTACAGCAGTCGAAGTAGTGTATTTGGAAGTGTAGGTATGGTGGGGGAGATTTGAAAATGATTACAAGTTTATCAATACGAAACACCTATTTCAGAAAAGCAGTGTTATTTTTCATTACATCCCTCTGCTTACCCGAATTCAAAATATTTTCTTCCTTATTGCAATATTTATTTGTTTAGTTGCATTTCGGAAAAAAGTATTTATAGGCCTAACCTTAAAGTTATGGTCATGTGTTTTTTTTTTTTTCTCTGCAGAGGGAGAAGAAATGAAGAAGTACTTTCGGGTTTAATTCAATATCTACTCGGGAAGTGTGGAACAATAATGACCTTCGAAAGGAAATCATCTTAATATCAGCCCCCTATTCATGACAAATATATCGACTTTGAGCCTCGGTGGTGAATCGAAGGAGTTGCTAAAGAGGGGATTTTGTTTATTTTATCGGTAGAGTTCTCTTGAAAATATGTTAGCTTACAAATTTTTCTCCCATTTTTCGATTGCGGTATCAGACTAGAGTTGACCAGCTGACGTAATGTTTCATGGGTTTTTCACCCACCAAGTTAAACAGTTTAGCTTTTCAATTTTTATAACGTCAAATGTATACCGTTGCACAGTCTACTTGCGTGCCATTCTTGAGAGAAATCGAAACATGTCTTCTATCTCTGCTTAGAAAACTGCTCTATACATACCTATAGCCGTACATCTCGTACTACTTCTTTATTTTAGAGTTTTGAGTTTTTAATCGTGTTAAAAAAGAAAAATACTTGATAATTGAATTAGTGGCAGTTAACTGGCTATTATACAATGAGGCAAAGAACCAAAACTTGACCCTGCAACAGCAAGACAAGACTAACAGTCGACTAATGATACTAGAACATGCCCTGACCGAATGTGTGCGAGCAACACTAAGAACAAAACTATCATAGTCATGATCGTTGTCTTGGTCTTGCTATTATTCAGTACTATTTCTGAATACTGCCGAGAACCCAACAGATATAGGATTTCGCCTGTGGCACAATTTACTCTGTAGCCTGTGAAAGTGTACTCTCGTTACTTCAACGCAGGCTCAATTATACGAACGACACATTTCACTCGATTCTTCTCATTTTTCCTTAAACAAAAAAAAATTGGTAGGGGCAAAAAAACAAAAAAAAAAAAAAACAAAACAAAAGGTGAAGCCATCAGGATTGCGGTAACAGGCGGATGAAAGTAACGAAATACGAGGAGAAAATGCAGTTCATCGAGTGAAATCATTGAGCGTTACAAAATCTGCTTAAAACTTTGCTCATCGGCTCGTGCCTAATGAACGACGTGATAGTTTCGTTCGAATTTTGCAAAAGTTGCTCGTTTACGGTACGTGTTAATGGACCGCTAAGTCGAGCTCGTAGTTGACTTCCGTGATAAATTTTTTTTCTTCTTTTTGTCTACTCTCCTCCCCACGGTCTCACTTTCTCCCTCTTTCTCTCTCTCTCTCTACCCTTTACCACCCTTCACCACCTCTCCTCTCACCCCCATCTCACCCCCATCTCACCCCCAACCATAAACTCATTTTTTCAACTATTATACCTAACCTCTGTCTCACACTGTCTCTGTCTCGCACTCTGTGTCTCTTGCTTTGGGTGCCTTTGCTTCTTCATTCTCTATCTACGTTTTTCTTCTCAATGCTTAGCGATTATTCGCCCTAAATCTTCATCGTGGCTCCACAATCTATCGGTAATGAAGTCTTTTTTTTTCTCTTTTTTTTTTCTTTCTGTTATCTCTGAATCTCTCACCACTCTTTTTCTTCTCTTCCTTTCCACTCTCTTTGTACCGCAATCATTTCGCAAATCAAAATTGTTATGCATTTGAAAAGGTTTTTTTTTTTTAACAAAGTTTCGACCTACCATTGTACAAAGTACACCATAATTCGATGAACAACATTGTGTGCCAATTTGTATTTAGTCGAGAGATTTCGAGTCGTCCGACTAAATTATTCAGTGTTCTATCCTCATCGCATCGACGACGACGTCGACTAATTTTTCACGGTTTTCGAATCATTGTGCCAGACAATCTTCCCCCACGCAGCCTTCGCCGAGTCTGTATATATTATGTACTACGAATTATAGTGTACAGGTCTATAATATTCTTCAAAATCGGCCTTATTAGTGGTATTTTTGTTCACTCAGCATCATTTTATGGGCACGAACCCGATAATTTCCATGTCTAATATCGAAAGTTCAAAGTTTCATCGCAGTGTACGTTTATACGAGGACGTTTTACTGCGGGTAAAAGTGTCGAATTTTTGTGATTATATTTATAGGCGTTCGAATAATTTACTTTCCTGGGACTGGTGACCATTTAGACATTTCAATCGCAGGAGGTTTATTTTCACAGCTTCAATAAGAATCGATGGATATTCTTGTGACAATTTTGGTCGAATTTAACGTTCGCAATAATAGCGCCAGCACAAATTCAGAATTCTGTGCATTATTCGAAGGACTTTAAAATGGTAGGTACTTGCAGAGTTTTTCGAGACTGTAGGCTACTTTGAAATTTATTCATCTGGGGACCGGTTTGCGGACAGACGGTTGGTAGTCAGAGAAATTTGGTTTACTCGTCGTGTAATTTTTCCGCAATCAGCGAAGGTAAACAATTAAATTTGAGCGTGGTGTAGTCCGTTGCTCTTTCCAACGAAACTACCAATTGAAAAAAGCTGTTATATAAATTGTGAATTTATCAGTTTCGTTTAACCCTTTGGAATTGTAGATAGCTGTAGTCACTACCCGTTTTTCGCAAATTCATCGTAAGAATTACAATTACTTTTGTCTCATAAAAAACATAGAATCATTAGTACCGCAGTACATTTTTCGAAACAAAATGAGAATAATTGGAACACATGCATGTTTTATTGGATTTTCACAGCAAAACTCACGTTATCTCATCAATTCTCATGTACAGTACAAGCTTACGTATACATACATATTTGTATAAAAGCCAAAATTGTGAGTTTAGCTTGGTTTAACTGCTGAAATATGAATTTGGACAAGATGATGAGATAATTTAGGGGTTCAAGACAAAAGTGGACATATTCCATAAAAACATATTTCGAGAAACACGTGTTTCAAGTTTGCTCCTCTCGTTTCATTTTGTGATAATTTACACAAATTATAAGCTCATATCGACAGAGAAATGATTTATAACTTGGTTCATCACTACGTGGAAAATATACCCTTTCGGTCGCTTAAAACCAACCATATCTCAAAAATCATAAAAAATGGACTTTATCTCCTTTTGATCTGAGCCCCACAATTATGAAAATAAAAACTTCGATTTTATACCTAAACATTCTCTTTAGAAAGAAAATTTTCGATTTTCCTTTGAAAATTTTGTAAAGCTTCGAATAAATCCAATAAAAATTTTTAGATTGTCAATTTGAAAGGGATTTAGATTTAACAAGGTTTATGGGTGTCTATCTTCTTGTCTCAGGGACTTCATATTAATGGCCCCCGAATAGAATGCTGAGCAGAGGAGTGAAAAAATGAATGAATGGTGTGCGAGGGAAATTAAGAGGATACAATGAGAGTCAAAAAACGAACACTGACCTGAGGATTCACTCATCTTCTCCCACTATTTCTATTGTTTATGGCTCTAATGCTTAGGCAATAATAACGTTCTGTAAAAAGAATACGTTTTCGTAAAATAGTATAAAATCAACTGCCAACAGAACTCACTTCTTCTTTAGCCACCCACATTTTCAATTTTCTCCACGATATTCGTTCGCTGTAGAATACGGGCAGTGGATATTAAAAAGTAATTATTCGTCGTATTTTTTTTCCTTCTCCATTTCTTATGTTTTTCTTTTGTCTTTTGGCTTTTTCATCGGGCCCCTCAAAGCTCAGGCCTATGCTCTGAATACGCTCAAATACAGAGCAAAAGACGTTCTCTTTAGTTTTTCATTCTGTCGGTTAATTTCATTTTGCTTAAAAGCATTTAGGAAATCCGATTGCACGCCCTCGTCCGACGACTTTTTGAAGGACTCGAAAATAAGGTCGTAAGCCTTTTTTTTTATCTGTTCCATTCTTTTTTTTCTTTTTTTTTCTTCTTTTGTTACCAGATAAAAGAATCGTATATAGTCTTGTTTTCGCAATTTTCATTTAACGACTTGAAAAGAAAGAATAAAGGAAGTACAGAAGAAATAGGAAAGAGTAGGAGTGTGTACAGCTATGTACGCCTAAAGAGGAAAATGCAGGCTCAAGTATTTCACCACTAGCTTAGTCTGGTATAGGACTGTCGACAGAATAAAAATGGACTATTCAGTTCTCGAATCGGTGTACAGACGTTGTCTTTTTGATATCCGGTTAAAGTTTTTGAGAAAAGAAAAAAAAGAAGAATGAGAGAGTACGTCCACGTACAATGGTTTTCAGATTACTATCTTTGAAATCCTTTTCTTTTCATTGATATGTATATAATTTGATTACGAAATGGGTGAGTTTTATACAGCGATAGAGAAAAAAAATGAGACGAACGATTGTTTTTTTTTTTTTTTCAGACGTAAAGGAATTATTTCCTTTTCTGTTTTTCTAAACCAGGACCCAGGACGTTTGTGCTCGTACGCGACGGAGAGGGGGCTCTCGAATATTCATGGGAACCAGCTTTATTCATCAATAGGACTTCTATTATAAGTCAGCAAATGGATTAGAACTTTGGGTTTAGCATCCATAGAGAATTACGTCTTCAACAGCTTTTCTAAATGCAATATAGGTGTTAACGAACTTGAGTCACAGCTAATGGTCACCTGAATTACTCGCAAAATTTCTTAGTTTAGGAACCTACAATTTTAACCTGTTTTTTCACTCTATCAGATACCAAGAAATAGGCCTACGTTCTGACTTTTTCACTTAATTATCTTTCCCCAGATATTTTATCGGAATAAACATCTGCATCTATAACGCAGTAAGAATATAATTCGGCTCATTAGAAAATCGGTTTCGATTTTAATCTCCCTTAACGTCCGTAAAAGTTGTTAATTCTCGCAGACTCAAAATTATATGAAAGGGAAAGAGAAAAAGAGTTATTGACCTGTTGTTGGAGCAAAACAATATTTCAGAATGAATTTTCCTTGAAAATTTTTGAAATATGGGCTTATTTTACCTTAAAACAGTGTTCGCAGATTACTCTTTTTTAAATTATTTACTTTCTTTTTTGACAAAAAAAAATTGAGGAGCTAACTAGGTATTGTTTTTTTTTTGTTTAAAATCGTCAATATAACTGTTCTCTTTTTATCTTCTCATCTTATATAAAAGCCATATTTTCGCCAAAATCAACTTTTTCACTCATTTTCCCTTTCTAAAGTACTCAAAAAATGTCCAAAGATGAATAAAAATTCAAGAATTTTCTTCTGTTTGTTTTTTATTGTTTTTAGTTATATATCATTTTTCCTCTGAAACATCCATGAACCCTTCCGTACAACATGTTAACGCAGGCAACATATCTTCTTTTCCTCTGCAATAAACCACAACGAGTAATGAAATTGTATTTATGAGCATGACTTACGTTAGAATAAATTCAGGATGAAAGTTCATTTCACAGTGATAAGAAGTGAAAGCTTTGGATGCAACAGAGTTTGAAAAATATGAAAAAAATATTATTTTCTATTTCATTCAATTATTATATTTATTACCAGAATGAACAAATACGTTATTCAACTTTCAACTTGAATTTTTTTATGAAGAAAAAACGTTAGCAAAATCTTCCAAATACGAGTCCCAAAAACTTTAATTTTTTGGCTTCAAATTTTAAGAATTATCTTTGGTTTTGTAAATAAATTTCATACAGTCTGGCTGTTCGCAATGACTGCTTTAAAATAAATCCCAATTTAAAAAAAAAAAACAAAAAACTGCCGGTAGGTATATTTTTTCTTCATGCAAAATTTATGTGGTGTTTAATTTGTAGTTTTTTCGTATGTTTGTTTATTTATATAGGTACTGTGAGGAATGCCATTTATGGAAGTTTTGATAAATGATGATTTTGTTCTGTGTAAGCTGAGTGAGCGGATCTAGTGAAAATAATCATATATGTACAGAAGACAACAAGAATGAGATAGAGAGGGGATGCATCTCCTTGAAACATCTCATGTCTATATAAAAGAATCCAGGGGGCTGTGTTTGTTTATTGAAGTGAAACTTCCTTGTGCTCGGTAGTAAACTAACAAAAGTCATGCAGGGAAGCCCGTGAAATGGAATAAACAAAATGGTAATGCAACGAAGCACGTGAAATGAAAAAATGTTACCACTGACCTCCCTTACGAAAGCTAGGCCCATTCAACACTATTTGATTCATTTCCCTTTAGGGCCTTCTCTGTACATTTTCATTCATTGCTTTCTTACCAGTAGAATGAAGGTTGCTTGATTTAATTTTGGCTTCGAAGTATTCTCCAATTGGTGAAAACAACTTTTTAAAATTTATATTACCTTTTTTGCATTTTAATGTTTACACAAATCAAAAAACGAAAAATCACTCTGCCAACAAAACATTCATTCTTCAAAATACAAATTTCAGCGTAACATGTTTCATTTCCACCGTGTATCCCAGTACACACTCTTTTTTTTTTGTTTGAAGCCACCTCCACCCATACAAAAGTAATGTGTAAAGCACCATGTAATGTAACCCAAACACTTCATTTCAACGCTGATACAAGAATTACTTGTGTTGGACTCTGGGGGCTTGGAGTCCATTGTAGTATGAAGTAGACGATTAATTAATTAAACACCGGAGAGTAAATAAAATAGAAAAACACAAGTACCGCACTAATAAATGAATTTAATTAAGAGAGAGATAATCACATGTATGGACACGACTCAACAACTGAACAACTAGACGACGCAACTGAATAAGAACTGGAGAATGACGATACAGTGTTACCAACTAGTGATTGAACAATAATTAATGTACCGACAACTTGCAACATTTTTCAAACAAGTTTTGGCAATCCAATGATTGTAAGTTTTTACTATCAAAAGCGTGTATACATCTGACAAGCCAAACGTGTAATGCGACATTTTTTGCTTCTTGGGGCTGGTTTGCGAACTGTTTGCAAATAGCAGACGAGCATTCGGAGGATGTTAGTCTCTATCAAAATTTTTTTGGTTTTTTGACGAACAGAAAGCGTTTTCAACTATTAATATATCGTTCAAATCATGTTCATCCAATTGTCCCAACTACTTCATGTTCGTTACATGTTGCATTACATGCTCTGTTTAGCTGGTGTTCTACCTGCCCGAATACAAAAGGGATTTGTTGGAAATTCCTAAGTACATTTGGACATTAATTTAACCCTGACATATTTTCCACAAATATTCTCCAACTCATTATTGTTTTTCAATTTTCACTTTTGCACAGATTATTCAGTTTGCGAATACCATTTGCTGCATATTTGCACAAACGTTAACCACGTTTGTGTCACATCACTTGTGACATTACCCAACATATTACATCACCTAGGTATGTACCCAGCTCAATGATCTATTGCAGTTTGAAGAAGAAAAAGTAATGCACCTTTTAACCTTTGTAGTTTTATGTAAGTATAAAAGCTCATTCTGATAAAATCCACAAACTTGAAAATTCGTCACTATGATTAATTTTCAAATGGATTTAATTTTTAAATCGTTTTTTCTCCTTATTTTACAATATTTCAGAAGGGTACATACCACCTATGAATTTTATGATGAAATCTTAACCAAAAGTTGTTCCCTGCGTTATCATTATATACGGATTATAACTTTACTCTTACTAGATGCATGTATAGACCTGTGTGTTGTTAACTGAAGGCAAAAGTAAACAAAAAAACTCCTAAAATTTAAAAAGAAAAGAAAGTAAAAGAAGGGTTCTTTGAACATGGCAAAACATATTCGGTCTAGAATGGAGGGAATGAATTCGTACCTACTTTTCGTCGACTTTCCACGAAACTTCGCCCTCAACTTTCCCTTTCGTTTTTTCCCTCTTGCTCTTCGGCGAGTCTACTTCGCCGAAATTCTGGTCACGTATTCACGAAAGGTGTACATTTTAAAATAAGCCGTACATTATGAAATGCGGAATTTTAGACTTCGCATTCTTGAGAGAACGTGTATATAATATTCGTTTCTTCTTGCTCCATGTCGTGGAAGTAAAAGCGGTCGAAAAAAACAAGAAGAAAAAACAAAAAGCAGAACTAATTAACGGCAGGCGTTCCTCATTTGGTGAAGCCAAAAAGACCAAAAGAATTTTTTTGGCACATAAAATGTGGCAATTTTTTTTTCTTTAAAAATAAAATAAAAATTTATATATGTATGTCAAATTCAAACTCGTTTATTTTATTTTATTTTTATATCGTTCAATTTCGTTTCAATTTACATATTCCATTAATTCTAAATATTTTTTTGTCCTCATGAAACTAGGAAGGCAATAATACTAAGTAAATTTATGAAGACAACTCTATATTATTTTCTTTTTGCGCCAATGCTCAGACGCATTAATGTCAAATAATAGAGTGTGCAAAATACGTACATTTCTTCATTTTTAACCGCAATTTTTCCAAAAAATAAAAAAATAAATAAATAAAGGTCTCCTCCGACAGGATCAGGAAGGGTGAGTAGAGTTTTTTTTAAATAAACTGTTTTTATTTTTTCACATTTGTGGAAATTTCATCCAGTTTGATATATAGCTAAGAAACGAGTGTATAAAGTCGACTTTTTATATTTCACACACACACATATACGCAGGAAATGCTCCCTCTTTCCCCTACCCGGTGTGTCTTTGGTACATTTCGACTACGTATATTTTTTTTTATGGTGCAAACGTCTGTCTGAATAATTTAAATTGTATTTCGTATCATTTTCTTGCTCACTTGCTACGTTTATTTAAATTTTTTATTTATCTTGCCATTTTAGTTCGCCACCTTAACGCTTTCAAAATTAATCCTAGGTGTAAGTTTTGAGATTAAAGTATTTTTATTTATTTTATCTCAAAGAGTGAAACGAAAAAGTTGCTTTGGTTGCATTGCATGCGCTTTAGCTTGTTTTAAATGGGTCAATTTTGTTTTTTTGAAGAATTTTTTTAACGAGACAGTTGGAATTAAGTACTGAAGAAGCTTCATTAAATTATTATAGAATATTATTGCAGATAATTTCATTTGAATGTTTCAACTCGTGGGTAGTGTTCAAGGGTTTCTTAGGAAAAATGGGCTGTTTTAACGTTTTTACTTTTAATATCATTTTCTGGAGCATAAATATCTAAAAAATAAAGTAATATATGAAATGAAAGAGGTAATGAGAGAATAAAATTAATCGCACTTCCACTTGAGACCAAAGTTCACAACATAAGAATAATTATCTTCTTTATAGACCATTAGAATCGGTTGAAAACTGTAAAAAGCAAATCCTTATTTCGATCTTGATTACGAGATTTTTTTTGTTATTATTGATGGGTTGGTAAAATTATTCTAAGATAATTTTCTTCCATAATATCAAACACCAGTAAATGATGAAACTGGAAAAAACAAAAAAAAACAAATAAATACCTACGAGTAGTTACCAAGCTTACGTCATTTTGGAGTGTATTCATATTTTTTTCCCCAAAGTTTTACGATTGGCTTTGATCTTGTAAATCTTTCTAAAAGTGAAGATTAAGACCAATTTTTCTCATCACTAATCGAAATCAGTGTAGGCATCATTTACAATAAGAGTATCTGACATGCCGGAAATTGGATGATTATTAAATCAGTCTTAATTGAGACTATCATTACGAACGAATTCGCATCATTAAAATTATAAGTCATGATTGCCATAAATGAAACAAGTTGGTCCCTATTTAGCAAAACTTATCTTTTTTTTTATTTGACGTCAAATGTTACTCTTTTTGGAAATGTTTGAACTCCTATTCTCTAAACCTACTGATCTTTGAAACTCCTTATGAATACTAGATATGTCCTCCCAAGGAAATATGTTTGGATCTTGCGATGACCACAGAGTTATACAATTCTTGTTTTCTGATTTTATCGTCACCTTCAGACACCACAGTAGAAATTGATGTCATCAATTTTCAATAAGGGATATAGTATGGATCAGAATATAGTTTATTGTCAACAAAATAAAACTAACCTTTATGGAGTTTGTGAAATACCTTGTTGTGAGAGATATTTACACAAGAAGGTCTTCAACAGAGATTGCGTGTTCTGCCACTTTGTATTGTAAAGTATGGGAGAGCCAAATCCTTGGCAAACACTGGCAATTTTGTAGCCAGTTTCGAGAGTTTATATACTGAATTTGGCACACACACACAGACACACATACATACGTATATGTACATAATTATGTCATACGTTACGTTGTTTCTTGCCTCCATTGAGGTGATAAGAAACGACTTAGCGCGTTTGGTACTGGGCTGTGACATCACCGAGATCATTATCAGGTAATTGATCACAGCCCGTGCCATGTATCTTACCTCTACGTACGTACAGGTACGAACATACAAACGCACAAGTGTGTTTATGTTTTATGTCATGTAGACGAGTATCGCCAGCCTTTGGGCGGCGACTGTCATTGAGGGGTGCAAGCCCCTATTACCTCATATGAGTGATGTCCCCACAGAGTTCATTAGAGCTTCATATGTGGCCTTCATCAATTGGCTTCTTCAATCATTTCCATAGGTTTTTTAGTCTGTTTGTGCTTGTTTTATTGCAAATTAAAAGAAAGAAAAAGAAAATGAAATTTTTTGATGAGTAAACATCTTAGTGCTTGGTTTATGGTAGGGGCTAAATGAGAATTTGGATTGTCAGATTCAAGTAACTATAACTTTTACAATCATAACTCTCATTTATGTATGTTACATGACATGTAGGTAAGTGTGTGATTGTGTGCATCCGCAAACATTCAGCATGCACACAGTCACACTATTATTATGTTTGCACATTAATCGTTCATGAGTGTACGCCAATAGAAATCGCACCTTTTTTCCCAATGTTTTAAAAATAGAAATTTCAAACTGAAGCTATCTGTCTCAGGAGACCCCGCTTTGCGAGAAGAGGCCCACTCAAAAAGTTCCCCGATTAATGTCAGGAAAAAATGAAGGAAAAATAGGCTGTAAACATAATAGAGTCCCCCAAAGCTTTCGCATTGGCAGAAAATTTTCAGTTACGCCACTGGTTGCCTTGGATACTTGTAGAACCTACTGTGACTTTTTAAAAGTGTGTTCACAGCTCAGTTCCACATACAAAATCCTTCAGTCATAAAATATTTATTCCGCCACATTTTTATTATGCTTGGTTTCCTCCTCCGCTATTTTAGTCGTCCTTGAGGAGGGTAAAAAATAAAAAAAACAACAAAAAACTCAACATATTCTCCCAAAATCGAAATGGAAAAACTTTCTCCAGAAACCAACAACAGGAAGGAAACGTCACATTATTCGTTTATACAACGTCGTCGAATAAATTTTTCAATAAAATACATTATTTCTGTTTTAGGCTTTTATATGTATGTATGTATGTATTCGAAATCGAATACTAGAAAAAAACCAAAATATACATAATACCGTTTTCTAATGTATTTTTTTCTTTCTTTCTGTTCTCCATTTACTGAAAATCAAGATGTACATCTTCACCTAAAAACCATAAGACACTTAATTACGTTGAGGCGAACGATTACACGTCAAATTATCTAATTTAATACGACAGTTATTAGCTTTTTCTGTCTTTTCTTTATGTAGGCATTCGTTTCTACGTTAATATTTTTTGTCGGTTTCTATATATAAAATTTTGTAATTAAATATTCTTCGCCGCAACGTTATACCCGTTTGGTGATCTCATTAACTTCCGGTAGAAATAATTTTTTTTTTTTTGAATTTTATTCAAAAAGAAAAAACAATTGTCATTGAAAAGAAAAATGAAAGGTAAACTTTAGGATTAAGTAGAGTGCGGGAAAAGAGTTACTCATAAATTCACAGCAAATATTCCAAAAAATGAATATATAGGCCTTTATTACAAAACGTATTCTCAGCAGCTAATTCATTGTAATACATTTCTTTCTCGTTATCTGATCGTGTGTTTTAATTTTCAGTCCGATGCATTTTATTTGATAACATTAACAGATTACTTGAAAAAACTGTATATACTATATTATACGTGTATATTTTCTCTGGAGTCGGTTCAACTAGTATTTTCTCGTTATGTTCGTTTGCATCTCTGTTTTTCTCTCTCTTCATTCTTGCTCTATGTGATTGAAGATACGAATAAAAATTAACGATACAAATAACATTTAACAAATATACTATAGTGTAATTTCGAAATAGTGTGCATACAAAACATTCTTCATGTCGTTAAAATTCTTCGAACCTTGTGTTTTATTGAGATTGTTTTTCGTTCTCGTTTGTTAAATAATTTTTTTTTCTCGAGCAATTAGGTCGAGAAAATACAACAAATTTCTATTTCCCCTATCCTTCTTTGTTTTCTTACTCATATCAAGTTACAAACTTGGTAGAAAAGGTGGAGAAGCGAAGCAAGAAAACAGATAAGTTTAAAAAATTAATTTTTCTTGTATTTTAGAAGTCTGGGTAGTATAGGCCTATGCGTTTAACCTACATTACATTTATTAGTTGCTCAAAGTTTCAAATCGCAGTGAACCCCATTCTTATTTTGCAACAATGCAGAGACGTGATAGGCCTAAAGAAAAATCGAGAGATTTCGTAAGAGTACGTCTCGAACGAAAGTTTCCCGCTAGTTCCAAAAAAGTCCCATCTAATTTTCTCTCTACTAGAACAGTTTTTGACCTCTTTCGCTGTCAACCCCCTGGGGATTCTTTTTATTTTTTTCTTCCCTTTTGTTCGTTCGGCCGAATGTAAGTTGTGAAAGTTTAATTCAACTTCAGGCTTCTCAACGTATTTCGACAATGTGGATACAATATTGAAACTGCTAAATTTCGTGAGTTAATATAGCCTATGTGTCGAAAATTAAATGTAACTGAACTTACAGAGTTCTAGTTCTAATCTAAAATGATTTTTCTATTATGTCGATTTGAATGCATTTATATTCGTAAATCTCTAAAGAATTCGGATTATCGCTTTTCATTGAAAATTTATTTGCTGTTTTTGTCAGTTTTTTTTTAAACCTATTATTTTTTAATTTAATTTGAAGAAGAATGTCGTCTTAAAATAAGTGGTCCAAAAACGACGTTCTATAAATTCTTCAAAGGAAGGAAGAAAATTTTCGTTAAAAAATAGAATCAAATCAATTTTAAAATTATTGTAACTATCGTGGAAACCACGCATGGAGGTCCAATTCAAGTGTCACAACTAACCGCGAATACTTTTGTAAGTATATAAAGAACAGGTGTGAAGTCGAAAAAAATTTCGGGAGGAGAACTCTACGATGTTGAAAAGACAGGCTCAAAAGCCAAACATTTTATTTTATATAGGTTTATACCATATAGAGGAAGAGAAGTTATAAATTTTAAGTACAGAAATCTTGTTATTATTTCTTCGGTCACATGAAAACGTAGAAAAAGTCAACACTGAGTGGGTGAAAGGGAGGTACCAGTCTTAGGTAGACAATTTTTTTCACGCCATATATCTGTAGGTGTTAGTGAAATACTCCTCCAGAAAATCATTTATTTAAAAAAAAAAAGGTTAGATCAGTGGTTACTCTTTTCGAAGCAACCCTGCCCTTTCACCCTGATACATTTCACCATAAATTTTTTCTATCTTTTATAATACTCTGAGCTGATTTTCCATTACTGTCCCTAAGATCCATGACTAAGCACCTTCTATTTTTTCAATTCCCCAAAAACATTTTCCCTTTAAATTTTTTTCAGTCTTTGGGCAAAAATTAAAAATTAAAAAAAGCGAGGCACAATTAGTAGAAAAGGAAATTAATTTTTGTTCCCATCATTTTTTCCAAAACATCTCCTCCAGTGGAAGTATTGTAGACAGAAGTGTTGTTACGATAAAAAATACAATAATAAATAAAATTTTATTTGTCCATGTGAAGCCTTTTCTTTCATCTCAGTTCTTGGGAAGCAAAAAATAAATAAAAATGACTACATGTTCCGTCCCATTTCTGCAAATGATTCAGTTTGTCTACAAAAACATGTCGAACAAATATAGACAACTATTATTCCTAATTCTTGGAATAATAGCTGTCAATATGATACCTAGCTTCTCACAAACAAACACCACCGAATACGCTGACAATAAAGAGTCATCATATTTGGCGGATGTTCAATGTCACGCCACCTTTTTGGTTGGTAATTTTTTATCTATAATAAAGAAAACAAAAGTGATGTTTTGTCTTCTATTTGAAGACATATTCATTCCTGAACTAGCAGTTGAGTAGAAATGTTAAGGTCCATACTCGATGTTATGGATATCAGGTCTCACCATTATTAAGTATTAGTAATAAGTTAAAGTTTAAATGTGTTTTGTAATAACTTGAAGTTCAAATTAATTAAAAGATAATATTTCGAAATTACCTTATTTGTTGAGATTATTCAAAACATTGAATTATTCTCGCAACACTACATGCATATAATTTTGTTTTCGGAAATGCACACTAAATCTCCGTCTCATCCTTCTGCTTCCACTTTATGCTCCACTTTTTTGTTTCTAAATTAGGATTACCATCAAGAACTACACAATCAGAGATATCAAAGTTTTCCTGTGAGTTGTAATAAATTCAAAGACGAGTCAACATTTAGCTGTTGCTCAATTGATAGACTTTGTCACAATAAATCATATCACTGTATGTAAGTATTTGCAAAAATGAGACCACATAGGAGAGAACACATTTTAAGATAGAGAATTAAATTATTTTAACTTCTGGAAAGCTACTTTATTGATAGCAACAGTGGCAGAATTTCCAGTCCTACCACCTCCCATACAAAAATCATTTCACAAACAGTTTATTGTAACATCTGATATATCGAATAGTCCATTTATTATGCACACCCCCTTTTTTTCGCTTTGTTTTTGAAAATAGAAAATTTTCCAAATTGACTCCCCTTACTTTTTGCGTAGATTTTTAATTTATTATCAGAAATTATTTTCAATCCCTATAAATACCAAAAACGTTCGTTTTTTAAATGACAAACCCCATTTTTCTCTTCAGACTTTAATACTAGAGCGAGTTTCATGAAGATTTGAGAGTTCAAACGTCAAAATCAGTGGAGCATTGACAAAGATATGAAGGTTAGAACCTCGTTTAAATCAGGCAATTTGCATATCGATTGCCACCGTGAAAATGGAAGCAGCAACCTAATCTAAATGTCAATATATAATATGCCCCTGAATTACAGATTCTTTCCTTCTACCTTCATTTGACAACAAGCTTCTGACACTTCCCAATTGCTCTCATGAATAACTGAAAGTAGACCTTTCTGAGAACACTTTCATTACTTCACATTATAATTTAGTTTATTTTCTGAATTTTCACTAGCAAGTAAACTTTCTTTTTCGTCTCCTGAAAAATGGCAAGAAGTGACGTATCATCTTTTTGAAAATAACCATAGTGATATTGATATACGATAGGTACTATATGCATTATATTCCGTTCATATTTTTGTTTCGAGAGGATTTGGCCCTTTAACCACCTTATCGGAAAACATTGAAGATCACCCTCCCAGTTAATGCACGGATAAAGATATTTTGCAGTAGGTTTATTCGTGCTATACTTGATACACGTATCCAGTAGGCTTTATTTTCAATTTATTCGATCAAAATACCGTTTTCATCCTCACTAATTTTAACCTGTGGGGTAAAATGTCGAAAATTTGAATTTAGTTGCTCACTCATTCGTATTCGGCGATTTCCTTCAAAAAATACCTACACCCTTCAACCTCCTCCCCTCATCCACCCCTACCGTCCACCCACAAATGGAAAACGCGTTGACGTGAAAAACCACCGAAAAATCGACGATTCATCGTTTTGCCCGAAGGAAAGAAGAAAAACGAGTCCACTGTTGAAGGTGGGTTTTTTTTTTTTTAAGAGAAAAGTATTTCGATACACCACGTACACATCATCAGCCTGAAGGTGAAAGAGGAAAATAAAAAAGTAGCAAGAAGAAAAAAAAGAACGACGCCGGTAGCATCGTAACGTTTAATTCTAAGTACGTTTTACGACTTTTAACATCATTCATTATGACTACCACAACGCCACTGTGCTCCATTGCTACGTTCTTATTCTCTGTGTACCCAGCATCATCATGATGTGGAGAGAAAGAAGAGAGACGGAGTGAGAGATGGGAGAGGATGCGCGAGCGAGAGAGGAAACGTGGGCCACAAAAGAAGACAAGTACACCGAAAAAAAAAAAAAAAAAAATCAAGCAGAAAAAGAAAGAAAAAATTTAACAAAAAAGAAAGCAACTACGAGTTAAATGGTTTGTAAAGAATAATTTCACACCTCGTGGCGCAAAAATTTCTGTACTCTCAACAATGTTTAACATCGTGTATATTTGCTGTACATTTTTTTTCATTTTGATTTTTTTTCTTGCCACCGACAACTTACCAGAACGTTCTCTATCTGTCTTTCTCTTTCGTATTTTTTTTTGTTCGTTCGCCGATCCACCGTTGAGTATTAAAAAGTAATTTTGAATTACGATCTTGGGCTTCGGCGTGTGAAAAAACCAAAAAAAAAAAAAAAAAAAGAAAGCGACAAAATGGAATAAAGAACCAAGAACAATTTCTTTGTTACGAATTTCGAAAATTGATTTTCAAAAAAGAAAGAAAAAAATCGAAATTACCATTATTTCGGGGTGCTTAACGTTTTTTTCCTCCCCTCGGTGCAACATTGGCAGGGTAAACCACCGCAAGAATGGGATATAGGGGTGAAAAGAGGAAAGAAAGAAGTCGAAACCTTCATTTTAATCGTTCGCACTTTACGGTTTCGTTTTTGCTTCGCTTCATTATTTTTTTCCCCATTTTAGCTTTTTCTGTTTTCGCCCTCTCGATTTTTCTTTTCACGTACTCCTTGAGGTGCGTCCGCACGTGAGCAATATGCCAAGCTGTGCAAATTAGGCATACAGCGCAACGTCGGACAAATACATTTTTCATTTGAATATTCTTCAAGAATTTGGAGGTATTTGTGTGATCCGATTCGGTGATTACTCTCTACTCAATTATTCAAATTTTCTAGGAAAGCAAATAAAATCATAACATTTTTGTTTTCGAAATTTTGTTATAAAGTGTCTTTCACAACATTCTTGTGTCTATAGTGAGAACAAAATGAGCAAGTACTGGTTTGTAAATGCTCGAGCATCTAGTATTTGCTGAGAATATGCTCCTAAAATATGGTTGAGTGAGCTTTCTCATTCTGAGTCGATGATACACACTACCCAGTAAATACGAATCCTTTAAATTTTTCACATTTAATTTCCTTAATGAAACTGATGGTGGTGAATGAGGATGCATTCTCTACTCTTAAGACAAGCACGTGTCTGGCTATTATCAATATGAATTCGATTCTCAATTTCCTTACCTCAGTAATAAAAAATCTACTATTGAAGATTAGATAATCTCCTTCCATTTGAATATACCCATTCAGGTCGATAATTTACTTGCTAAACACTTAATTTTAGTGAAATTTAAGAAGAAACTCGATGACGCTATGAACGTACTGTGAACAGGGCTGGAGAGAGCCTAGAGTTCGTAATAATTATTTTAGAAAATACGTAATTTAATCGATTTTTCAACTTTTTTTGGAGTAATTATTTGAAAAAGACCCTCTGAGTACTTTTGGGAAGTCCGGGCCCGGGGGAAGTATCCCCTTTTCTCCTGCCTGTCTGTAAAAGGGTGATGATGAAAATAAGAGCCACATTCCCTATTGGTTTACAAGGTGATAATTGATACCTTAATTTGATTTTAGGTTAAATTATTAATTAATGAAAACAATTAAATTTTCTTCCTATATTTGAAGACAAATGCTGTCTGTATAAACTTTAAAAAAAAATTATTATCGTCGTGGTAATACAAATACCTCAGTTTCAACTTTGAATTTATATACGATCAAATGCATTTTTGTACATAATCACCCATTCACTAGTTCAACAAATTTCGATTGGATGTTAGCCAATTTGATCTTAAATTCCAGTTGGAAAACTAAATGTTACTCGCAGCTTGGCCTGCGCCCGTAATTTCCAGTACGTGTTTTGCCATTCATCTGGAGTTACGAATTTCCCGCATCCCCAACAAAATTGTGAAACAGGCAAGCAGAAAAAATGGCAAATCGTGTGTAGCCGCCTTTATAAAAGATGCGACATGAAAAAGAGAAACAGATGAATAAATACAATATTAAGAAAAAGGGAGTGAGAAATCCGTTTTGTCATTTTTTTAAATTCTTTTTCGGTAGCTTTTGTTCTTCTTTGTACCGCCATGATTAAATGTAAATGATGAGTCAAGGTGAAAATGGACGACATTGCCCCAAGAGGGGCTAAAGACTTCGAAGGTGACTTGAAACGTTTCTCTGAACAACATTAATTAATTCCAAAAATTTCCTCTCGATCTGTTCAGAAAATCTGAAGTTATAGGCCAACAAACATAGTAACTTTGAGTTTTATTAATACATGTAGATAGATAGATTCTACAGAATGTTTAATATTTTTTTGTAGTACTTGACTATGGAATGTTATTTAATCAATAGAAAGAACCATTTAATATACGTACCCACCAATATTTTATTAAATTTTTCGACTGTGAAAAAAAGCCTTTAAAATCTTGACAAACATGTGACTTTTTTTGTGTATGTGTAATATTAGGTCTATTTGAGCACTTTCAGTCGACAGTAAGTTACAGTTTTTACTGTAACTGTTTTCTGCATATATTACAGATAACTGAAAGAAGTGCTCAAACAATTTTCTGCAAAGATGATGACATAAATTTTATATTTCGATGATAAATGCGATTAATGGCCAAATACCTTTATGGTAATTTCTTTCAAGTTAACAAAGACTTTGTTTAAAACTAAAACTAGGCTGTATTTTTACGCATTAGGAATCACAGTTGTCAAGTTAGTATTAAAATATTGGAAATTTGAAATATCAACAAGCACTTTAATTTGTTTTCATTTTCACATAGGTATTTGATCAGAATTTCAGCAATGTTGTGAAAACCATACAAAAAATTGAGCTGAAATTAAGCTGAGATATCAAGATACCATAGTTTCAGATTCTTTGAAAATTTGGCAGCAATTGTACATTTGGTTTTTGAAATATTGCTGGAATTCCCCAACTAGATTGAATCTATATCATTTGAATAATTACAGAATCCCAAGGAATTTCAGCAATAACTTGAGAAAAAAACGTACGATTTCAGTCAAATTTTCACAGAATCTTCACTTAATATAACTCTACAATAAATAATTCTCTCTCAATTGCTCTTAATAACATTAATTGTATGGAAGAAATATAACTGTTTCATATCATGTGATAGTAAATTAACAAATTTTTAATTTATCTGAACTTCTTCAACAAAAATTATTCATAAAATGAAAATAAATTACATGCAAGAGTAGCAACTTACAACAAATGAACAAACATCTAGAAAAAATTTGTAAAATGTTTTGATAACACTTAAAAAGATTCAAATTATTCAATGTATGGCCACTACTGTAAATCCGTAAACTTTATAGTACCTTCGGAGTAACTGTAATTCAAAATGTAGATTCTGAAAATTGCAAAATACAGAAAAACTGCTCAAACATATTGCTGCTAGCGCTCAAACGAATTTCTGCACTTTTTATTGCAGATTTTACAGATTACCGTAAAAACTGCATGCACTCAAACTAAGCTATTGTTGTACTTATTCATTGTAACATCTTATATTGCATTACACTTTCAATTACATAAGTGTAGACCCGCCTTTATGGAATTTTTTTTGGTGCAACAAAACCCTTCCCTGACGCGATATAATTCGTAGTACAACTTCCTTTGGAAGAAAATGTTGTTGTCGTTGTTGTAGTCTACGAATGTCATCTAGCAGGAAAGCTACAAGCATTGCACACATACGAAATACTACAGGCGCCAGCTTTTAACAATTATTAGGGTGGAATTCTTTTTTTTTTCTTTTTTTTTCTCTCTTTATTTTGTTCTTTTGGATTTCACTTTTTGGACCTTTTAAGGGGAGGTCGAAAAATCGTGTATATGGTATTGGCAAAAAGTGGCTGCCAATACGTTTGTGGAGTAGTTAATGATGAGTATACGAAGGGCAAGGGTCTAAACGAGGAATGAAAGGAGGGTTAAAAAAAAGGAAGAAAAAGAGACATCGTCGTCGTCGTCGTTGAAAACAAGCACCTTTTCTTTTCTGCCCTTCCACGATAAACGACTCTATTGTCGCAGAATGCAATTAGTTGACTTTCTTCTTCTTCTTGAGGTTTGAACTTGCTGCGCTGAGCAAGTCGAGAGTTGAGTAGCGAATGAATTCTCTGCTGACTGAATAAACACCCGCGCGCCGCTCCCCTTTTTTTTCTGTAGTATTTACTTTTTTACGTTTCATTCCGCTTCTTCCAGCTTTCATCCTTTACCTCATTGTCCGTTTCCTCATTCGAAGGGTTTTTACCGATTTTAATAAAAAAACGAATGGAATTTATTGGGCAGGTGAATGAGATTGGGGAACGTCGACAATTCGTTATGTCTTTTTTGCACCATTTGGCGAGACTGTGGCTTTTTTTTTTACGGCTTGTGAATTTTATGGACGTGTGTACCCACTTACGCGAAGGTAACAAATCAGATGAATGAGGAAAATGGAATGGGCTTCGGTGAGCCTGCACATTTAGATGCATATATGCACCTGATGGAAAACGTGTTTTACCGTATATACGGACGAATTTTCACGGTAAAAGAGAAAATCATTGGTTTTTTCGGTGAATTCGTCCTTCCAAAGTTTCAATATAAATCCTCAAAAAGTACGAAAGTGTAGTTTCTAACTTTTCAGGATATGTTCTGCAAATATCTATCGATTGAGAAGTGATTCTTTTGCTGTTAGCAGTTTCTTTTTGAATTCTACAAAGAAATTTTCTCAATAAAAAAAAAGATTAAAATCTATCAGATACGTTTGCCGGTACTTTTTATTCAATAAGGTATACCATTGAAATTTATATAGAAAAATAATTGAATGCTGTGAGTGGCGTACCTAGAAACAATTATGGGGCAGATTTTTACAAAATCCTTTTCACCACCACCCCACTTGAGATTATATTTTAAAAGCTTGAGAGGTAGTCAAAAAATTCCAGTGTGGTTTTTACCTTAAAAACCATCAATTCCTACGTCACTGTTTCATTGAATGCTTTACAGTGACACAAATTTATTTCATCCATTATATTTTCGTAAAGATTTTTCAGCTGGAAAATTGTTCCTGTGGCAGTAAATTCGCATTTCTACAGTATTAATTGTGTTCAAAATTTACATTTTCTCATATTATAATCCACATTTAAATTCCGTTGAATTGTATATCAATATTTTCCGTAGTGCTTGATGGTTATTATAGTGTATATGTTATATTTTTGATGAAAATTCTAGCCACAAGCTCCTCCTTCGATCATTCGTCGTTTGTTGTGGATTGCTTAATTATCTCTGTCTCCCTGCTCTACCGATCACACAGATCTTTTATTGCTTTTTATGATCGATATCTATGACCCCTGGTTATCATCACTCGATTTAGGTTGTACTTGTTGTTAGTTTTTGTGATCCTTATCGATTATCATTAAATTTAATCTCTATTTTTCATAGACTGCTATCATTTCTTATCACGGCTATCTATCACTACTATCACTGCTTGTTATCATTGTCTATCATCCTTGCCCATTGCTGATACTCGTTACTTCAGTGTTTATTTGGTACCTTTAAACCTTATAGGTACTTATTTTTAACAACTACTCGATGAATAACCGTTAAAAAAAGGTCTCTTTTTAGTGCCTTTATTTTTGTCTAATCATAATATAATCGTTGGGTTAAATTTTGATCGAACTGGTGAGTAAGTTTATAGAAATTTTCTGAACTTTATTCTTCTTGTTGCTCACATCAAGGGAGTAAGTAGCTCCGTCGTAAGAGAGGGAAGGTTCACATATTCTCACTGATCTCTATTGACTCCTCCCTTTCCAAAATCATAAAGTCACTGAAATTGACTATTTTTATATGTCAAACTTTAGGGGTTCGGGCCGCCAAGACCACCCTCCTCACGGACACTCTTGGCATACATGTATATTGCTGTTGCTCGAAATGATTTAAATGGCTGAAATTTAATTGATCAGTTGCTGAAATGATTCTGCGGTCTATCAGAACCACTAAAAATCAAAAATAGTCGAAAATAATTAAAAACTTTGCCCTTTTTCTGTTTCTTAACGAGAACTTCAGATTTTAATCATAATTCATAATTAGTTTACAATAATGTTTTATTTTTTAAATTTCTATTTCCGAATCTATACTCTAACGTGGCCTATTAGGAAAATCTATTAATCGTTTTTGAACGCTTTCGTCGCAGTAAAACTAAGCTGACCTACATTTGCAGCCAAAAATAAATAAATAAAATTAATAGCATTTCTTTTCCAGCTAAAAGGCTTAACCTGATTTCTTTCTTCCTTTTTTATTCTCTTTTTTTCTTCTTTTTCTTCCTTTTTTTTTGTGTGTTTTTCATTTTGCTAAATGTCGAGACTAAGATTCCATCGGGTTGGTATCAAATGCGATAAACGATGAAGAGAGAGAATGAAGAAAGAAAAAACAACAGGAAAATACGTTGAATTTGATTAATGATACAAATTGATTTTAATACCATTAGGAAGGAGAACGAATATTTTCTTTAACAAATATACCTATTATGGTTTTATCGTCATTGTTGTGATGGAAAAACAGTCGTAAATGAAAAAAAAAATTTGTAGATATTATTAACCAATACGTTAGTAGACTTTTCAGCATGGTTGCTTTATGTGTGGTGTAGTAAATACAAGTTGCTGAAAGGTCAACAGTTGACGCCACTGGATTCCAAATTAGTTCCATTTATTTGTCTAAAATGAAAATAAATTACGTGTGTAAGGTAAATTAAATATTCTAGTTATCTTTATTTTCACAACTATATATATTTTGAATCGATGTGCGATTCTGATCTATGATTTTTGCATATTTCTCCAAAAATATTCTGTTCATCTTTGCACAAAATATCTCTTCGGCTACTTTTTTTCCATAAAAAATTTTTGCTCCCTGGTCGGAAATTCTACATTTTAGAACTTAAAAACAGAAACATAATTGCGAATTTTTTAGAATTTATTACAAAAGCTATATATCTGTTATTGTGAAATACCAGAAATGGAAACTGTGAATGTCAACAATCAATGGTGAATGTCGACATAAGCCTGTTTTCGTGGTCAAATTCGAAAAAAATATCCTTGTTTGAACACCCGCTGGTGAATGTAGACATACACCAAGAGGTAGAGGCGAATGTTAATAATTACGTTTTTTTCCAGTAAAATCTAGCGGTGCTTTTCCACTTTTTAAAAAAATACATTAAAAAATAGAGGATAAAAGCGTTTGTCTTGAGAAAAATTCCAATTTACATGCGCAGTTTAGGCTCTGTTGTGGAGAAGATTCATTTGCCAAATTGTTTAACCAATGTAAGAGTTACTATCTCTCAAAATATTTTTTTAAATGTAAATAACCTGAGACATTCTATTTACGTGTATTGAATTAAAGATGCTAAAAATAATTTTTTTCATCATCGACGAATGGGTTTGAAATTCCTTAACCTTTGAGCTATGAACATTTTCTCGTCATGTAATCTTTCATAATCTTTAAAATTCGTACGAAATTTTAAATTGGTAAGAAAGTATAATTATAGTTTTTTTGTTGAAAAGTAGCATTAAATATTCAGAAATTGTTGAATAATTTCAATTATCTTAAAATTCTAAAAATTTCGGAAATCATTTCGTAATTATTGTGAAAAATATTCGGTTTTCCCCATACACTAAAAGTATTTTTTGTAACATAAGGAAATAATTAATATGTAGCTGGTTTTTACAACACCTCTTTATAAGTAAGCTATATTTAAAAATTGCGTAAATATTGACGAAAATTTCCACTAACATTGTGCTACAATTATTGCTATATCCAAGAAAATTAACTAACTTCTCTTTACTAAAAGTCTTGGAAAATCTCATCAAGAATATGACCAAAGAATACGCAGACCTTTTTTATGAAACTATTTTCAGTTTTCCTCCTGTTTCGAATATATAAATAGAAAATTATTGAAAAAATTTCGGAGGGTCGACGCAAAGAAGAGCAATTTCATGTTTTGATCATTTTTCTTTGACATATAAATCTGGTAGAAAATAATTTTTAGATCCTCACCATAATACAGAAAATCGTCGTTTCCTGTACCAAAGCGACAGATAAGATTATTATGACGATATTTGCGTCAAATGCTATTTGAATATCGAAGATGGATGACTGACTTCAAAATCTCTTCGCCTTGTGGTCGTCTTCATTGTCTCTTGAATCACCGATACCTAAAATTTAGGCTCTTTGTTATGAAAATGAACCCATTTGTCAATTTATTTCGATTCATAATGACGCTACGAGGCAAGTGAACTATTTTCGGCCCGGGAAATAAAGAAAACCAGAATTTCAAAATCAGTAAGTTTACGTCATCGTCTTGCAAGCAGCTTCAGGAATGGTAACCAAAATCTTACGTTGTTATAGCGGTCCTATGTTAACAACCGGGCACTATTTGGTAAAACTTGTCCACAACACGTGTAAGATGACCATAATCATCTAACCCGTGTACAACTTTTAACTTCGTCATTTTTTGATAGATCTAGATTTTTGTTTTTTCTTTTCTGCCGTTAAAATCTGAAAAGAAAAAAAAAAACTCAAATTCATTGGTACTGCAATGATGAAAAATTCATTCGACTAGCTTCGAACACGTTTCATATTTTCACTTCACGGTCGCATTTGTCTTTTTCCTTTTTGGTAGGCGACCATATCATCGATCTAGAACTACTACGACACAAGAAATACGATATCGCAACACATTTTGAAAGTGATAAATAAAAAAATTTAAAAACAAAAAACAGAAAACAAAGTATACCTACTCTCAGAGTATTTAAATTATTATTAATTCAAGAACACGAAAACACGGTACATAATATATACCTTTCGAAACTGACGCTCGTGTAATAAAATCAAAATCGTCGATATCCGTTAATCATCGATACTATGCTGCGGAAAAGGGCTTTTGAAGCGACACAAAGCTTACCAAATAAATGTTATTTAATTTCAAAAATGAGTTGAGAATCAGTTCGCCCGTGCTTCAATGAATACTTGGCTCCGAAAATATGTAGGTACGGTACACTTCAGATGCTTATTCTAATGTAAACTAAGCTAATTTTTTGTGGGTGTTTGTGTGAGTACCTATGTTTTTTATTATTATTATTTTTTTGTTTTTTTGAAAAGGGGCTCTGGCTACAAAGCCATTTTACGTAGCGTTTGTAGATTATTAATGATTTCGATCGGTGGGGAGAGGGAGGAAGGGGTTGGCTGGGATTCGATGACCAGTGAGACCGCAGCATGAAATTTTGGGTTACAAGTGAGAGCATCAGTTGAACTAAACCAAACAAGTCGTCATAATTGGTCAGAAATGTGCCGGTGGCTGATCTAGACCCTACAGACTTTCAATTGTAAGGCTCAGCACCTAAGTCACGCGCACCATCTATCTCACATTTGCTGGTTGTGATTTTATTTTTGATTGCGGTTGCCGTAGCCTAAGCATCGTGATCAAATGTTTTTTTTTTTATTCCGCAGCTTTATAACATACCCTGTCGATAAATTTCAAACATTTGAATTCTTCGTGTAGTTTTGTTTTCAGGTGTATGTATAATTTATAATACAATTCATTATTACTTAAGATTTATGTATAGAAAATATGAATGAAATTCAACATTTATAAATTTCTGGCTGGAATATAATGACTTGTCTTTTGGAGAATAGCAATATCTATCTATCTATCTACATATCTAATTATTTATCTGTACTATTTATATTTATATTTATGTAGGTACTTATGTTGATAAAACTCAAAGTAAATAAGTTTGTTCGCGCATAACTTCAAAACCACTTAAGTAATAGATCGAGAAAAAATTTTCAGGGAATGTTCGAAGGTATCGTCGAATTCTGTAGCCCCTCTGTCGGCAAGGTTGTTCATTTTCTTCAATATTCATCATTTACGTTTTCTAGCGGCAATACAAAGATGAACAAATATGAATAAAACGAATAAAAGAGACGAAAACAACTGATCTCTCACTCCCTCTCTCTATCCTATTGCTATACCTATGTATCTGTCTCTCTTTTTTTTCACATTGTCGCATATTTGCAGTTTGCCTTGTTTCGCAATTTTGTGGGAGGGAGAAAAATGCAAACTCTCAATGAAATGTCAAAATACGAATTGCGAATCGCCGATGTAGGCGAAGCTACAGGGAACATCTAGTTACCAATATTCCATATGGTAAAAAAAGTGTTCTCCATAAGTTCTATTAAAAGAGTGACTTTTCAGTTCAGAGAGAGTTATTTGAAAACAAAAATTCGAAAAATTTATAACTCCATGTAGAATAGTGGAAAGAACTTTTTTGATCAATAGGAAACGACGAGAGTCACATGGCGTGTGATACAAACATAGTCACATCTTTAGAAAAGAAAGTTATATACCTACTAATTTAGAGATTTTAAGTTCCTAATTTTTCGAAAACTTAAGTTCCTGACCAGTAGAACAGCCTCTTTGGAGAACGAACTCCGCACGTTTCTTCAAATAAAATGTAGCTGTTGTAGATATTTGCCCATGGAAATCGGTTAGACTTTTTCAGTTTATTAATTTTTAATATAAGCTTTTATTTAGGTTACTAACGTAACAAAATACGTAGTAGTTACTGTTCCAACCGCCGCAGTCTTTTAGTGTTGGAATCTGCCATTCGGTGTGATTTTCTATTAGAAGGAAATCTGGTTACTTTCGTGTGTTTCAATTCCAACCCCCCCCCCCCCGATTTTATTGTCAGAGATATTTTTTCTATGAAAGCTTATCGGTAAAATTTAATTTTACCTTGTATTTATATTATTTTACAGGCCATGAAGCCGCCCCTCGGTGTCGCTTTGGCTTTTGCCAGCCTTGGATTTTTTCTGGTAACACTGCAGAATTCGTTGTTTACCTTTTTTTCATGTCTGTGTGTGGCTGTGTAGGTAGTAGCGCATGCGCATCGAAGAAATAATTGGCGAAATATTATCGGGAAATAATATAGGAGAAATAATTTCGTGAAATAATTTACAGCTTATACGTTTATTATAGCAATTCTTTCATTTGTTGGCTGATTTCATGTTAATGAAATTTTCTATTCATTCTTATTCTTTCTGAATCTTGATTGGTTCGTATTAGTGGACTGCAATATTTTTCACTTATGACAACTATGTAAAAAAATTCAGTGAATTTTCTTTGAAAATTGGTGCGTTCAGCTAATAGGTTATTTGCTACCTAGAATGTTAGTTCAAATTTAAAGGGTTCCTGATTCTCAATTTCGTCCTTGAAATTATGTCTTTGATCCACATTGCTTCGAGCCAAAATACTATGAAATTGTCAACTTTTTTCTCGATGATATGTGTCTAAACAAGCTACATCCTGAAAAAGAAGTTCTAAAAGAGATATGCAACCTGTATACCAAACATTCAAGTCTCTACTACGGAACCCAATCACCTGTTAAATGAATGAAAACCTTTCCAGTACACCCTGTATAACTAATACCTAACTACTGCCAATGTTCAGTAAACTCTGCAGACAAGTAACCTGAATTTTATTTCTCTTCTTTTTTCTTTTTTTTTTCTAGAAATTATTCTCATTTTACGAAATTAACGTTCGCATAATAGACTGCGTATATGTGTACTTCGTACACCTACTGTTACTCGTACAGCTTGGGGTTTAAGAAATTATTATTATTTCTCGTTCCATATAGCATGCGAAAAATATTTATCGTGTTTGCATAAATTTTATAACTAGCTGTGAAACAAACTATGGTGGTTGACACGCCCCATTTCTTTTTTATTTGTTATATTTGCTCCTTTGCAACATATTAAATTATAATAAACAATAAAAAAAATGAAAAAAATTGGAAGGAAATCACGCCAAAAGTGGAGAACAAGACTGAACATACATCATATTATGCTACAGAGAGGATAAAAAAAACAACTCGTTCCATACTAATTTTGCTCATTCTCCATCCCTCTTGCTCTTTCTCATCTCAGAAGTGCAATATACTTAAAAATATCATCGTGAGCAATACAACCGTATAGAATTTTCATAAATCTCTTTTTGATGGCGTGTGCTCGAAGCTATACATGGAATACGAAAATTATGATTTCATTTTACTGCATATATCTAAAAGTATATCGTGGTGAGTTAATTGGAAAAAGAAACAACAAAAAGAAACAACAACAACAATGACACGTCCGGACTGTTGATTTTTTTTTTTATTTATTTATTTAAACACGAAGAGTTTCACGCCGAGAATTTCTAATACATTTTCGAATAGTAAAGGGTGAAGGAGAGAGAAAAAAACTGCTAAAAAAAATACGTTTATATCATCCTTTAATTTGCCAATTAGTTTTGACCCGTTGATAATTTAACTGCTGAAGTGTTGGGAAGAGAGTGATTAATGCGAGAATAATTCCTATTATCTTAATTACTTGTGACGGAATTTCATTATGTCGATGTCGTTGGTAATCGTTTTGGCTTTATAATTGTTCGACTGCGTATGGAGAGAGGATGTTGGAAAATTGGTGTGGGTTGGAATATATTGCGTACATACACATATATATATATATATGTAGGTATATGATGAGTGTTCGACCAGTTGCTGGCTGTACTTGGATATAGTTTGCAAGTAGTAAAGTTCAAATATTGTGAGTTTTTTACCGAGTTTGCTTGCAAATGGATATTAAAATTGACATCATTGTGGGATTAGGGGTGGAAGTCATGAAAATTATCCGTTTCATGAGAAAAAAAAAAGGTTAGTACCATTTTCTCATTTTGACCTAATTTTTATATGTAGGTATGCGTATATCGCCCAAAATTTTGGGTTCACTGTTTTGAGAAAACTACGAGGTGAATATGGCTAAAATTTTCACGAGAGATAGTTATTCAGGTCTGAAAGAAGTTTTTTGCTTATCGGTTGATTTGTTTCTGAGATAACAAATTTCTGGAAAAGTCGTTTTTCCGGGATTCTGAGCAAATGACAAAAGAGATCGGGCTGAAATTTTCACGATAGATTTTAATTATAATGGTAAAAGTCTCTTAGAAGTTTGGCGCCTGTTGTTTTAGTGGTTTCCAAGAAAACTGGAGAAGAAAAATTTTTGGAAAAAATTTTGTGTTCATTGTTTTGAGGTAACTTCCTAAATGGTTCGGCTGAAATTTTTACGAAAGATAGCTATTGTATGGAGGCAGGTCAGAAAGAAGTTTGGTGCATCGGTTTATTAGTTCTTGAGAAAACTGAAAACGAAAAGTCTCTGGAAAAATGGTTTTTAGTGATGAAACATTGATAGAGCGATTTTTTTGTTAAAGATATGGATAACTATTGATAGTTTTTTGTAATTTCCTTACCTGAAACCAGCAATGAAATATTGATCTAAATATCAATTAATATCATATTATTTAGCAATTTTTTTCAAGCTCTCTCTGTCTATATATATCGTCTCTATCCTCTCGTCTCTCTGTCTCTCTGTATCTCTAATCTATCTGTCTCTCCTGGTTGCTCTCTTTCCTTCCTTGTCTCTCTGTCTCTCTGTCTCATCTCCTCTCTATCTCTCGTCTACTCTATCTAGCTCTCTATCTCTCTCCTCTCTCTCTCTCTCTCTCTCTCTCTCTCTCTCCTCTCTCTCTCTCTCTTCTCTCTCCTCTCTCTCTATCCTCTCTCTCTCTCTCTCTCTCTCTCTCTCTCTTCCCTCTCTCTCTCTCTACTCTCTCTCTCTCTCTCTGTCCATCTCATCTCCATTTACAAACTGGGTTTTCTTGAGAAGCATTGCTGCGCTAGAGTTTTTTTTTCATTTGTATGACTTGTAATTTGAACCTGATTTTAGACTGGTTGACGCAGTTTTCTCTTCCAAAAGGCAAATTTAAAAGGTCATTAAACAGATTAATTTTCTGCATAATGTTATTTTCGGAGATCGTTTCTACTTTTCAGGTACTTTGTTCAGTAATCCATTTTTTCATTGAGTATTTGTCAGTGCCATTGTTAGTTGGGAACAGTTAATGTCTGCTACTTGTCTGCCCCTTTGGTAAGGATGGTTTGCTCATCGAATTCTCTTCATTCCCGACAAAATGTTTTCTCACCAATTTTTTTCTCAACAATCGTTATTACGTGACGTTGATGAATGATGAGCAAGCAAACAAAGCTGATTTTCGATTCTATGGTGATAACGAACATAATTAATTTGTTAGGTTTGCTGCTAATTTGTTGGCGATATTGATACAGGTTCGAGTCAAACTTGTGGTTAGTTGATGGAGAGAACATGATGAAATTTCTTCATTTTCAGTGAATCAGAGCCAGTAATTACGTTTTATAGAAACAATTCGCATCACTCGATTACAGTTCTGCCAACAACACATAGAATCCTAGACGTATGTGTCCAACTTTAGGCAAAAAGTCGTTTGCATTTTTCATTTTTTATCATCTTTACTCTACCAATATGCTTTGTACGTATGATTTATAACCATAAATCATCTCTTTTTTTCTTTCGTCTCTCCTTTCTCCTTCTCTAAATTCGATGTCAATTTGTTTAATTTTTACGCATCTGAAGCAACTCCGCGACTAATTAAAACAGGAGAAGGGTAGAACAGTTATGTTTTACTTTCAAGTTCTGAACTAAAATAAAAAGATCGATCGGAATTCAATTTTATAATTTTAAGAAATAACAAAATTTTATCTTTTTGATATCAGTTTTCCAAATTAAATACTTGAATTACCGGTACCTATTCATTATCTGATAAAAATAATGAAAATTTAAAGCTAAATATTTTTTTTAAAAGATTATTTTATTGTGATGAAGAAAAAATTCAGTAGGTTAATTTAAGCTGATATGCAGTTGAATTTTTTTCACTGAAATTTTCAAAATCAATGCAAATCGTAAAAATTATAATAAAGCATCCCAAATAGAAGGCTATAATTGAAAAGATTTCGTTGGTTCATATTGATAATTTATAATTTGAGTTTTCAGCGTTTGAAAGTTCTACTAGGAATTTGAGGCTTCTTGAAGTGACAGAAATTTTCATAATAATTTTTTTCAAAAGTATAAAGTCAAATTTTCATTCAAATTTAAATTAATTTTGTAAAAAATTTAGTTGAAAATTTTACAGCCACTTTAGTTGAAAGATCATTACGAAATAAAATCCTCTATCTTAAAAAACAAGAAAAATTTCCCTGGCAACCGTCTACCTTCAGATAATCGTAAACGAAGGCATGGGAGATAGTTAAAAATTCTGGGAGGGATTTGTCTCTAAACCACTCCCATTCATACGTCACTGACAGTCGATCTTAGTCTAAGCCTGGTATTTATAGTTGACACACAGTGCTCACTAATCTAAGTGTCAGTTCAAAACTTGCAGTTCTCAGCTACATTTTTCAGTGAAACTAAACTTTTTTCATAACTTTAATATAATTTGTCACAAAGAAATCAAGGTTCTTCAGCCTCACAGTTTAAAAACAGACCTGTAGGCGAGTGAATACTTAGTGACGACTATGAATACTGACCTTAGTCTCCATCTTGCTTCCACGATTTTTACTAAAGTATATTAACTTACCGTGGAGAAAAAAAATTTAATTTGTTGTAAATTATTTAAGTAGCAAAAATCGCTGAAATTTTACAGTTTGTTTGTATTTTTTTTTTCGAATTTTTCATTTGGTGTGGGTGTTGCCGAATTGAGTCTTGGTCTTAGTCTGACTGAAAGTGGAAAAGTACAAAAACCAAAGCCAATTTTTCTCATCATCATTTGTTACTATGTGTTGAAACCGGTTCACTGATGTATCTGCTGTCGGTAGGTATCGCTCACAGTATTAAAACATGTAATTCGTAAGCTACAGAGTACTGTACCAAAGTTCCAAGTTGAGGATGCAATTTCGACGGATATTTCTGGGGTAATTTTTGGATGACTGGCTGTCAACATGTTTGAAACTTGATTATAATTTTTTCAATTTTTCGAACAAGTTATGCTACTTCAGTCTTCGCCGTCCCTATGTATCTAATCGAAAGAGAGGCTCTGATAAAGAAATACACCTTGACAATTTATCGGAGAACGTTAAATATTTTCTAAAATTAATCAGGAAACGACGAAAAAAGAAACTGTCATTCTGTTCTTTTTTTATTTTTTATTTTTTTACCGGTCACGTCATGAATTATTTATTTTCTTTCTTTTTTTCGACCATTTTGACAGGAATGGTGTCAAAAATTTTTCGGATATTGTGTCCACCGGGAGAAAAATCATCGTTTGAGGCGACATTTAATCGATACAAAATTTGTCGCAAACGTTAGCATTATTTTTGTGTTGGTCGCCATCGAAAATTCGCTGCAAATACAGTTGCATTCAAGTAGGTAGGTAACGTTAAAGTTAACCAACTAAACAACCACATTTTGGCATAATGTTCAAAATCTGTTTGTTTTGGTTTCAAACCAAAACCTATACATATAACCTGATAAAAAATATACCTACAGTTAACGGGAGGGTGTTGGGTAAAAGTGGCGAAATTTATCGCCATTTAATGGCCATAAATTTTTCTCATTTCAACCTGAATGCGTGAAACGAAAAAAAAAAAAAAAAAAAAAAGGAAAAAAAAGGAAACGTGTGTAATTTTTTACGCAGTTTCCATTTTGAAATATTAATATATTTTTTTTTGTTTTTGGCTTTATACGATCGTGTGTAAAACAATTTATATACGCGATTTAGTCGTGTTTTCGTGTATTTTGAATTCACTAACAAAGTAGGTCGTTCAGAGACGAATGTGTTCTGTTTCTGCGGTATTTTGTTTTTTTTTTCCTGCTTACTTTGCACAAATTGCATCCTAAACTAAATTTTGTAGTCGGTCTTGGAATAGGCTTCGTGGAATATTGTTGTTTAGGCGTGGTTGTATAGAAAAACCGTAAAATTTCGAATCGCTTTTGCATGTCGATGAGCAAATTTCTTGCAAACCTCCGTAAAAAAAAAAAAAAAAAAAATGTGTAAATCAACATAACCTGATTATCTCAAACACATGCACAGTTCTTCGTGTTATGGAGGAGATGCAAATATGGCATCCCATTTTATGTTTCAGACTTACTTTTTAATTACTGCTTAGACCAAATTTAGAAAATTACAAGGCCTGACCCTCCGCCTTGCAGCCTTCGATATTTCATGCAATCTGCAATACCAGTGAGCATGGGCGTGCAAGCATACCGATACACAATAGTACATATATTGTGTGACAGGTGTGAAAAGTAAGTAGTTCCATGACAAGTGAGAAGTTGGCACGAGTCGAAGACAAATGTTGCGAGTTTCTGAAAAGTGGGAACTGTCTTTCCACATTTATTACCATCTGTATTTTTTGTGACAAGTGTCCATGTGCAGTGCTGCAATATGTTGTAAAATCGATGTTGGTAGAGTAACCATGTACAGAATAGGATAAAGTTATTTCTGCACATTGATCTAGAATTGTAACTCTTTTTGTGTTATAGAAGTGGCTTGAAAATTACATGTTGTACCTCAGGTTAAACATTTCCAATGTTAAAAACATTCAATCTGATTCAATCGAAATGAATCATTTTTCTAACTAGACTAAGATCGATTCAATCGAATTGATTTGGAGTTATTAAACTCGACAGTAAATCAAGAGTCTTACATTTTAGTTAAAAACCAGGCCCGTAGCCAGGCTAAACCAGGCTCCGCCCAGTCTACACAAGTTCCAGCCCATCCTGGCATTTTTTGGACATATTTGAATGCATAAAGGTAAAGGCGCCATATGGTTTTTTTTCATCTTCGAAGAAAACGAAAGGAGTGAAAAATTTTTTGTTTTTTTAGCACCTATTTGTCAATGGGGGTACTTACGCAACCATGAGTGAAAGTGCGCCCCCCAACAATTTCAATAGCCCCTGCTGATAAAACTGTCTGTTACGGACCTGCATTTTTTTGAAGAATGAATCCAATCGAGTGGAAGTTATTGTTTCACTCCCAACCCCTGGTTCGTGGCAGTAATATGATAAGAGATAAACAGAATATAAGAGTTTGTCTGCTAATCTGGATGGTATATATGACCTCTGCACCTGCTCCCCGACGAGGAAACGCCTCTTCCAATGCTTTATAGCTCACCATTAATGGTCAGTTTTTTGGCAAATAGAAAGGGATTTCTTGAAGCCGTTTATACCTGATTTCTTTTGAATATCAATCGTCTGAGGGTGTGTACTTTAGTCCGCACACTAGATGCAATGCTGCATTACCCACTGTGGCTTCTTACAAACATAAAGCAAATAAAATATACATAACACAGAATCATGTATACTGAGAAAAAAACTTTTGATAAAATAATCGTAATTATGAGAATTAGAGCTTTATTACCCACATAAGACATGAATAGATGAAAAAAGAAACAAAAATTTTTTTAAAATAAATTTTCAATCTCTCCAAAATTTTCCAAATTGTGTTCATTGAAATGGGTTGTAAATGCAGACCCCGTGTAAATTATAAAAACTCCAGCTCAGCAAACCTCGCTAGAAAAAGTAGGTTTTGAGAGAAAGAATTATGAATTTTGATGGTCGCATTAATTGTAAGTTTATATGCTGTTCCGTCCCGTTTTTCCAGACGATTCAGTTCGTCTACAAAAACGTGTCGAACAAATTATAGACAACTATTATTCCTAGAATAATAGCTGTCTATATTTCACCTAGCTTCTCACAAACGGACACCACCAGATATGCTGACAATGTAGAGTCATCATATTTGGCGGATGTTCCGTATCACGCCACCTTTTTGGTCGGCCATCTTTTGAGTGAAACAAAGAAAATGAAAGTGATGTCGTATCTTCATTTTGAAGACATGATCATTCCTAAACCTACAGTCGAGTAGAGACGTTAGGGTCTACTAGTTGCTATGGACATTAGGTTTCACTAGTATTAAGAAATAGTAATAAATATAATTCTAAAGTGTTTGTAATAATTGAAGTGAAATATAAATAAAAGATAATATTCAGAAATTATCTTATTTGTTGAGGTAATTTAAAAGTATTGAATTACACTCGCAACATATGCGTTAATGGAATGTTATAATTGCATGAAATGTGTTAGTTGCTGACAAAAATTAGACAATTTGAAATAGCATTTTTTTTTGTTGAAAAAATGAAAAATAAATTAAAATGATAAAGTATGATACTTCATCAGATAATTTGTAATAAAACCAAAGAAATATAATAAAGTTATGAAATAAAAAAGAAGAAAACATAAGCATGCGTTAATTTTTATAAAAAGAAAAGTTCATGCAAATTAGAAAACGGAGGGTAAAAAAAACTTTATCGGAAGTACCGTCCGGTCGATTCGCACCAAAATTGGTAGCATGCTACAATAAATTTTAGTGAATATTTGTTTCAAATTTCGTACACATGATTCCAAAATTCCGCATTTTATGACAAAAAATAAATAAAAAAAATAGCGGTGCCGGAAGTCCCGTCCGTCCGTCTGATCCACACTAAAATCAGTAAGTCTGGTCCTTGGCTTAGTGTAAATGTACGTACCCAATTTCGTTATTATCTGATAAAAATTGTGACCTGTAGCGTGGAAACAAGAAATGGACTTATTTCCATCTCTATCTTTCCATCTATCTATCTATCTAAATATATATATATATATATATATATACACACGAATTTGAGTTATTGGTGCCAAAATTTTCCTGAGATAACGAAACGAAAAACATACCGACCCCCAACCTTGGGGGCTAACACCGCACCAAGCTTTATAAGTAGATTTTCTAAAAAAAACCTATATACTTAATAAAATGCACTTAGAATAATTTCAAATGAAAGGTGTCAAATTCATTTATTGAAGAGTAAAATTCAGCCATCCTTCCAGAAATCGCACCCACATGCAGCTTTTATAGCCCGTGCAGTATGTTTTACTTCAGTGATATTGCGAGTGCGATGAAACCTGTGGCCTCCAAATACACCGCACTATAGATGATATTACGCATCCAAAACGTTAAAAGTGATCGTGCCGAATAGTTGACTGAAAATTGTTTTAATTTCGTAATTAACCCTCCCCTCTTGGCTGCGTCCGAGCCGACCTTATCCGTTTTCCTGCAGTGGATCTTCTGCGGCTGTTGTTTTTCTTTTCGGTTCTTTTTGCCGAATTCGAATCGCCAGTACCTCTGTGCGGTATAAGTGATTTTACGTCGCTTCTTTCGCCGGCTGAAGCGAATAAAAAATCGATTTCCTTCTTAACGGCAGCCCTTCCTCACGAACGGTGGTCGTGCATGACTCGTCTTTCCGCATTAACAATTCTCCTCGAACTGCGCCAACAAATTATCGAATGTTTTCTTCCTCGTTAAATTACGAAATTTATCGATTTTCGCGCTGCGAAGACAACGGCGTGTCGCCTGGACGTGTGAATATTTACGTCACATTTCCAACAGAAAAGAGCGGTGAAGAAAAATACTGCAGGTAGACGACAGCTTCGAGAAGAACTTCGAACGCAGCTGTTAGGCTGTTGGATCGACTGGCTGCTGCTATTTAGGCTAACGATATCTGGTCACGACGATGATGCTCTGTGTTAGTTCGTCGATTGCGGTTGGGTACCAAAGACGACCTTCTACAGATCTGCCCCAGATCTTTGAACGATGTGAACGTCTATGAGAAGTGATTGCAAGTAATTTTTGTCCAAACAATGAAATCACTCTTGGTGGGTACCTACCTGAATTTCCTAAACGCTCGGATATTCAGGAATGAACTGTCAAGTTTTTCGATTGTGTGGAGATACTTGCGAAAAATTCTGCTCCATAAAGAATCGAAGGTGAGGATTATGATGACATTTTGGTGTATGTGTTCTAAAATTTTAGGTTAGTTTTTGTTGGAAGTACGACAGTCTGTTCGTTACAGTTTTAAAGTTACAGTAGTTTATGTGCTCCGGCTGAGATATATTTTGGTTCATTTAGGCTGTACCTATTTCTTATTTTCGGAGAAAAAAAAATTATGTTTCATCTACTTTGAGAGCAGTAACATAACCAGGATCGACCAATGGGGGTACGAGTTTGTTGTCGAAAAATATTTTAACCGCAAAAAAATTTGAAAAGTTTCATCTTCTTTAATTTTTTGAAAATCTTAATAGCTAGAAAATCAGAGGCAAAGCTAAATGGGGCATGGGTGAGCTCCTTTCAGAAAAAAATAGAAAATCTATACTACTGAAAAAAAGAATAAAATATTTCGTCTTATTGTTCTTTGGAAACAAAATGACGGGACACTGTGTTATCCCACAGTTTTAATCTTGGCTTCTCCTGTGCAGTAGAATTTTAAAAATTCCAGTGGGGGTTTTGACCCTTTACCATTTTTTAAGGGACGAAGTGTTAGAGCCAACCCCCAACGGTGTAGATAGTTCGATCGTTTTTTTCGAATCTAAGAGAAGGTGAAAACTCGGAAGAGCCTTCCCCCATACGCACCCTTTGTGGGCGTTTAATAGTCTATGTTTTTGGAATATGGTGAAACAGCTTCAGGACCAACTTCGTGGTGCTGTCTGCTTTGTGATGGTTGTTAATTGCAGCGCATCATTCTGCTCACTTTACTGCCCATTTTACCCACCTTGTTCGATGAAGCTAACTTGATTTAAGTACGAAAAAAGAGCCTGAAAATTCGTCAAAACTTCTTGTACACCCTCCAACTCACTCTGTCTTTGACACTCTTTGTGCAGTTCGTGCCTCCTCCTAAGATAACCAAGAATCGATCTACCAGCGTGGATGCTTATCAAGTAAAGTGCTCGCGAACAGTGCACCATCATCGTTGTCCATTATTCTCTAGACTCGTCTATTAATTACGCTTCACAGTATTTCATCATCGAAATGGGTCTCGTATTCGTTTTTCAATTGCAAGACTCGCAGCAGCGAAAAGTTAATCTTTTCGATGACAACACGAAGTACGCCGCCGCATCAGTGTAAGCGCTCTCGTTCAAAGGACGATTTTGAATAATACCAGAAATTGATAAGCGGTCGAGGAGGACAAAAAAAAAGAAAAAAAGAAGAAAAAGACTGCCGGTGAAGTTTGTCCTACCTCTTCCGCTCCCACCGTCTCTCCTCTCTCGCTGTTGCTCTCTTCCTTTTTTCCATTTCTGTACCCCACAGTTCACTCTATTGCTCTGTGGCTCTTTTTGTGGGCTGCCGAAGAAAAGAAGATTGACGTTTAGCACAGCGAGAACCCTTCTGTGTTGGTGCTGCTTGTCGCCGTCGTTGTTCGACTTTAAAAAAAACAAGAAGAAGAAGAAGAAGAAGAAGAAGAAGAAAAAAAAGAAACGCCATCTATTCGACTTTGGGTGCGAGATTGATAACTGTGCCGACGATGCTACAAAAATGCTGACGTCATTGATGAAAGAGTATTGTGGGAAAAGTTGAAAATGATTTAATTTCTCCGCTCGTTTCGGTGGTATTTCGCGTGCCCCAATGCAACACAATAGTCGCTTTTGTCCTTTCCTCCCTTCACCCATTTTCCATCTTTTTGTAGCATCACATCGTGAAAAGATAACGTCGAAAAGCGTAAAGAGATTGGATTGCTCGGGTTAAACATATGGAAGATGTGAGAATGTTTTCCTTTTTTTCTTCTTTTTTTTTGAATCAGCAATGCACAGGAGGTGAAAGTAATCAGCGGACGAAGGAGCAATTAAGCCTATACCCGCTCCATCGCTGGGAAATCAACGAAACTTACCTAATTCTGTGTGGAGTTTTGTTCTTTTCTTCGCGAAAATGGTGGACAGAAAAACCAAGGAGGGTAAATAGGCGAAAGGTTGTGCGAGGGGAAGAAAATAAGGTCTTAAAAGGAGAAACTCTTACAACAAAGAATACCAACTGCAGAAACGTATTCGTTAAAGTATTGAGAAGGTATTTTTCGAGATGCTCTCACGCCAAATTGGTTGAAATTGTTTTAACTACTAACTCGATTGCTGAACCCATCATCCCTTGCGAGTGAAAAGTTTTCGCGAATGACGAAAAAAGTTTGTTTTAAATTGCATTTACAGCGAGCGGTCTGCACAAACACTAATGGTAATTGAATTTGATCTTGTCGGTCTCTCTGTACCCATAAATCCAGGTATCTGTGGGATTGAAACGTATGGTTCTAATTTTTTTCTCTCTTTTTTTGTGAAAATTAAAAATCTTTCCCTTCGCAATTCGCTTTTCCAGTCAATGAATGTTATAGTTTTCCGAAAAACAACCAATCTTTTGCGAACTTTCGCAATATGTATTCTCATTTTTCTTTCGGTGGAACTTCAATTAGTTTCTGCCCTCCCATCAGAATGAATTTCCTCGTCTCATATGTCTGTATTTTATGTCATTTCGTGTCGTTTATTTCAGCTTGAAATGAACTCGGGTTCTCGCATTTTCGTGCGGCCATTTTCCACTGCTAGCCGCATTCAATAAATCGTCTTCGAAGAAACACTTCGCCGTTGATTTGCAGTTGTTCAGAGTTTTTTAGCCCAAGATGCGATTTGACGAACTTACGTACACATGTAATTATATCTCATTGTTTTCAAGGATTGAAATTACACCTAATGAATACGAAAGAAACTCTGCTTAAATGCGCTGAAATTTCAACGGTTCACTTCATTGTTGACAGCTAATCAAGTTTTCTGCCCTGGCATCCTTGAAAAAACATATATTTGGCTGCTTGAAGTCATATTCAAGGGGCCAATTTCTGGAATCTATTTGTTTTCTATTTAACTTGGTTACGTTTGTAGCCACGTACTGAATACTTATTTATTGACTAAATCTTGATCAAAGGAGAAAAATTGTCATAAACGTTTATGAATATAGACTCGAATCTCAAAAATATTATCTATAGTTTTTAATTTTCAAGAAGAAGTGCGACGAGGAGGTTCAATGAGTAATATTTTTTTTTGATTCCTCATATTTTATTATGTGATATATCGTTGGATCTATTTTTGGGCGGCTAATTTCAATTCCTAGACCTAAGGGGCTTCGAAAGGAGGCCAAGTTTTGACTTTTCATATTTTATATAATCGGGTATATTTTTTTGAGAGATCAACTTTGAATTTTATAATCATTTTTTCATTAGACCCACTCTTCTACCCCCGAGGGCTTCGAAAGGAGGCCAGATTTTGACTTTTTATACTTTATGTTGTGATACATTATTGGGCATTGTGGGGATGGTACTCCTGATTGTCCCCCTCTTTAAGGGCTTGGCCCTACATTGATAGATGGGTTATAGTTAGCCACCGTAACCCTCATAATAGTGCCTTGCACTTTAAAACACTTAATTTAAGTTGTTATTATCTGTATGAAGTCATACAGCCAATCAAATTTATTTTTTCATTTGACTTATTTCTCAACCTCTGGGATTCAAAGTTGGGCAAAATTTTGACTTTTCATATTCTGTTGTGTGATGCATCACTTGACATGTTTTTTGAGGTTCAGAGTTCAAATTTTACAGTTATTTTTTCATTCGACTCATTCTTCAACCCTAGGGGCTTCAAAAGTTGGTCAAATTTTGATTTTTCATATTTTATTTTTTTATACATCATCACTGGCGTATTTTCTGCAGTGCTGAGTTAGAATTTGTCAATAATTATGATAATAATCGATACGTACCATGTTGATTATAATCGATAATGAGTGATTATAATCAAATGTGTCACATTATATACGAGAGATAATGTGATATTTTAATTGCATTTATGATACGGAAATGGAAAATATATAGGAAGATATTTCAATAGTATTCACAACATGGAAAATGATAAGATAGAGTAAAGGCATGTCTCATTTCTCATCATTATTACCGACACATTCCGACGATACAGGTTATACTCACTCAAAACACCTGCGAAAACATAATAATTTTCAATGTAAGCACTAAGATCTTCATTAATAAGGCGAAACTTCTAAATTTTTTTGAATCGATTAAATATTTTTGAGATATCGCTAAAAAACTATTTGTTTTAAAGTAAAATTGCTGCTGACGCTAATGTGCAAGGAAATGAAAAAGAGTTAAAAATTTATTTCTTCTATCAAAATTGAACCATCGTCAAAACGAAAGAATAAAAATTTCGTTAAAAAAGAAAAATAATACTTGAAAAATATTTTTGGCTACATCCAGAGACATGAAGTATTAAAGTCGACCCTAATTAAATAGTTTTATCATAAAATTAGACGGAATTGATTTTATACCCACATGATAAAAGAAAGGAGCGCCGACTTCAATAATTCCAGTCCCTAAATTTTACTGGAAAAATTTTGAAAAGTTAATTTTTTTCTTAGCATATTTTTGTTCTTTTTTTTTTTAATATTTTATTTTGGTGATATTCCAGCGTATTTCATTTTTGTATAAATTATTCTTCATTCATTCGGTAGCTAGATTCCTGAATAATTTTTAATTTCTGCTTTGGGAGAATACTCGGATAATACCATTTTCGAGCTGTCAACCATATGAACGTTCAATTAAAGTTTCACGAAATTATTATGGAAATAGTGTTTGTCTTTGCTTGGACCGATATTTATTATTAGCAAGGAAAAAAATACGATTAAAAGTAGATGCAGTATAATATATTTTTGACTCTATATCGTTTCGCCGTATTTTTTTCCCTTTTCAAGTGCACTTCTTGTTTTTGGCGTGAAGAGGATGGCTTTTTTTTGATGAAATACCGTAGTGCGTTCAAATTGCAAAACAAAAGAGGGAGAAAAGTTATATAATTCTTGAATTGGGGTCGGGGAGTAAATTCTACTGAAAACGGCTGGAATTCTAATTTCTGGTATTGAGATTTTCATGACGAATCCAACAAAATTACCTAAACCCGCCTCTTGGTTCATAGTTAACCTTACCATTCGCTTTGTAAGTTTTTTAATAAATAAATAAGTTCGTACTTACGTGATTTTGAATCATAATTATTGTTGGAAAATGTTACTTTGCACGTACCATTCCGAAAATGGACGAGTCAGTCGCGATGGGGATGCGGTTGAAAGAAAAATTTTTTTCATGCAAATCAAAATATTCGTAAACCTAAGCTGCTGAAGCCTTTAAGGGTTTTCATAGTTTTCATGTTCTCTAGCGCAGTTTTCTGGCGAAATCCGGAGACCAGCGAATATTTCTTATCTCAAACTCTTATATCAGGTTTACCACGATCGAAACACTAATGTACATTTAGTTCTACCAAATTAAATAAAACAATAGTGTTTTCCTCGTATAATTTTCAACCGAGTAACGTTAACCACCACCACCACTACCGCCAAATTCCCTCGTATAAGTCACACATCATCGCCCTATGTGTCAAGAGTGATATGGAATTCCCGGAAATTTCCCATCATTCAAAATTAAATTTGTTCAAAAACATTCAGATTTCTGGGTACGTTGCTGGCCGCGTCAGCGACCAAATCCACAACTTTGTCTTTAATTACAGAGCATCCGCAATCGCCTGTAGCCTATATCAATTTTATAACCCACTACATAATTATACGGCAAGCACGCACACACACACACACACACACACACACACACATATATATATAGGCACAATATAGATAAAACATTTTTCATTCTAACACCTACTTGCAGAATGACCTCCTACTTTTTATAATATGCTTCGTTTTTGTTTAGCAGGTATTTTTTCATTTTTATTTTTTTAACTCTTATCATCATCCCCGACGTTGTGTATGTTGCTCTAATTAACGGGTGAATCGGTTACCCATCAAAAGGATCTATCTCGACACCTATCATTTTTATAATAGGTTTTTGACTGATAGGTTTTAATATGTGCCTCGGTTGTTGTTATTATTATTATTGTTATTGTTATTATTATTATTATTATTATTATTATTACTTATTATTTTTGTTTAAACGCCCGAATATTTTGACACGTCAAAGTGTACAGCGTACTCAGGTACCCTGTAATAAAGGGGCGAAAAAAAAAAATTAAACGAAAAAAATTATTTTATGGCAAGTGTGTAAAAAGGGGGATAAAAAATCTGGGGATAAGGTTTTTTTTTTTTTAAAAAAACGAATGATTAAACTATGTATTGGAAGGGTTTTTTTTGTACCTTGATGTACCGTAGTCGATCATTTTGTGTCTCTTTCTCTCTCCTTGGAAGGTGGTGTTTTAAAATTAGAATATGCGTTGTAAAACAATAGACGTATACGATCAAAGTGAGCCGGGTTCGAAAGGTGGGCTTTTTTCTACATATAATGTGAGTGGGCGTTTGTCGGTGTAAGTGAGAAGCCTTTTTAAAAGATCGATTTTTTCAAATATCTCAAATCGGAAGAGAAAAAGGTAACAAGTGTTCCTGTCTCTTTGTGTTTTTTGCTTTTTTCTTCGTGGTGTGCTGCGTTTTGAGAAGTTTGTTGTATTTTCAATAGAAGTACAGTAACTTGACCAACTTCCTCTACAAAATCGGTTTTGTGAAAGGTTAAGGTTTCAGGGGGGGAATAAAAAGCTACCCTTGTAGCAAATGACATTTTTGTGTTGGTACATCGTAAATCGCCATTTCTACCAAACCATTAGCTAAGTACAGTGCAGATCTTGTTCAAAACAGCTCCATTGTCGCATATTTGTGGGACGGATGACAAAAAATGATGAAAAACGTAATAATTACTCGTGATTTTCTATCTGACGGCATAGAGACCAAAGAAACGCCAAAATCAGAGCAGAGAATCGGTCATTACATTTTCTACACACGCGTTTACTAGCAATACGAATAAATGTTATAAAAAAATTACGACCAATTTCAGCTCTGTTGTTTCTAAGAAGCTGTCTAATAATGTAAGTCTAAACAATAAATAAAAATCTTAGGCAACTTCAAGGACATATTAATTTGGGGAAAATATAAATATAATTTGACTTTCATAGAAAGTGAGAAACTTCCGTTTATCATTGTATTCATTGGAACAGTTAAAATGCAAAAAAAAAAAAAACCTCCGCATAATTAAAACTGCAGAAAAGTTGTATCCATCTTCTATCATCCGGTAAGTTCGGTGATTATTAAAAAAAGAAATCCATAATTTTCTCTTTGAACTTGAACAATAAAATAGAATAAAGTAATTGTGACAAAAGAAAAGGGTGACCAGCTCATTTCATAGCACATCGAATGATCCACTTGTGTCCTAAAATAACTTGAATGTAGGCCTTCACATAGTTTCAGTGAAATATGAAGGCTTGTAGCCTAATTTTTGGTTGTGTAAAATTATAATATTGGGCCTACATGATTTTTGTTGGAAATTCGCAAATTATTCAAAGCAATTTAGGTGGAATGAAAATTTACATTGCCTCACTAATAGGTTTTAAGAATTGACTTGGACGTGCTCGAGTGATCTACCTCTCATCGATATTCACAAGGAACAGTTGATTTAAATAATTGAAAGTTTGGCTTATTTCAGTTTCAACACTAATTCCCAGCATTGTCATACAGCATCAGAAATAAGATGTGGCCTGTCTTGAACAGACGTAATGATAATTAAAACATTCCGGGATTTTACCAAAACGGTGTATTTGTTTAAGGTGGAATCCATCTGTATTTCATCTGTTTGCACTTCTTCTCTGCATAATTTAATTTTCATCGCACCGCGGTTTAATATTATGGTACATTTTAATATTGTAAAAAATTTAAACCTAAATTTCACGATCGATATGCTGTATTTACGAGGCAGAATAATGCGCCATATGTATGCACAATATACGTATCGCTTAAATGATGAACAAAAACATGGGGGTGGGGATAACCTAAAATCAAATTTATCTGAAGTCGGTTTGTCTTTCAATTTTCGTTCTCATGAAGGAAAAAATGGGAGAAATAAATGGATGAAAAATAAATACGAAAAAGAAAACATAGACTGAATGTGTTTTGTTGTTTGTTTTTTTCTTCTGTTTTTGCTTATTGTATGCTTACAACAGCAGGCTACCCCAAAATTTTGAGTTGTCCTCATGAGAATGAAAATTTATCATACCAGAAAGATAAATTCGTACGGTGAAAAAAAATTTTTTTTCCTTATATTTATGGAAGTGCCTTTTACGAGGACCAAAAAGTAAATTGAATTTTTACATTTTAGACGAAGTTAAAAAAATTCCAGCTTGTCGTTTTGCAGTGGAAATATTTTACAAATACGTCAGGAGATGACGAAAAACGCGTAAATAATAGAAAATTCAATTTACGCTTTAAGGAAAAAAAATACAGCATATACGTATAATATGTATGTGTATGTATTAAATGAAAAAAACCTATTAAAAATTCCAGAGCTGAAGAAACAGAATGGTCTCGAAGGTCGTTGCCAGTGAATCAAAAATTTTTGCATAGGCCTACTTTTGGAAAATGAAAAATACATTTCTGCCAGTTTATATTTAATTTATCTATTTTTAAAATTGTTTTTGTGGAGGTAACAGAACGGAGAGGACGGAGACATTTGAAGGGCATATTTCCTCAATTTCTTCAAATTTTATTTTTAGAAAGTATATTCTTTGGTTGGGTTGAAAGATATTACTGGCACCACATTAAATTTTGAATACTCTAGGAACGAATTTATAGTATTATTGGATAGTGCGGTTGCTGTCTTCGTAACTAAGACTAAAGGAGACGAAAAATATAAAATTATTTTGGGGCCAATTGAGTCCTATAAATCAGCTGTAGTGGATGTTTTCAAAAGTTTTACTTTATACGAAAAATATCAAAAATTAAGTTTTGCCTCTTGAAATGAGTTCTCAATTAGTTGCCTGACCAAAATTTTCGAAAATTTATTACAATTTTGAATGAGTCTATTATTAGATATGAAATTGTGGCCGAAGACCTTGGAATGATTGTTACAAGAAATTGAAGCATTATTACTACAACGCTTACTGTATTCCATTTTGAGTGAAACAGAGGGGGTTACAACAGTTCCACGCCGGTCAATAGAAGGAAATTGTCACATGACAGTTTCACGTCATTTGAAAATTATCAGTATGCCAGTTCCGCGCCATTGGACCATATTGTCGGTAAAATGATAGTTTGGCCTGCTCATAGACACAGGCAGGTGCGGAATGAGAAGGAATTTTTTTGGGGTGGGAACTGGGAATCATTTGAGGATCAAAAATTTTCTCAAGGAGAAAAAATATTATATGTCTACAAATAATTAAACACTCGATCTTACCAAAAACACTGTTTCATTTGATATTCCAACTTCAAGGGTTTTTTCGCTTCACAGAATTGATAATTATGTGAAAACGATATTTAAGAAAAAATCGCTGAGGAGCATTATTATTAATAATCCATGTAAAACTATAGTTCAATATTTGTTGAAAAACTGTGGATTTAATTTTCGTTCGGGATGAATTGAATTATGCTGAAGGCTGACGTAAATCATTTAATGGTTGACATTGTTGTTTCTGATCAGTATTTTTTCTCTTCTGTTGCGTATTTATGAATCTTTTTATTTCATTAAAAACGTAATTTGTGGGAGCCCCTAACAAAGGGGTGGCATGTCAATCATTCTAGATAACAATTTTGTTCTCAGTCCACGCATGGGTACATTTAATATTTTTGAAGTGTAAACATCTTAGCGCTTGGTGTGTACTGCAGAGACTAAACGAGAATTACAATTGTCAGATTCGCGTAACTGTAACTCTAGTTTGTGTGTGTTACATGATATATGGGTGTGTGGTTGTGTGTGCGCAACACATTGCACACGCACACAACCTCACCATTCTTATGCTTACACATAAATCTTTCATGAGTAAACTCCCAGCGATACTCGTTGCTTTTTTTATGGATCCTGTACTTGCACGAAACTGTTTCATAAGTGGATATGATTGCTCCCTGGAACTGCTATTTCCAAAAAATAATTTTAATGAAGATATTGATTATAGATGCTATATAGATAGCTTATCATCAAGAATTTTATAGTGAAAAAAAAAAGAACAATTTATGTGGTGTGCCTGTTTTCACAAAAAGCTCGCTGGCACAGTACATTTAAGATTCGCCTGAACAAATCAGTATCCGAGACTTTCATGAAAAGGTTGGTCAAGTAAGTTGACTTAATTACGCAATTACGAAAGGCGGAGGTGTAGGGAAATCAAGATTTGGTAAGGGTTATGAACGACATTGAATTTGTGAATTCTCGTTCATTAACCATTTCTGAGGGATTGAGTTACAAGTTTTTTTTGGCTCTATGAGAGGTTTGAACCCCCAATCCTCCCCTTCACTACGCTACTGGAAATATGTCACATTGGTTAAACAGCTTGATCCACAAAACATCAATAAATAAGAAATCAGCTTATTTTGACTGGAACAATCATACATAATTATAATAAAAAATAAACGCGTCGAACGAATATTTATGCTAAAATTGACTAAAGTGAAACTGTTTAATACAAACGTAGAGTTTCAGATTCGAGCTCATATCTATCAGTAAAGTGAAAGGCAAGATTTATTTGAAAAAAATATTCTCATTCGCAGTGAAAAAGTCACCCGAGTCCTAGCAAGTACCGCCCTGAGCTTTTTGTTTTTTTTTGTCACTTTTGAATTTGAAAAAATTTTACTAATAGATATGAGACAGCGGGTTCTATGGATGCTAAATTTCTTACATTTTCGAAATTTTCGAAATTTTCGGAAGTGATGAGCAAAAAAAAGTCATCAAATTTTATTTCTCCCCTCGAGAAATCCCGGCTACGCCCCTGGTGTTTGCATCATTTTTTTTAAGTGCTCCTACTTTTTTGTGGCACTGAACGATATTAATGGCATTATGAAGAAAGAAACATACTTCTGCGGATTACACGCTAATTTCCTGATAATTTTAATGCCATAAACAAATAACCAAGTCATGAAGGTGGAGTATCTTGTACTAGAGCAAATTTTCTGATTTCATTTGTAGGTATTTAAATAACTTGTGAAATAAAGGTAACATTAAAAAGTTAGCATTTCCTCGATTCTTACCTCGTTCTCTTTGGAAGTGATTTCATTTTACTTTTTTTTTTCTTCTTCTCCTCTTTGAACCACTTGACAGTCATTACAACTAGCTTTCAAGCCGAGAAAATAGTGGCCTATACTATTTGTGTCGGAAATTTTGCCGCCAAAGCATTCGCGCCGCACATATATGCATCGACTCGAAGTCCAACCTAATGTGGCATTACCCGAGCATTTCCATACAAAGAATTTCGAAAACAAATAAATGCAAATTAAAAATGAAAATACATACGGAAGAGGGAAAAATAAAATCGATCGTGACTAGAAAAATAATCGTTTCTATTCTTATTAATCGATAACGACTTGTCTGGTCATTGGGGCGATTCGCATAATATAATGTAAAGGAATGGTAGAGAAAGAATAACTGAATGAAAAAAGAGTTATAGTCATTTTTGTTTTAGCAAACTATTTTTTTTTTTTCGCCATTTCTCTTTTCTACCCTTAGCCTATTTAAAGTGTTCGTCTATTATTGCTAATGCTACTTAAATAATAAAAAATAGGAGAATGTTAAAAAAATAAAAATAAAACATATGGAAAAATATAGTCAACTTTATGCGAATGAGATAAGCATCCGAATCGTTGACCATAAATAGTTTTTTTCATCCAAAGTGGTTCCCTCAAAGAACGATTATATTCGCCTTCATTTATTTATATTTATTTATCTTTTTCTTTATGGTAGTATCGATTTAAATATGCAAAATAATGATCACCGCTTATAATAAAGTATGTATACCTATATACACAAATAAATCAGTACTGTGGGAGGATCTGACATATTAAAAAAGAAGTTTTGATAGTTTTTTGAAGCTGATTGGATGAAATTCGAATCATATTATACCGTTTCATGGAGCTGCATTGTTCTAATTTGTGGTTTTTGGTGCAATATGAAGCTGTACCAATGAATTGTGTATCGATGAATTATGTACCAATGTTAGGAAGTTTTGAAATAATTTTACAAGTGTGTGACTTCTTCAGTTTCGAGAATATATCATTTATGTTGATTGATTTTTATCTGGGTAATTGGTATCTACTTATTTGTTGTAGTGGATCCGTGATTTTCTCAAGGCAGCTGCCAAATCCTAATTTTACATGAAAAAAATTGGGAGGAGATAATCAATTCGATCAGTTTACAGGGTGTGCCATTAACATTGACCTTGTAATATTTCTTCAAAAATATTGAATATATCGAAAAAAACTCAAATATTTGTTTTCAAATTTTTGAAAAAATTTCTGTTGAGTATAGTGTGCGTTTTTTAAAGGCATATGCAGTATGAACGATGCACTCTTAACATTGTGATTTCAAATGAGAAGGTAAGTATGTTTTTTATTGCAGATTTGGATTCTAAACAAAATTTCTTGAAAGCATGACTTTAAAAGAAGAACGCACTGGGCTCAATCTATATTATCGATTTTTTTAAATTGTGAAACCAATCTACATCCATCTACACAAAATGTTAGTGAATGAATCCTTCAAAATACAGCTAATGTTATAAATAAATAAAAAAAACATACATAAAATATTTTTCTCAAAAAACAAGTCAACTTAAAAAAAAAAAAAAAAATACTATAATAATTGAAGTGAGTGAGGCGAAGTCGAGCGAAGCTTCTTTAATCCTTATGTATGTACTCACAGAACAACTTTTGTTATGACATCATTTCTCACAAATGGCCGAACTAAAAATTACCAAAATTCGTAAATAACTGTTTCAAAGTGAAGCGGATGTGGTGACGTAGCCCGATTTTTTAAATTGGATCCATTAAAAAAAATTCTGTTTCTCTATTTGGATTTGAACCTTCCTCGCACAATCGTTTTAGATATTCGAAAATTAAAATTTTTTCAGTACATATTCTGAATTTCGGTAGGCAAGAGGCTAGAATATTCTTTTCTTAAGAATTGAGTGATACATCTTCCGTTACTCTTTTTTGAGACGCTGAGTCAAAATTTTCAGTTCATTTTTAGATTGAATCTCTCATTGTGAATCCCTGTGACCCCTAAAAAGGGCTGAAATGATTTTGTCTTAAAAAATTAAGTGACACCTTTCGGTTATCTTTTTTGAGGCACTGAGTTGAAATTTTCAGTTCATTTTTGGATGAGACCACTCATTTGGCCTCCTGTGATCCCAAAAAGGGGTTAGGATAATTTAAAAAAAAAGGGAGTGATACATCGTCGGTTACGTTTTTTGAGGCACTGAGTAATTTTTGCATTGAACCACTCATTTTCCCTCCTGTTACCTAAAAATAATAGTAATAATAGTAATAATAATTAGTAATTTTAGTAAAAATAACAACAATATTAATAATAATATGCTAAGAGAAGTACATCCCAGCAGATTATGCTGGAGAAATTTTAAGATGGTTATTTTTCTCTTTGTAATGAATTGTTATTCTTTTTGCTATGTTTCTCTTTCAGAATGAAAATCTAGTATCTACTCAATAACATAGCCCTTGGGTTCCACAACTGCTTAGTTGTGAATATAGAATCTGAAAGACATTTCACTAGCCACTCAGTTTTCCTGCCGTGTCTGAAATAAGTATTGTTAATTTTCAAAAGTAGATGATTTTTGTTCAGTTCTAAATCACATTTTAATCACATTTTAAGGTACAGTTGGTTGAAAAGTGTAACAAGTATATGAATGAGACTAAGAAAGAAGTAGAAACACAAAAAGAAAACAAAAAACATGAAGAAAAATGTGACCATCGTTCATCATCATTGTGGACGTACGTAGATACCTACCTTTGCAAATCGAACGTCAGCTGTTTTTAATTTATAGGTTCGGCCATTATCCTTTTTCACCCACGAAAAAGACCATAAATTACGGACGCAGTCGAAAAAAATTATCGATAACACGACTTGTGTTTCGATTCGATAAAGTCGAGTGCGAAAACGCAGAGGTAGACAGTTATAGACACACAAAAACTAGATTCGTATTCTTATTCGTTATATGTACACGTACCTATAAAACAGTTTCACAGGTACCTTGAGTATACGTGTCTCTGCAATATGCACACATGCACACATGCACACGAGCATACGTTGCGAGTAAGAATCGATTGAACGTTTTAGACTGATTTTTTTTCATTTTTTTTCATAGGTTACAGGTTAAAAGGGCCTATATCTCTGCACATTATTCAGTGAAGTGCAACAAGTAAAAACTTAATTGCGACTATACTGTATGGGTACGTGTTATTGGAGAAACGTCGAAACTTATTTATGTGAAAAGGAACACAGAGAGAGTGAGAGAGAGTGAGTGAGAGAGAGAATGAACTAGAATAGGTGAAATTTGAACAAAGGTTTGTGTTGTTTCACATTGATTGTGGTTCGAGGACCTATACGTATTCAAAATAGCCATGACTAATATACCTGTTGAATCCATTTAAATACGATAAGGGATCGTCTTTTTTTTGCGCACCCAGTAAATGACCTGACAATTATTTGCAGCCAGATAGGGCGCAGTGACAAATGTCGTTCGCGAATTATATTGCACGGAACGTTTGCAATGCCAAATATATACATACAAGGCTGCAATAATTGGTGAATGTTGGGACGTTTTGGTTAATTATACATACATACATATAGGTTAGTATACGATGCAGTATATTGGGTAGCGCAGCATTAAAATTCGTTGAATTGCTATCCGAAACATGCGAAATTCTCACGCATGAAAAAAAAAAAAACAAACTAATTTATATTCTCTCGTCATCAATAATTTCATGGACCATTTCTAGCCACATTTCGCTCGCTTGTTTGTTTGGAATGATTGTGTATAGTAGATGGTAATGTTACCCAACATCACTTTTTTTTTTTCGTATTGTTGTCTCTTCATTACATGAAAACATTCACAGACGCAATTAAAGAGATTTGAAACTGCTAAATAAAGGAAATTATTCAACTGATTGATTCTATATCTACCTGCTTCATAATTGAAACCAGTTACTCAGTTTATGATATTTGCGAAATCGCATAGAAAATTGTAGGTATTGTATGTAAGTTGCCAATTTGGAGTAGATTTATGCTTAAAATTTACAACGTTTGTTTATGACAACTGATAAGTGTGCCTGTATTTGTGAAATCAAATAAAATTCTCATAATTTTCGTGAAAAACTTATTATTTTCGAAGAAAAGTCAGGCTATTGATTTAGGAGTGGTAGATTGATAACCCCTGCAAAATAATGTTGAAAAATGGGATTGAAATTGAATTAATAGGTAGTTAAAAACGGTTTGTATCAATGTGTAGTCATATTTTAGGATTTTATCCGGGTGTCTGGTGAAATGTCAGAAATATTTTGGTCGTAGGTTTTAAATGACGAAAAAAGTAATAAAACAAACTGAGTGCCGCTGTACTCTCTTCGTCAAAGACTGATGTTTAAAAACATGAAAGTATCTAAACAATACTAAAACGACAAATTTTCTATTAATTTTTGCTTTTTATTTCGTTTATTTTTAAACTGCCAATGAAGTAAAGATAATAAAAAAAATTATATGGCTAGTAGATTTGTGCAAATTTTCTCTTTTTTCCAATGATACCGACTTCTCTCTCTCTTGTTTGATTAGCGGCTGAGGAATCATTAAGTGAAAGAGAAGAGGTTTTTAGATTCCAAAAATAGCAAATTTTCCTTTAACTTTCTTTTTTTTTTCTTTTTCATTTATTTTTAAACTGATAAAGTTGAAATAAAAATTATATGGGAAGTAGATTTATGAAAATTTTCTACTTTTTTCGAATAGCGGCTGAGAAATTAGTGAGTGAGAGATGAGAAGTTTCAGGAATCTAAAAAAAATATCTTCATCATTTGCGTTTTTTTTTTTGCTTGTTCATTTCCAAATTGCTGAAGATGATCAAAAAATTATATAGAAATTTTGTGAATTTTATCTTCTTTTCAGTAAAACCAACCCCAGCTTTCTAACTTAAATAGAGGTTGAGTAATAATTGAATGAAACGTGACAGGTTTGTTTCAAAATTAAAATCTTGTGTTCAATTGGCAAGGGGCACGCATAAAACCACACACATCACACACATATACACACAAGGACACATCAATAAGACCAACAAATCTGACATCTGGTGATGCTCGTAAGTCTCGCATAGCCCCTACTGAGAGCTAAGATATTTACACATTAAAAACCTCATTTAGAAAGGTAGTACTTCAACTTCTTTTTACATGAGATGTTGGGAAAAACGGCACACCAGAATCAACGATGAAAATTTGATAGTCTCACTTGATATGCAGTATTATTTTATACGCAAGTGTACACAATATTGCGTAACCTTTTGTTTGAAGGGGATATTTGAATGAAATAGCCATGTAGATCGACAAACCTTATAAGACAATATAAAACGTAGAACACTAAATTTTTGGAAAAATTATTTAAAAATTGTAATATTATTAGCTCCTTCAGTATGGAGCATGGAGAAAATGTTGACCTAATATTTTTTATTTTTTTATCAAATATTATCTGCCAGAAAATTATTGCCGACGTTCCACAGGACACATTGTATGTACGGTGTCCCAAGTAATGAAAAAAATCCATTAGAAAAATCGTGAGAAAATTTTAATTTTTTTCATAATTTTTCTGATGATTCATTTTTTTTGTAATCAAAACATATAAGCTTCATGCTGGTAACGATTAGTGAGAGCTTGATGTCTTGTGGCTAAAATCTTGACCGTTTTAAAATTTCTTCAGCAACATCTACCGAAATTATTGAAATTGGTATCAATTAGAAAGTTTCATAATACAAATGCACGTAATTGACAAATCAGCCTACATGATAAAAGATAGAAACACCAACTTCAGTAATTCTAATAGATCTTGCTGGAGGAATTTTAAAGCAGTTATTTTTCTCATTAAAATGCATTTTTTTCTTTATTTGATTCTGCGCTTAATATGTTGAATGTGGTCCTGTGTGGTGTAGTGTTTCGGTGTTCGACTTTGTGATCGAAAAGTTATGAGTTCGAGACTAGCTACCATCACATTTTTGACTCAAAATGGCTGCGTATTTCAGTTCGATTTTATTGGTGCTCCAATATGTAATTAAAAATTTCACGCTAGTAGACTGTTGGCTAATGTTGGACGATAGTGAGAAAAAACACCATAGATCGATAGTTTTTTGGAGTTTTTTTCTAATTAGAATTATCATTTCCAGAAATAAATTCAATCTTTAATAGAAAGATCATAATTTTTTTTTTTTTTTTTTAATGAAATATTTATTTAAGACTTAAAGTTGATGTGGAAACTGGTTTTACTTTTGCTTCAAATTGCAACATTGAACCAAATGGAAAAATCTCAGAGAATAATTTTACAGTCAAATTACAACATAAAAGTTAATCTTTGCAGCGCTTGTGTTTTACTTCAATTCCCAACTTAATTAACCAATTTAGGGACAATGGGTCTTTGGGCAAATCTCCAAAAATATTGTGTCATAAGATGTGGGGATCTGCTGCACAGTCTATATTATGATAGAATATATTCGCCAGTTACACCTGGCAGTGGAATGGCCTTGTAGTCACATTCACCGCTTTTAGCTGGTAAATTATGTAAGTACTAAATTCAAATCCTCAAACCAACAATATCTACATCTGGTGACCCTCAATGTGTGCTGAACATGCACACATCCTAGTGATGTGCAATGGAACTCAGTACTTTCTTCCTTCTGCAAATTGCCAATAGATGGCGCCCTATACCAGGGACAACTGTGCATGTGTAGGTAGTGTGAGGCCCATATTCACAAACGTCACTTTAACCTCCCTTCACTTAAATTTCACTTAAAACAATTTTTTGCACTATTTTGTACATAAAAATGTGGGAACATTGTATCTCTTATGAGAGTTCCAATGTAAAAATAAAATGTTACCACACTCTGAAGTACAAAATTGTGCCAAAAGTTATTTTTAAGTGAAGTTTAAGTGAAGGGAGGTTAAAGTGACGTTTGTGAATATGGGCCTCAGTCTGTGTGTGGGAGTGAAAGTGGCATTGATGGTCTGCCTAATCCCCACAATACGTATCTAAAAAATGATGCTACATATCGTTTGACTCCGAGAATTTCTCTAGGTGGAATTGTGTGGAGATCTACCACACAGTGTATATTAAAATGGTATATATTCACAAGTTGGAGCCAGTGGTGGAATAGCAGGTGGAATGACAGTCTGGGTGAGTTCACCGTTTTTATCTGGCAAATATGTACTTACTAGGTTCGATTCCCCGAACCAACATAAGAATTGAAAAACTTTTTTTTGCTTGATGATTTTTTTCAGGCCTTGGTTGGGCCCTCTGAAGCCAAAGGCTTCATAGCAATTGGCCATTTTCCCCATAGTATCAATCCGACGCTGCCTAATTGTCTCTGAGTGTGTTACAAATTTCCTCAATTTTCAAAACTTGACATTCTTCCTTCTTTAGCATCGGTTGAAAATTTTGCATTAATAATGTCGCAAATAATTTAATAGAATCACCGAAAAGAGCTTTGAATATTAAAACATACCTAGATATACCTTTGTTCAAATTCGTTGTAACTTGAAGGTTTTTCAACTACTTGAGTCAGTATAGTTTTGAAAAGTTCAACTTTTTTGGAAAATTTAATCGTCTGTAATTTTTAATCTGATGATGAATTGTAGAAGTGCTAGAAGTTGCATAAAATTCGATCGAATACTATAATTTTGTGGAGAGCATCAAATAAATAAACAAGTAGAAAACAAAACTTGCGTGTTTCATTAAAAATATGTTATTTGAGATTGCGGGGGCTGGGGCTGGGGCTGTCGGAAAATGTTAGATCTACTTATTATACGAAAAATAAATAAATATTTTAAAGCTTTCTGTCCGAGAATTTGTAAGAAAAACGAAATATAAATATGAACTTCCATAAAGTTTTCAAAACTATCGATTACAATCTATATTATTGGAAAAACTATCTATAGTTCGATAGTAATATCGAACTATCGCTCAACTCTTCCATTGGCATTAGCTTAGGGATTTCAGTTAACCCCCCTTCAACATCAAAGTAACTTTCATCTACTGGCAAAATGACTACATTGCAAAACCCAATAAAAAAATTCCATTAGTGTTGAAGTTTTCAATTGACTAAACATTATCTCCACCAGATTTTTCATCTCATGTTAGTGATTTCCTTTTTCGTGAAAATTTTGATTTTCTGTTTATCTTTTTTTTTTTTTTTTAATTTTGCAAAAAATGAAATCTGTATCATTTTTACGTAGAACACAATTTTTATTATTATAATGTTGGAATTTTCTGCTCAACTCGTTGTTGTAAAAATTGTAAATCCACCTCTTTGTCTTCTTCTACTAGTCGAGTATTTTTTTTTTTTGTTTTCTTGTGTTGCCGAACAGACCTTCTTTTATTATAATTTTCCTTGTCTTAATTAATTCCTAATTATTTCGAGTATTAATCGATAATTTTTGGAACAGCATCGAATAATTTACGGTCGTATAATTTCCACCAATCACCCCGAAAAAATGCGTTGGTATATTTTTGGTTAGACAATGAGGCTATAATTTATTATGCTTACGAAGAATTTATTTATTCTATTGATATTTTTGATGTTAATGACATAACTCAGTAAACTGCTACGTTTTCTTTTCTCTACAAGAAATCTTACAGATTGAATCCAAAGCTAAATAAAACACTATACGTTTCGAAGAATATTTAACACGAACAAACCATTGTAATAACAGAATCTTGATTAAAATGCCAATCACGAATTACAAAGGTCAGCAAATTACCGAAACTCAGTTTACTCTGGAGATGAAAGTGAAAGCCCTACCAATGTTTTTTAACAACTTTTAGAGCGTTAATAATAACATTAGCACAAAGCCATCACTAGCAGAATTATTCTTTGCGTTATGCAAATTAAGAAACCTGCAAATTGGAGAAGTGGGTTTCATTTTTTTTTGCCTTTCACTTAGAGAGTTAATCAATTAAAAACGCCTAAATGGAATAATTTTTTTTCTTTTTTACAATCTAAATCATGATCAATAAATATTTTTGGGGTTAAACTCTGCACTTTTTTTTTCCATCAAAAATATTCACACGAATCAATTCTGGAAGATTTTCCTTATCGTTTTTGGTGAATTGTTAGGAAAGTTTTATTTTCAGTTTTTTTTTTTGTGTTTTCTTTTTTTTTCGAGAATATATTTATTTTTGCATCGAATTTTTCCACGAACAAAATATAAAAAAAAATTCACGACCAAGTCATAAAAATCAACTCGTACCCACGCTCTTGCAAGAAGTGATTATTTTTACTGAGATTGAATTTTTTTTTCTTTGCTTTTTTCTTTATATTATGATTTTTTTTCTTTTTCTTTTACCCCGAATGATGACTTTTTTATGTTTCGTGTATGTTTCAGAACAAATGTGTAGAATCAGCGCAAAAGTGGCAACATGATCTGGTCATGTTTTGCTGATATGATCTCCGTGTTGTTGATCGTCTTCACAAATGCCGAATTTGTCAACGCTGTCGATTACTGTAAGTTTTTTCCACAAACTAATATTTACACAATTTTTCATTTCTTCCCTCCGTTTTCATCATATTTGTACGCTAAAATTGAAAAGTTTTTTTTTTTTTTTTTTTGATACAAAGTTTCATAGCGATGAAATTATTTCAGCATTCTATCCGTCTGTCTGTCTATCTATCTGCCTCAGTCTCGTTTTTTTTTTTTTTTTTTTTACTTTTACTTTAAAGTGTTTGCTAACTGATGAAGGGAAGCATTCGCGCCGGCTTCTTTTGAAAAGCTCTTCACCGAAAGAGAGGAAAACTACTTAAACTTTTCATTACGTAGTTACAAAGTATTATACTTATGGGCTTGTTTTTTTTTCTTCTCCCCTCATGTTGTTTTTTTTTTTCTTCTTTTTTACTCGACGAATGGGAGATGAAATATTCGTTTAATATAGAGATAAAATTACTTTGGTACAAATCAAAAAGTTTTAAAATTTAATAAAACGACCCATTGTAAAATTTTGCCTTGTTTTTATTTATTTTTTCCTCGCCTTCATTCTGTGTTTGCGAATTACATAAAATTTGATGCTTCTATAAATTGTTTTGTTTTAGTTGTTTTTGTTTTTGCTAAATAATTTCTCATCTAGTTTTTTTTATTTCGTTTTTTTTTTTTTTTTTTTTTCTAATTGGAGTTCGTAGATTAGACAGTGTAGTGGGAAAGAGCTATCGAGGTCCAACTCTCTCCACTATTGCACAGAAAATGAAATAGCAAAGTAGGTATTGTTTTATGCCAGATGTTGAAGAGATGTAATTCTGTTATAAGTACATATTTTTTCGAATTTTAACAGAAAATAACAGTTACATAATATGTTATTTGTTTAATATTTTCGTCCTCAATGGAATGTTTAATTTCAATTAATGGAGGAGTTTGAATCGACGTGTACATATAATAACTAAAAATGATTGTTAAGTTATTTGAGCAATCAACTATAAAGTGGGCATGTCTCTACCACGCTATATGGGCTCCTCGTAGTTCTGTCAATGCGATTTGTCGTTTCATCTTTGCATTAGAAGGTAAAGTTTTCTGTTTTTTTAGTCCAAAAATTGAAATAGTAGATGTTGAAAATTCCTCGAATACGAAAACTGTCTATAATCAAACTATAAAAATCCGATTTTTTATTTCGTGTTGCCTATTAAAAAATGGAGAACGTTGAAGTCACTTGTGTTTTTTTGCTCAGAATCAAATATAATAGTTATGTTTTTAATTTTTAATTTTTTTACTATTGTATCCTTTTTTGTTTTCTATTGTTGATGAAAAACAATAAAACTCCAACCTACTCAAGAGTCTGGTATTTAATAATGGGATTCGGATACTTTTCTAAAGATGAATCATAATTCAAATCATTTCTTTGATGATTTTTCCCACTCTCGAGGTCAAAATGTACCCCAAAAGTATGGGTTTTTTTTTTGGATTTTTCTTCGATCAGTATGATTCGTGGTTGGAAATTCATATTATTCAACAATGAGTTATGAATGATTAGAATCATTTTTTTTTTGAGATTTTGAGAATCTTATTCCAAAAAGTTGAGCAATCAAAAATTTTCAATTCTCTATCAAACTAATCATCAAGTTTCGAGAATATCAACTAAGTATATAGATACGTTACTTAATTATGAATTATTCTGAATTCATATTATGTTCGATGAAATTTGGATCGCATTAGGATTCTTAATTCCTATACCTACCTTGAAAAATTGATTTTTCATTTATCGAAGGAGTTCAGTCCGCAGTTTTGATAAGTCTGCCTTCTAGATTGCAGGAAAATCTGCAGAAAATAGTTTCCTCTTCACAATTTGAATAATAAAATAAGTTTCCCACCTCCAACTTGTAATGCTATGATAAATTCGTAAATACTTGGTGAATAAATAATCCACTTGAAAATTCAAACGTTTCTTTTGCACGAAAAAGATTTAACGAAGAACCATTGAGTTTATTCGTATCATGCTCAATCAAGTTTGCATTCATTTTTTTTAGTCGGTGAAGTGGTTCGTTGAACTTGATGAGTTTTTAAAAAATCTCAATGGCACCAACGTAATTTTCGTTCGAAAATAGTTGGTTGAACTGATAACTTTCTCCATTGTCCAAGAAAATAACATCACTCATCTCAGCCTAATTTGGTGTTTACTGGGCGTCTTCAAAACGAATAAACCTGTTCAACAGACAGGCAATGCATGACTTCATTAACTGGTTCCTATCTGCAGCAATCCATACTGTATTTTCTTGAAACTGAGATAAAACAGTAATTATAAACGAATTAAGATATAACGTACTCGTTGGTTGTAAGAAATTCATCATTTGTTATGCGATCGCACAGCTCTGAGAGCATCACAAATATATACTACAAGTGGTAGCAACGTAATGAGAAATTTTCATTTGCTCGAGTCGAAATTAATGTGTACGAATGTTTATGGAGATGAAAAAAATGAGACGGTTAAGTCATATAGTTATATACCTACAGGTTTTTTTTTTTTTTTTTTTTTTTTCTTCGAAAGAACTTTTGTGTTTTGTTTCTTGGCGCCAGTGATGTTCCGTATAGACCGTATCTTTTGAGAAACGATAATAATGAAATGGTTTTTCTTAACTTTCTGAAATAACCAAGATTATATGTTTTCTAAAAATCTAGCGTTTTTCTCTATTTTTTGTTGTATTCATACAAGGTTATTCATGAGTGATTCCTCAAACACGAAATATGAACACGACAGAATTTAAAAAGAACTTACCCTCAACTTATGGCCTATCGTCAACATTAAGGTAGCAAGAAAGGCGTATTTCTTGATAGCCTCTTCATTTCATTTGTATGCACCTTTTCTTATTACAGTGTTATGAAACAGTTTCACATTAGCTATTTTGTCGTACGTCACGAGTCCAGCAATATTCTCTCTTCACCAACCAAATTTCCTAAATTTGTTTAGACTCAATATTTCGAAAATAAATTTTGAAGATGTGTAATTTGTCAGGAGGAAGTTTTTTCCTTAGTCGTGCTTGGTGTATCCATGTTTCTGGTTTGGGGAAGGGAACTACTTATGATATTCGCTGTATAATTCATGTAGGTATTTATTGTTATTTACGTTTAGAAGCTGTAGGTATTGATCAGGATGTAGGTTTTCTATTGACCAAGCAATGCTTTTAAAACAGGGAATTTTTTTTTTCAAGCTGGACGATTAGCGTCGCATCTGTGAAGACCTATCTTTTAGAAATAAAATAAATATTAAAATGCATTGAAAACTATCCCTTTCATGAGAAAAGAAAATGATTGGTATTATTTTCCAATTTAGCCTAATTTTTTTTAACGATTTTAAAAAAACTACGAAAGTGATAAGGCTGAAATTTTCATAAAAGGTTAGTCCTTATAATAGGATTAGATATGTGATAGGAGTTTCGTATCTATTGATTCAGTAGTTTTCGAGAAAACTAGAGAAAAACATTTTTGGAAAAGTGGTTTTTCCAGGATTTTGAGGAAACTAGAAAACGGATAGGGCTCAAATTTTCACGATATCTAATTCATATGTAGAACCCGGTCTGATAAAGTTGGGTGCCTATTGATTCTTTAGTTTCCGAGAGAAATGTAAAAGCAGAAAAATTTCTGGAGGTAAGGTAGTTGTTTTGCTTAAAGTATCTTTTTCGTATTTACGGCGCAAAAGTTTAGTTTACTTGAAACTGTAAAAATGAGATTTCGATAGATCTATATGTTTGTTAGATATCGACAACTGTGGATAGTTTTTTGAAATTTATTCTCGCATTAGGAATTCAGGAATGTTTGTTGAATTATTATAGGAGTAAATTGGCATACTGGATTTTCTAGCGAATTATTGTTGCGCTAGAGTGTTTCTACAGAAACCAATGTCGTTATTATCATTTAAATTTATGAAATCATCCAGTTTTTGAAGTATTTCGTCTTAGCTTGAGTTTATTTTTAAATTATTTGAACAAATTAAGAAAAGTGCAGGTTTTGAAAAAATGGAATAACCAAGAATCTACTATTTAAGATGATGTCAACAATCAGGGTTTACATGACACTTTACTGGATACAAGGGAAGTTGGGGCATATACGCAGAGGAACGGAAGAATGATTGCTCTTTCTTAAATTTTTTGTTGATAAAAATCTACGTGTTAATCAAAAACATCGAAAACCTATAAATTAAATTTGATCTCATGAGACGACATATGGGTGAGTGTAATTGTTGTATGCACTCCAGTCTTTAGTATTCGTATCGTAATATTATTCACGTTCATGCAGCAATAACTTGTTTGCTATCTTATCTAGTCTTTTCATGCTCATTCAGCTATTCACGCTTCTCATTATGTTACGTTTTTCTTTTCTACATTCAGTTCGAATTATATACTTCGCCGAGTATATTTGAAGTTTTTATTTGTCTTATTCAAGTAATCAACATGGTCCCTTGAGCTGGATATCTTTTTTGCCAGCATTTTTTATTAATTGTTTTTTTTTTTGTATGTATTTTTTTTTGCGATGTGACAGTGCAGTGCAATGAAGTGTTGTTGTGCGTGTGCAAAGGTGTGGTCCCTTAAAACTCGCGCCTAGTTCATTGTGAAAAATTACGTAGGCCTAGCCTAACCATATCCTCTTCCCATTCCCTTACGTCAGTATGGCTACCAGGGAAACTCTTGAGAGGAGTCGCCAACTTCTCAAGAGAGATTACAACCGGATCATTGAAGAAATTAACAAGCTCACCAAAGTCACACTGACTCCTTGATGTCGTAGAGCAGCTGGACACCTTGAAATTGTCAATTTTGTCTACCCGAGATAGGCTTGATGATATGTACTTCCGATACCTCAAATTGCTCGACCCTTCCCAAGCTGCTGATTCCAAGCTAGACGATGACCTAATGAAGGAAAGAGATAGCCATCTCCTCAACATCGATCAAGCCATCAGCGTTTGCAACACCAGTCACCAAAAACTCGAAGGCCTATCCGAACAAGATTCCCTGAATGCGTCCTCCATCAACGATTCACCCAGTTTGTCATCTTCCAAACTTCCAAAGATCAACGTGCCTACGTTTAATGGTGACGTACGTAAGTTTCTTGATATTAAAGCGTTGTACAAGAATTTGGTGCATAATGATCATAATATTCCGCCAGTAAGGAAAATGCACTATCTTAAGGAAAGTTTAATCGGTGAAGCTTCCTCCACCTTAGCCAATTTATCAGTCTCCGATGACGAATATAAGGAGGCTTGAAGCAGAGTAACTGCTAAATACGATAATAAGAGGCTAATCATGCACTCTCATTTTAATGATTTGTTCACTGCCGAGAAACTGAAAAATGAGTCTAGCCTACGCCTACTTGTCGACCGTTTTGACAACGCTGTATGTGGTTTTCGTATTTGCAATTTGAATCCAGATAACTGGTCACCAGTCTTAGCCTATATGTTGTATACTAGGCTAGATACATGTACGCGCACTGATTTTGATAATCAGATTGCCGATAACTCCATCTACATCCAATTTAAACAACTGTTTAAATTTTGTGAAGGATGCGCGTCGAATATCGAAGTCCGAAAGTTCGAGGAGTTGCCTACTCAAACCGTTGCGAAGCCTACCACAACACCAAAGCCTACCGAGGCTAAGAGTTCGTTTTTGACTTCAAAAGGTAGTTGCATAGCCTGCAAAGAGCAACACCTTTTGATCGATTGCCCGGTTTTTAAAAATCGTACACCGGTGGAACAATTGCAACCTGTATGTGCGAACAAAATGTACATAAATTGTTTTTCACGCACGCATAACACCGGTGCATGTACGTCACCAAAACGTTGCAAAAATTGCACCAAGGTTCATCACACCCTACTTCACCTACCCACCGAAGGAACAAAGCCTTCACCTGTTCCTGCCCTTGAGAGTAACCCGCGCCATCTGCTCCAACTGCGCTTAGCCCAGCAGTACTAGAAACCAAGTTTTTGTCAAACATCAATACTCCATGGACGAGTGAATTCGTCGTGCTTCCAAGTGCAGTTGTGCGTTTTGAGTGTGGTCGAGTTACGGGAACAGTTCGCAGTTTGATAGACAATTGCTCTCAGCCAACCTTAATTTCTGACGAGTTTGTCAGGAAATATAAGCTGCCAGTTTTCAAAAATGTTGATCGCGATCCCATCCGTGGAGTCGGATTTGACAACGTTGACACTAAGTACATGTGCAAGCTCAAATTAGTATCGCGGTTCAACCAATTTGAGCTCAACATCCAAGGTGAGGTAATTCCAGCAGCAGCCATCTGATATGCTGTCAGCTCAATATCTTGGACCGAGGCGCCCAACCAATTTGTGCAAATCAAGCAGTACCAACTTGCTGATCCAGCCTTTTATGAGTAGCATCCCACCATCAATCAGGTCGATATTTTATTGGGCGCCGAATATTCCGAGTTGTGCAAAATCAATGAAACAGTGTGTTTTGATCAACTGACTTTGCGCAACACACAATTTGGTTGGATGCTGATAGGCAAGTTTCCAAGCGTTACCAACCTTGAGCACGCGTGTTTCCTCACCACGCAACACAGTGCTTTTGAAATCGACAACCGGCTCTCCAAATTCTGGGAATTGGAGAATATTCTAACTGCGCATCCAAGCAACACCGAAGCCGATCAGTGCGAGCGCCATTTCACGCAGACCACCACCAAGAACGAGAAGAGTCAATTCTTCGTACGCTTGCCTTTCAAAACCTCACCAACTATCCTGAAACCAAACTGCGCCAGTGTCACAATGATGTTTCTCAACGCCAAGTGTCGAAAAAACCAAGCTGTGCGCACCCCCTATGTCGAGTTCATGGACGAGTACGAGAGACTCGGCCATATGACCAAGGTACCAAATTCCAGCCTAGGATATTTTATCCCTCATCACGCCCTGCTGAAGCCAACCAGTACCACGACAGCATTGCACGTAGTCTTTAATGCGTCATTTAAGACTACTTCCAACTACTCTCTGAATGATACACTGATGGTTGGGCCTCAACTTCAGCCTGACCTATTCAGCGCGATTGTTTGGTTCAGAAGCTACGCCGTTGTGTTCACTGTGGACATCTCAAAAATGTACCGCTGCGTCTGGGTCCACCAAGATGACCGAAAGTTCCAAAACATTTTGTGGCCTTCGAATCCAGAAACGCAGTTAGCGGAATTCGAGCTCAATACAATCACATATGGCACTACACCAGCTTCTTACCTTGCTACTCGATGCCTCAAGGCAGTTGCCGATGACATCGCTTCCGAGCAACCTATTGCTGCAAATGCGATACAATTGCATTTTTACATGGACGACCTCCTCACTGGAAGCGATTCCATCCAAGAAGCTGAAGCCCTGCGCCAAGCGATCCATTCCAGTCTCGCAGAAGTTGGGTTCCATTTACACAAGTACCAATCCAATTACGGTGAAATATTGGCTAATATTTTGCCGGAACTGATCGAGACCAAACCATCCTACAAATTTGGAGATTTGTGGGCAATTTCCATCCTTGGCTTGTTTTGGGAGCCTATGACGGATACTTTGCGCATTCGAACCGTGCAAAGGGATCTGTCAACTCTTCATTCGATCACCAAGCTCAGCCTGTTATCGGAGGTTGGGAAGATCTTCGACCCACTCAGACTTGCATCACCTTTCACCATCCGTGCAAAAATTTTTCTCCAGAAGGTCTGGAGAGAAGGTGCGTTTCCAAATCCCTTGCCGACGAAGTTCGCACATATTTTTTGGAAATAATCGATCTCTCTGAGTTCGCAATTCCACAGCCTTATCTGTCATCACCGTTTGAGTTGAGGTATCTTGTGGGATTCAGCGACGCATCTGACAAAGCCTACTGCACCGCCATATACCTCCGATCCACCTGTGCCAATTCCACCAGCATCACACGCCTTGTCTGCGCCAAAACCAGAGTCGCGCTGGTCAAAGCCCTAACTATCCTACGTCTTGAATTGCAAGGCGCACTTCTTGTTGCTGAGTTGGCGCAGAGGGTAGCAATGGACCTGAACATCAGTGCGGACAACGTTCGCCTATTCTCCGATTCCAAAGTTGTTTTGGCTTGGCTAGCCAAACCTGCAAGTCAATGGGATGTGTTGTTAGAAATTGGGTCCAGAAGATAGTAGCTATCTGCCCGTACTGTCATTGGTCCTATGTGAAAACAAAGGACAACCCTGCTGATTTGGGGATGCGTGGAATAACGGCGAAAAATTTATCTAAGTCTGAACTATAGTCCTCGGAGCCACCCTTTAAACACATTTAATTTTTTTCAAGTTTCGGATAGCCAACCCGAGTTCCACACCAACGAAGAAGCGAACAATCGGTCACGGGTTGTACACCAAGTCACAAAAATTGTGGAGTGCCCGTTGATTTGCCGCTTCTCTAAATACAACCGTCTTATTGCCGTTATCGGCTAAGTTATTTTTTGGGTGCGCAAGTGACTTGTAACTCGGCTGCCCAAAGATAAGTACTTCTCAAACGTATCTCTGTCAGATTGTAAATCTAGCCCATGTAGTGCCTCAATTTGTCTTTTACAGAGTTATGCGTATCCATATGAGCTAGCTGCGTTGCCTCGGTCTCAAGCCATTTCATCCAAAAGCAGTTTACAACATCTAGACCCATTTTTGGATCCAGAGGGCGTCATACGAGTCACCGGTTGTCTCCAAAATTCTGATGTTTCGTATCCTAAGAAACATCCAATTGTTTTGCCACCAGGCTGTCATTTTTTGAGCCTATACATCAATTACGTGCATTTGAAGTTCTGCCACGCCAACAAGGATTTTGTGGTGGCCGAATTTTACCCAGTCGGTGGGCTGAACAAATTGGCCAAGTCTAGATTACATAAATGCCTCACCTGCGCCAAACTTCGAGCTGAGACTTACGGTCAACTCATCGGTCGTCTACCAGCCGCACGAGTGACCATTAGCCGACCATTAGATGTCCATTCACTCACACCGGTATAGATTTTTGTGGCCCGTTCAATTGTAAATGCCTCAATCACCGTTCTACAAAGTTTAACATGGTCTACGCCTGCGTCTTTATTTGCATTGTCACCTTTGCTGTGCACATCAAGGTTACTTCTGACCTATCATCTACCATATTTTTAATGACGCTACATCGGTTCATTGCCCAGTGGGGGTTACCCGCGATGTTATACTCAGATCAAGGCACCAATTTCGTGGGGACAAAAAATTATTTGGATTTCACGGAAGAAGCTATCCAACGTTTCACAGGTGCCAAGCTCATCAAATGGTCATTAAACCCTCATGTACCCCACATTGTGGTGGATTGTGGGAGGCCACCATCAAGGCCGCAAAGATGCATCTCAAACGAGTTATTTCGGATCAGGCCTTAAATTTTGAAGAGTATTTGACCATCTTCAGTTGTATCGAAAGAGTACTCAATTCGCGTCCGTTATGTTATCGCCGATCAACGTCATCTGCTGACAACTTTGTACTCACGCCTAGTCATTTTTTAATTGGCGATTCATTATACACCCTTCCTGAACTGGAACCAGACGTCGGTCATAGCAAGTTACCCTTACTTGTTCGATACAATTTCGTTCGCTCCATTTTGAATGGATTCTGGAAATTGTGGCGCAGCGATTACCTTAATATGCTGCAATGTAAGGAGAAATGGTGTAATTGTCAAGAAAACGTCCAAGTAAATCAAATTGTATTGGTCAAGTTGCCAACATCCCCAAATGAGTGGCCGTTGGCCAAAGTCGAAGCTGTTCACCCAGATCCGGATGGTTTTGTCCGAACTGCTACTGTTAATTATAAGAATAAATTGCATTGTGTCGATATCCAATCTTTAGTCAAATTACCGGTCAAAAATGAACAGTAGTTCATCCAGGGGAGTATGTTGTATGAACTCCAGTCTTTAGTATTTGTATCGTAATATTATTCACATTCATGCAGCAATAACTTGTTTGTTATCTTATCTAGTCTTTTCATGCTCTTTCAGCTATTCATGCTTCTCATTATGTTACGTTTTTCTATTCTACATTCAGTTCGAATTATATACTTCGCCGAGTATGTTTGAAGTTTTTATTTGTCTTATTCAAGTAATCAACAGTAGTTAAGCTTGTTCTTTCATGGGGCAAAGAAACATTTGACACCAAAAACTCAATATAGACGTCTTCCATTTTCTTTTTAACGCTGTAAAGGTCGCAGTTTTTGTCCAATTGTCACAGACTTTGGGACAAACATTCGTGCTAAGCCGAGCACCATACTTAGTGATTTTGGTACGGATTAGCTAGAAAGTACTTCGGGTATATCTATTTTATTTATTTAGGCCATCATTATTATAGATTTAGGTTCCCAGATAAAATAATGAACAAAAAGGCAAAGTATAAAGTAACAGTATATTACTGGAACTGGATCCACAGAGTCGCAGCGGCCTTGAAGCGATGCGATGTCTGGTTGGTGTGATTCTGGATTTGCCCCAAGTAGGTTTGGCCAAAAAAGCCCCGCTGGCGAACTATGGGTTGGCCAGAATCAGTGGTAGTCTGAAAACTCACCACTTACTGCACTTCTAAGCATTTGCTCTTTTGGCTCGAATTGGTTTTAGATGAAGAATCACAGAGGAAAAGCTGATTCTTTGGCTCCTGGTGATTCTTTTTGAATTTCATTTTTGCCAAAATTTGTTTTTGATTGAGAGGATCAAATCTTATTCACGAACTTTTGAAATAATACACAATAGGCTGACAAATTTGATGCCTTTATAGACGAAAAATATGATGTGTATTTCAACGCCACAATTTCAGTTTAGTTCTATAAACTAACCTAAAACCTTAAAAGCAAGGGTATTTTACACACACGATTCCCGTTTATAATTAACTACATTAGACGTAGCGGACTTGCCGAACTAATAAGTATTAAATGAGTAGAAACACTTGGTAGAAAAAAGCACTTTCAGAAAAGAGACTCCTACACTGTACAATTCGGCTGCCAAACATCAACTAACTCATAGCCTAACTATACAAATCGTACCTAGATATAGAGAAAAAGACCCCAGAATCATGTCACTAATTGAATCGCTTCTTATACATCGCACCATATATTTAATAACCAATCACCTGCGGAAAAAAAAGCAGAATATTTTGGCCACTGCCATATTTAAAATTAACGGATTTTTAAGTCTGGCAGACGAGCAACTACACGGGTCGCAATAAAGTATAGGAAAGCATTATCCAGCATCAGTACAAAGCGAAGCAAACCGTACGTGCATATAGTATACGAGTTAGCCTAAGCGGCAAACGAAAAGATGCATAAAATGAATAAAATAAAATACGGCGGCAAAACGCAATTCAACAAATAAATAAAATACGTGAAAAATGAATGAGTGAGCGAATGAGTATGGCAAATGAAAGATGACGAATTAATGAATGGATGACGCGAGTAAAACAATGCATCTTACTGTGTGTCTGATTCTTTTTTTATTTTGGGCTCTAAAATGGGTAGATAAGTACCTAATTTTCAATCAATAGCAGCAAAATTTAGTGCAATCAATATTTATAATTCATTGGTTGAAAACCAACATTTTCCAGAAATCGGTTTCTGTGGTAGGGTTTTTTTCCCAATATTTTTCCATCGAATTAATAACAAATCACCTTCTAACAAGCGTACGAACTTTCCTAATATTTGTTTCTTCTCGAAAACTGTCGGTACCTGCTAATTATTCAATCTATTTTCCTTTTGATGTTGTTGTTTCATCGTTTGGATAAATTGGCTTTTCTGAAGCTGGCAATAGCGAGGTGCCATTATGTCGGCATTGTGTGAAGCTCATCAGCAAGAACCAGATTTTTGGTCTGAGATTATTTAAGCCGCAGATTCCCAATACCATCCAAAGGAGTATATTATACAGTGCATGCATTAACGTCGCCGTTTCAGAAGCACAACTATAGTGGAAAATTGGAACTTTAAATCCTTCAACGAAAAGCAGTTTCCGTGTATCCATTACTCACCACTGCTATACGGCTTCGGTTACGCTGTACAAAAAGCAAAGCCTCCGTAATTGTACGTAAAAACGATACAATCGACATCAAAATAATGTAATAACAAAAAAAAAAAAAAAAAAATAGATAACAAAAATAAAATAAAAATAAAGCAGATGTCTGCAGGACAGAGTGATGTACGCTGGTGTTAATGAAGATGTGTTCCATCATTTAACAGTTTATTCAATAATTCTGAATTACAAACGTTGCTACCTACACAACAGACAGACTTTCTGCCGAGTCTCTCACCTTCCTTCTCTAACTTAGTTTTCATTTCTTCTCTTTTTTATTTTCTTCTCCGTTTATTACCCTTTCTTCTCTCTCTTTTTGAACGACGTATTCTTCCTTTATTATAAATAAATTGTTAATAAGTTATACGTCCAGGTTACGGTTGTTTTTATGGCCGATAATTCCCTCACAAATAATCCATTAATGCTGGAAATGAAAACGTCTCTATATTATATACCCCGTTTTTAACGGGCGTACACCCAACCACTTTCACTGACATGAAAGAAAGCGAATGACTGTATAAGGGTTGGAAATGAAAAAGCAAAAAAAAAAAATACCAACTAAAAGCAGTGAAATATTTTTTTCCCTTCTTTCTTCCTTCTGGATTATAACGACTTACGATCGAAATAAAACAAAAAAAAGAAAAATTTAAAAAAAAAACCATTGATTTTAGTTTCTCTTTCTGACATCTGTGTGAAAGAAATGGTTCAAAGGAACCGAGAAGTGGAAAAGGCGTTTACTATTCATATTTTTGTGTTTTTTATTTTTATTTTTGGTTTATACGCAGCTAAAGGTAGATTATGTACTTTTTTTTATTTTTGTTGGCTTCTCTGTTCATTAACCGCTGAGGCATTGTAGAAAACTTCATTGAGTAACTGACAACAGGCTACAGTTTTTGAAAAATCCTGACATGAAACCAATTTAAATCACGTCATTCTGGCGTATTATACTTATTTTAATTCGATTATTGCAGATCAATTTAAAAATAATGAAATTGCTTAGAGGAGATATCAGTCTCGCTGAGTGTATTTTAATATTTGTTGGCAGTGAAGGACGATAAAGTGACTAGATACAAAAGTAGAGCATAGAGAGAGAGAGAGAGAGTGAGAGAGAGAAGAGAAGACAGAATTAAATTCATCAGATGGAAAAAACTTGCTAGAAATTCTCGTAAAATGGATATTAAAGAGTAGGTACGTGCTCGAATTACTTCGTATAAATTTAATTTAAAATTTCCGACTGCGCTATTGTACCTAAATATTCAATTGAATGTAGCATAAGAATGAAAATGCATTATCGTTTGGTGAGATACCTACCTAAATGTACGCTTTTTACTCGTTGACGATAAAAATTCCGATAAACGTTGAAGTACACCAGCCATAAAAGTTTTTAAAAGGCTCGAAATGATTTATTCATGACTGAAAATAACAAATACATTAAGTCAAGATGTTGACACTTCTCATGGTTTTTGCTGTATTATTTATAACTCGCGACAATGAGCGAAAATTAAAGGTTGTTTTTGTTTCTCTTCTTCTTTGCTTTGCATTATTTGCGATGCAGAAACTTCGACGAAGGTGAAGAGCGAAATAAAATTATAGATATAACTTCTTTTTCTTTTTTTTTTCTTTTTTTTCGTCAAAAGTTTAGCAAAAGTATATTTTTCATGGCAAGAAGGAGGTTGTGGAGGGAATTGGAAACTTAGCTAGTATATATTGATTTTATTTATTCGCTCTAGCTGGTAATTAGTTTTGATTGGTACCTTCTCGTTCTCTATATTTAAAGTTTCTTTGATTTTTGGGATTTTTTTGAACCATTCTTCTTTTGATCAATATTAAAGAAAAAACTTTTATTCAAACGTGGATGCATAATATTATATCTACCTACGATTTGTTTTCGTCTGCATTTTTGTTTCGAGAAAATTAAATTACTCTATTTTCATGCTTTTTGCGGACTTTGTCTGATGTTCAACTCATTTTTATGAATTTTACTTTAAATGTTAAATAAAAATAATTTCAAAATTACTATTTGATGTGTGTATGTAAAGCTGGCTGAATCTCTGTACCTACTCTTATGTACGGTAATATGAAACTCATCACCGCCCAGCCAAAAGAACTGCAGCACCTATCGGCTTGAAATTCAAAAGGTATATTCTTATTATCTTGTAGAATGAGAGTATTTTTCGAAATTTCACCCTTACCGAGATGAAAGGGGGTGAAATGTGTATATTTCTTTAACACGACGAGTTGTCGAAGAGATTTTTGCTGCAAAATATTACTTTATCCATTCTGTAAGAATAAATTTCTCGATTTTTCGAAATTCGTTTCTCGAAGGGTTGAATTTATTGTGGGCGAAACTGTGACGGGGATGCTAGTACTGCATTTAAAATTTCGGCATTTATTTCTCCTGAAAATCATCCCAATATCAAAGAAACTTTCGAGTTCATGTAAAATTTGCAATTTGTTTTATTCAATGTGTATAGCATCTGTGCTGTTCAATGCAGCTCAGGAATAAACTAATTTATTAGACTAAATATTCACGCGACATGAATGATTTAATTTAAATTCGTCCTGCTATCCTATTCTGACTAGTAGTCTTATTTGATGGAGGACTGAGAATTTAGTGGAATCGGGCGCAATCTCAGTCATACTTTTAAAAAAACTCTAGCGCAGCAATGCTTCATCAAAAAACCCGGTTTGCTCGAAATTTATGTCGATAGTTATCGATATATCAATATCTCATTGCTATTTTCAGGTTAAGATATTACAGAAAACTATAGACAATTAACCATATTTTTAACAAAAGTATCATCTTTTAATGTTCTATGGCTAAAAACCGCTTTTCTCAGATTTTTTGTTTCCAGTTTTTTCGAGAACTACTAAACCAATGAGCATCAAACTTCTTTCAGACTTGCCCCCATACAATAGCTTTCTTTCGTAAAAATTTCAGCCCTATCTGTTTCGTAATTTTTTCAAAACCATGAAAAAAAATTTTTTTCCAAGAAATTTTTTTTCTCCAGTTTTCTTAGAAACTACTGAATTAATAAATACCAAACTTCTAAGAAACTTGCACCAACATAAAGAAAGTCTATCTTGAAAATTGACCCCGTCAGGACCAATGAGGAAATCAGTAAGGTATGTCCTGTCGACATAGACGTACTCAACCGTGACTGCCTTTGTTGGTCTGCTGCGATACACAAAGCAGACCAACAAACAGCCCGGAGAGTACCCCTAGGCCGACCATTCCCCGCGTGTCTAAATTTCCACGAAACTCGAGCTTTAACCCCGAGTATCCAAACTTGACCATCATGGCACGAAAATAAAATACTCGAAGGGCAAAGAGCATCCGTTTTGTGAACTCTTCGCACGTCGGACAACAAACAAACCTCACTGAATGGCTCCAGTAGCTGATGTCCTCCTCGATAGTCTCTTCTGGCACTCGATGGGGTTTGAACTCATTAAGGAATGCTCCTCTGTTCGCCTTGCCCGAAACTCGATAAAAAAGGGAAAACAATCTATGTAAAGTATAAAAAAGCCGCGACTCACATGGACAGTCTTGAAAGGGATGAATCTTTGTGAGAACCTGGCTACCGATAAACCAGGTCTCATTTGCATCTACCTTCCCATGAGAGACAAACATTCTGTCATTCATGTAGGTAATAGGCATGTTATTTTTGAAAATTAAGAAAATCAAATCAATAGAGAAAAGAGGTAACTACGCGAACTAGTCCCGAAGAAAGAAAAAACGCAACCCGCACTTCACTGAACTAGGTGCAATGAAAATGGAATAGAACCCGAAGAAAAAAAATAATACGAAAAATAATAATAATAAGTAATACGAAAAAACAAAAAAACAGAAAACAGAAAAATCGGAAAATAAGTAGTATAAGAACTCAGATGGTTGCAAAACTCAAACTGATAGGTCAAACTTACTAAAATTTATACTAAACGTATGACCGAAATTCGTAGTTTTGAACGTCTGCAAAAAAAGAAATTCTCTCCCCACCTCAGCATTCCGGTGTCCTAATAAAACTCCTAAAAAACATAACTAATTGTAAATAATTTGGACGTTGCATTTTTTCTGTTTCAGAAAATGTATACGAATCTACTTTTCTATTTTGCAATAACTATTTCTTCGATATCGTCTGACCCATATAGGATTACGACGGCGTCAACTGGCGCTTATTTTCAAGAAATAAGCAATATTTTCATATATTCAAAATTTGCCCCAATAATTTATTCTATTAAGTTAGATTTGCATGAATCAGCAGATAAGCTATTAGCAACAAACTTTAAACATCGGTTGTGCAATGAAACAACCTGGGAAAAATTGCAAATATGCAGAAATGGCAAAACATCTAAAAAACGCAATAAAAAACTTTAAAGAACAAAATACCACAATGATTCAAGATTTCTACTCGACTCCATCCTCCATTCGAAGCAAACGAAGCGTATTTACCCCGATTAGATCCTTCTTCGGAGATGCGCTACACTTTTGCTGTCGAGTGCTAAACTTTAGAGATGGACAAAATTTTTTGGCTAAAGAAATTTCGCTGAAAGAAAAATACGATATTATAAAAAATCAACTATTGACCGAACATGCAGCGTTAGTAAATACGTCCACTAATCTGCATAGTTTTATCGATCATACAAATAATTTTATGACAAAATTTGTCTCGCACACAAATTCTTTTACAGAAAATTCCCTAGAAGAACATGAACTTCTAATCTCTCTAAACTATATACAAGGATTTTATGATAACTACCTTATAAACACGTTAAGATTATCAAATATCCTAACGTCTTGTAAGTCCCATATGATCCCCTCTTCTATCATTTCAAAAGAAATATTAGGAAAAGACATACTAAAACTTGTGGAAATTACAAAACACCTAGATCTTGACCTAGCCATTCCCATTAAGGATATTCAAAACTACTATCATGCTGAACTTGTAAACTGCAATTTCTTTAAAAATACGTTAGAATTAGAAATCAAAATTCCCCTAAAGCAATTAGATTCTAAATATGAAATTTACGACTTCATTCCGCTCACATTCAAGAGTCATTCTAATGAACTGTGCAGCTGGGATCAAGAACCATCGAAATCAGAACAAACTCCGTACTCTACATTAGTGGAACTAACCTCCATTATTGTAACTGATAAACCATTATGCTTCCTTCCATCTAATAGAGGAAGTGATAAATTGTCTTCTTGCGCAAAGAATCTTTTCTTTCAAGATTTAAATCAAAATTTATTACAATCCTGCTCGTTTAAATGTAATCCTAATAATAACCAAACACTAGTGCATCCTATTGGACACACCAAATTTGCTATTGTAAACTTCAATTCCCTCGTACCAACTAATTCCATCACAAAAAAATCCGAAAAACTAAAAATAAATAATGATTCCCCCGGAACCTTTATTCTGGATGTACCTTGTCATATCCAAATTGAAAATATTGACGAAAACAATAAAAATACAGTAATTATCCCAATAGAAATCCCCTGTCTCTCTGAATCTTTGGAAGAGACTATTAAAATCGAAAATCACTTACCACTCCTGTGGACATATTTCTCCGATTCCACAGAACCTTTTGACCTTGCCATAGACCTGGCAACGACAAAGGTCTACAACCCCAAATGGAAAAATTTTGTTCCCCACACTATTCCTGTTAACGACTTGGAGAACAAAATTAAATCCATTGAACTACAAATACCCGACCAAAACTTTAATGATTATCTAACCTTTGTCAATGGGATATTCGTATTGTGGTTAATTACAATCTCGTTTATTTTAATTTTTATTATTGTATATTTAAAGTTAACCTCCCATCAAAACTGTGCTAACTTAACAAAAAGCACAGCATTGTAAAAAATTACACAAAATAATACGATATATTAAGTACTTATATATACCTAAGAAAAAATTTGTTACTCATAATCAATATTCGTAAAATATGTTATTCTAAGCATATATACTCGTATTATATGACATAATTTTAATCATGCATAGTTAATAAGAAATTTTTTTTTCCTCATACTTGTTGTATAGACTTTGGAAAAATTTTTTTTCCTGATTTTTTTTTTGTTCCCCCCCGGAGAATTGTGTAATGTATATTTTCGTCTATTTTTAGAAATGACAAACATATTCGTCCACACATTTTCAAACACCAAAAAGGTAGATATTTATCAACAATAATTATCCTATAACTCTTTGTAAACAACAACTAAATTACCCGTATTCAATTTTAAAAATATAGATATACCTTCTGTATATTCATGACCTAGTTGTGCCTGCCCCTCGAGTACTCGACAAGTCAGCACAACCCTATAATAACAACACCCTACCTCACTTTACCTATCTGACACGTATGTTTTCATACCCTGAACGAGTATATAATCCCTCGATTCAGTGGAAAAAGACACAGTTCCTCGACAGCTACTTCTAAGTACCTGGAACCTCTCTAGTAGAAGTCTCTAGTGAACAGATAGTCTTGCTTGTTGAATTGTGATTGTATATGTATAAATATTAACGTATGTGTATGCACTGTAATGTACAAATTATTATTTTATTAAAAGTGTAAACTTACTCGTGTGTTTTAAAAATATTATTGAGTCTCTAATATATGTTAAGGTCCACTATAGTTTGTGGATGATAAACTTGAATTTATTCTAGAAGTATTACTGCTTTTAAAGTACGTGATATTTTGTGTATGGTGTAACACTGAAAGTGATTCTAACTAGGTACATTACCACCTCTTTTGGCCGTTACAATGAGTATAAAATTTTTAATTTGCAGCACAAATTAGCACAAATTAAGCACAATTAGCATGCAAAGTTTCAACTCAAAATTCCAAATGGAGGGCTGACACATAAATTTCTGAGGCCCCTATATTTGAAAATAAATGAGCACAAATTCTAAAATTAACGGCACAAATTAGCACAAATGAAGCACAATTAACATACAAAGTTTAGAGTCAAAATTCGAAATGGGTGGGGCTAGCATTTCTCCAGCCCCACCCAGACTATTTTGTTTATATCTAAGGAAGGGGGTGAGCACAAATTCTAAAATTGATGGCACACATTAGCACAAACTGAGCACAATTAAGCCAAAAATTTTCAGGTCAAAATTTGAAATGGGGGGCCGGAGAAATGGACCTGATTGAGGTAGGTATCTGATTCCGCAGACTGACAGAATACCCACATTGATGACTCCGATGTGATACCAGAGGAATAGTGATGGTAACACTCCCCTTAGACACGCTAGCAAGTATATAGTTCTGTCATCTGCCACCCCTTGACGCTGAGGGTGTTGAGCACTGTTATGACACAGCAGTTGTCAACCTCTGCTGCTGCAGCTCAAACTCCGCCTCTCTTATCATTGTATGGTTTCCATATTGGAGAAGGGTAGAGTGTTCTCTAAGCGCACACATATTAACTACAGCTCTTGTCATAATTAATCGTGCCATGGCCGAGTTAATACAGTGCTGACTTTTTATGGCGATTGAGGCAGGTATTTGTCAGTGGATGGTTCTAATCCCAGGACTGACAGGAATACCTTCGGACTACATCCGTGTATTTCATCGCCAATATTTGATTACAGTTTTGTCTTTTCGAATACTTTGCTTCAAAATGCATATCTGGCTTTTTCTTTTTCAAATTTTTTGTTCCCAAAAATTTGCAATACAATAGAAATCTAAACTCTATTTAGTGTTGATTTTCTTTCATCAATATACGAATTTCTTTCTCGCTCCGTATCGTAATAATATTTTTGTACCGAATAAAGTGCAACAGAATTCCGTATTTTCATTCATAAAGTGAGAGCGAATACTATTTTCTTCTTTTTCATTTTTTTTTTCGCACATTCAACCTGAATACAAAAGCTCAAATACGTTAAAGAAGCCACAAGGCCTTTGAAAAGTGGAGAAAAATCTTATAAATCCAATGTCCTCTATCCTCGTTGAACGACAGACTCTCCCCACACACAAAGTATATAGTAGCTATCCCATTTTCTAAAGAGGTTTATAAATGTGTGAAATTCCAAAATTGTATAAATATCAAATCTGGAACTTGGCCACGCTTTTTTTTTTGTTGCTTTTTTTAATGTTTTTGTTATCGTTTCTCGATGGTTGGCGTTATTGCCGCAAGGACTGAGTGAAAAACTTCTTTTCTTCGTACCCTTTCTAATGCTGCTGTTTTTTTTTTTACCCCCTCTCAAAAAATCTGTTTGGTCAACATATTCTGCGTGTGTTTTCTTTTTTTCTCTTACCTCTCTCTTCGTCTACCCTATGTAAACAGTGTGATGGAAATGTGGAATGAAAAAAAGAAAATCTGAAAAGTCGCGAACTTCTAGAACCCATATGTCAAGGAGCACCGGAATATTGAGTTTTATCGCATTTCAAGCGGAATATTTACACGAAGGTAGCCTCCATTTCCGAATTAATTATTTCTTACGTAGCTTTAGCTCGACTGTGGGCAGTCTCTCTATGTATTCGACCTCGTGTCTATTAAATCATTTCTCGCCAAGGGAGGCCAATTTCCGAAAAATTACGGTCATCTTGGGTTGGGAGAGCGGAAGATTCTGACCCCAAGTACGTGACTACTAGCCTTTACAGTTATGTGAAAACGTTTTCAACGTTGAAGAGGATGATGATGGTGATGACGGTAATGATAACGATGATGATAATGATGATGATGATAATGATGATGATGATGATGATGAGGTTGGTGCTACTGCTTTTGCTGGTGACACCGGTGGTGGTGGTGGTGAAGATGATGATGATAGTGATAATGATGGCCTTTGGTCTAGCTATAATTGTAATTTACACTGACGTGGTTTTATCATATTCGCTGTCTTCACCTACATAGATATTACTTGAACTGTATATATGTATGTGGAGATATATAGGTATATAAATATTATGTTCACATCACTGTTGGTCCCATCGTCGACACCGCTGTTTTCTCGATATAATTACACCGATACCCCTTAGCTAGGGTCTATTGTTTCGACTCAGCGTTTATTTCGTAATCACATTGCCACCAACGTCCCCACCACCATCACCATCACCGCCACCTTTTTCACTATCGTCACTTCGAGCAACCCTTTCTCGGTAGATATTACCGTCGTCGCCATTGGCTGAGGAAGGGTATTGTAATGTGGTCTCGAGGTCAAGTTGGTGCGTTAACTCTCGTAAATGGGCTTTTGTAACAATTACTTCGTCGTTGACCATTTCTCCAGATCGTTTATCGTTCGTGAGCACTGATTCGCCATTAGCATGTCGTGTTCGTCGTGCCCACTTAATTCTTAACGAAGCATCGTTGCTCAAAAATAAAAATTTTGACCTACGAAAAAAAGTGCAGAAAAAGGTGTGAATTTATCGAGAATGGTGACTTGCAACGTGGATCCTCTGGATGGCCTTTGATTTTCAGAATGTACCTCTCATGGTGGACCCATTTTCCATCCGTACCACCAAATCCACTTACTCATCCCCTCTTCATGAATAGTTGATTTCGCCCTTGGCGCATATACTTCACCTCTGAGCCAACCTCTGAGCCACTTAATCTCGATTTCAGGTGTTCATACTTTTCTTGTTTTTTTTTTTTTTTTTTTTTTTGCTGTAAGGCTCTCATTTTTAGTCCATAAGTACCTATTTTTTCTTTTGTGGGTGCCTTATTTTTCGCATTTGCTGTTTCCAAAACGAGGCACTTCCACCCAGAGTGAAGGTTCGGATCAGCGTGACATTGAGCTGAACGAAACATAGTTTATTATTATTGTTAGCTTCGCTTACCTAGAAACTAAATGTGAATATTTAACCTTGCCTTGAACGAGTGTCTGCCAAAAAGTGCTTTTCAAACCGTATTTTTTCTCCTCTTTCCAAGCTTCAAAAAATCATGTTAATTGACGAAATTGACCATTGCCACGTGTTGAAAATTCCATTAACAAATCAACTATCTATCGATTGAGGTCTGTAAAGGGTATAACTTGCGTATCAGTTGGTTCATTTTGGATTAAGATGCTTTTCTTCTGATATCATTAGAGTTTCGCACCCTTTACAGTACATTGATGAGCGGTGGAGTAGTGAAGAGGGATATAGGTATTCAGAGCCCTCAAAAAAACCAAAAAAAACTCGTAACTCCTTCCATCAGTAATGGTTATGGATGAGCATTTGGAAATTTAATGACTGAAAATTTCCACAGAATCTTGATTTCGTTACTTCACTGTTAACGAGGGAAGTTTTCTTCAATTTTAGACTGTAGGCTACTGTAAGACAGACTTTTTGGATGCTTACGTTGATGATGTACCGCAATGTAGCGTATCTTTTGTAATAAAAATTCTCACATTTTAAAGCGGTTCATCGAGTGTTAACAGAAAATTGTATGGGTAGCCATGCTGCAGATACCAAAATTTTCGTTAAATTTTCGAATGAGCTACTGTGGGTTGTTTCCCTTGAATTTTGACCCTTTCATGGCTTCATGGCCAAAGTTATTATAGATTCGGGATATGTTTATTTGTTTATTATTATATCGTTATTTGTAACTATTTGAAATCTTCGTTTGTGTAAATGAGTGACCAGCTGTTGCCCATCAGAGAGGTGTACGTGCAGATTCTGTAGTACGTCAATCTAAAATTGTTTTTCACGAAGAGTGAGAGATCAAAAAATGGTGAAAAAAAAATCAAATATTTATTTTTTTATTTGATTTCTCCAGTCTCCTTTCCCATGATTTAGTGTGTCCGAATTTCGTTTGCAAACTTACAGAGCTCGTAAATATGGATAGAACTCGATACTCTCGAAATGGAAGAAGTTGGAAAACATGGTATAATTTTTTCTGTCACAGCCAGTACCACTATTTCTTCCCCGCTCAAGAATTGTTTTTTACTGATTACCCATAGTGTTTTTTCAATATTCGAAACATAATGGCGCCTTCGATTGAAGAATATGCAACTTTTTGTACATGGCGCGTGCGAAATCCCGTTACACTGTATAATAACTTTTATTTTAATTTCAGTTTCTAAAGCTTCCCGTTAAACAAAAAAAAAATGTCAAAATTTAAAAAATTTCGTTTCAAAAATTTAAATTTAATAATATAAGTGATAATGAACGAATAATATTTTTAATTTTGTAAACATGATATGCATAGTTAATTTTTCGCTCTGCAGAGTTTCTATTTTCAAAGAAATTGAATAAAGTTTTGAAAAAACAATATTTTTCAAATAATTCAATTTCCCCAAAAAAATAAATAAAAAAATTCTCAATTTCATTTCTTTTTTTTTCAGGACGACTGAACTGATTTTCATAACTTTCGTTTTATTTTAATGGTTAAAAGATTCTAAAGAAACAGACGAGGAGATTGTTTGAAATATTTAGTCTAATTTGAGGAATATGATTTTTAGTTTGAAAAAAAGGACCAGCAAAAAAAAAACATAATTATACAGAAAAAAATCACCATTGGGAGACAAATCATTTAAATCCAGCACCTCTCGCGTTTTAAAGTCTGAATCAATGTTGTGAAGAACTGTGACCCAGATTTCAGCTTTACATCTTCGATAGTATTTTGAAAAAAGGATTAGATACAAATATCCGATTTCCGTCTCCTTCATATACAAAGTTAGAATTTTGCTCGAGTCGTGAAAAATCGCGATAGCAGTATCATATACTGTACTAATTTTTTAACTAGAAAGCTTTGTTTTTCTAGTTTTTTTTTCTTTTTACATTTTCTATGCTTCAAATTCTCATTCTCATTTCTTCACTTAGAAAACTGCTGCTCATTTTTTGGTTAAAAAAAAAAAAAAAAAAAAAAAAAAAGAACAACTATTTATTAGTATTTGGCTCAAAAACAATCAAATATTAGCCGTTTTTTATTTTTATTTTATTTTTGGGCAAGGGGGTGTTACAAAAATTTGTGTTGTGACTCGCGTGCAAAGTAGATGGTTGATATCCGTGTGATTTGGAGGACTCTCCTTCGGCTCGTTTAGCTAAATTCGCACTCGTATCAAAATCACCTACTTTTCTCACTTGCGTCACAAATAACTTTTTTTTCTCCACTTTCTAACTCGATACCAACAACGTAATGGCAAATGGTTCGACAATAAAGTAAGTAAACGTTAAATATTCGAAAACGAGATGAAAATGAAAAATAAAAAAGAAAAAGAAAAGAAAATTCTCTTTGTCTTTCTTCCCTCAAAGTAATATTTTGCCATTGACGAAAGAGAAAAGAAGCTGAGAGGGTCGGAGAGAAAAATTCAATTCCAAAAGGAACTCCACCAACAAACGGGAGGTCGTTATACACTTTTACCTGTCAAATATAGTCGAAGAAATGATGCAAAAATAAAAAATATTCCCCCCTCAAAATAAACTTTCACATTTTTCAAAGACAACGGAGCACGTTGATTTTGAATTATTAGCTTTATTACCGATTCTGCGCCTTGTTGAATTTTTTCTTTTCTCTCCGGGTTTTTCTTTCCGTTTTTCTCTCTCCTTCGCCGTTTGTCGTGTTTTCGTATTTATTGGTTTTTCACGTCGAAAGCTTTTTTCTCTCTTTAGTATGCCTCCTTCGTCAACTCGCCTTCGTAACGGGTGTTCAAAAAACGTTACGTTCTATTCATTTTTTATGCAAAATCTTATTTTTCCTCCACTTTCCATTGGACGGATATTATGGACCTAGCCCCCTTATATTATAACGGCTGACGAAGAAGAAATAGTTTGATATCAGAAGGTTAGTTCTAAAGGTAGAAGAAAAATATCTGTTCCGCGTATCATATTTTCCAAAAGTTTCAAATTTTATATTGGCCACCGTTTTGAAACCTGTCGATTAATTTTGCTCAAATTCAACACCAAACCAGTCCTTAAAATAGTCACCGACTACCATAAAAATTTCAAGCTAAAATCGTTCAATTTACGTTAGTTATCAGTATGATAACGTAGTGAGTTTGCAAAACTTTGAAAGCTCTTCTCTCCAAAAATATTGGATAAATTTCAAAAATTTTAACACGAATATGTTGCCCACCAAAGCTGCTAACACTATTCTAAGTTTCATTGCCATTGGTCAAAAAGCGGAGGCTTCATAGACTTTCCGAAAATTGTCAAAATGAGTAAAAAGTAGAAATATTTAACACCTATACGTACCTATATCCATTTATAAATATATCTATATAATTATATATATTCGTGTATATATTGTACATAGAAAAATTTGAGTGACCTATAGATAAATTCGTGATCTACGACTCGGGATCGACGCTTTTCCGAAGGTCCCACTTCCAGCTTCCGCTACTGCACCAAATGCAGTAGTTGTATTTTATAAAACCGTTGACTGAATATAGTACATAACATAGTCAATGTCTGAAACATTAGTTTAACAATTCAGCTATTCAAATTCTATTTTTCGCATAAAATAATTTTTAGATCAATATTAATATAAATATAATTTTATTATTCTGCATTGTCACTGCTGCATATCAAGGGCGTAGATAAGGTGAAGGTTCTGGGGGTTTACACTCCCAAAATTTGAAGAAAAATGCTTGACATAAAAAAATAATGATGTATGTTTATTAGAGGGGTAGAATTGTGGTGAGGGTGTGGGTCGGAGATGGTGGTCGAAAAGATATGGACTCCCATAAGATTGAGGTATCTACGCCCTTGCCGGGTATCTGCGTATCTTGAGCAATGGCTGCAGGAAACTTCAATTTAAAATATAAATTCTGTTTGTTGTAAACTTGTGGAATTTATTCAATCGTTTGGCTAAGAGGGAGAGTATTATATTTTGTATCGTATGGAATTTCGCGTAAAAATGGGATCTACTTATGCCTGACGGTGAAGCTCCTGGTGGTTGAAGAACTGATCGAATGAGAAAAAATGACTGTAAAACTCGAAATCAATAACCGGTTATGTTTCCCACAACAAAAAAGGAGAAGTCAAAATTTAGACCCACTTTGAAGACCCAGGGAGTCGAAAATTGGGTTGAATGAAAAAATAAATATCAAATTCGAAATCAGCGCCCCAAAAATCATACCCGTCTATGTATCACACAACAGAATATGTGAAGTCAAAATTTGGAGCCCTTTCGAAACCTCTATGAAAAAATGTATGTCGAATTCGAAATCAGTTTCGTAAAAAATATAGCTACTAATGTATCACAAAATAATCTATAAAACGAGAATGGATAACAATCCTAAACCCCGTTATTTTGTTAAAACTCTTTAAATTTTTAAACTCTAATTAATTTTATATAATATAAATATATATTATTATTTTATTTATTTATGGAATAGAAAAATTTTTTTTATATTCAATTTTAAATCTATCAGTATTTATCAATATAATATTTGCGGGCTTTGTGTTGAACATTGTCAAGTTTAAAGTAAGACAAAAATATGTATTTCTTATGGAGTTATGGAATACCTTGTCGTGAGAGATATTCACACTAGAAGGTCTTCAACAGTATTTGCGTGTTCTGCCACTTCATACGATTAAGTATGGGAGAGCCAAATCCTCGGCGAACACTGGCGATTTTTGAGCCGGTTCTGAGAGTTTATATACAGGATTTGGTACACGCACACAGACACACATGCATACGTATGTATACGTAATTATGTCATGCGTTTTGTCGTTTCTTGTCTCCGTTGAGATGATAAGAAACGACGCAGTGCGTTTGGTACCGGGTCATGACATTACCGAGATCGTTATCAGGTAATTGATCTCGGCCCGTACAATGTATCTTACCTGTACGTACGTACAGGTACGAACATACAAACGCACCAGTGTAAATTCGTTTAACGTCATAGAGACGATTATTGCCAGCCTTTGGGCGGCGACTGTCGTTGAGGGGTGCGAGCCCCTATAACCTCATACGAGTAATGTCCCCACAGAGTAAATTTTTTCCCAGTTTTATCTTGCGTTATGAAAAAGTATAAAATAGGAAATTGAAACTCAAATTGAAGTTTATTTTACGTACGCATTTTTTCTTAGAAAATAAAGGTTTGAAATGTAATTAATGGTTACAAAAGGTATTATATGTATGTTTAAACTGGGTACATAATTTTGTTTTTGAAAATTGGAGAAATTTCATGTTGATATATTGATTTGTGAATAACTATATTTTTCAAGTGCTGATAATACCTATCGAACGAAATAATTACTTTATTCCTTTTAAAAACATTTTCTCGTACATCTTGCTCAATATTTACCCCGTAATTGAACAGCTGGAAGTATTAATAAACGTATTTCAATAATTATTTTGTATGTCTCGGAAAACTACCCACTGGTACGATTTCGATTGGCTACCTATTTTCAAAGTGTTGTTTCATAAATTTAAATTTCTGTCTATTTTTGCTTTTTGTTTGAAACTTAGTTGCTTGATTACTCCTATCTGATGTATGAAAATTAGAGAAGGTTAACTGTTCGAAATTAGATCAAATAGGTATAGGGAAAATATTAGTATTGAGATGTCTAAAATAAAGACAGTGTAGAACAGAATATTTATGTAGTTTTGTGGACTATATGCCTGAAAAAAACATACCTATCTATTTGTTCGATTTTGAAAAACTATCTCGTTAACTTTCTTTTTTTCCTCCAAAATGTGAGAGGATTTATAATTATGCATGGAGGGAAAAAAAATGGAAAAAGTTGAATAAGTTATAATTAGGTACTTATAAATGTTGAATAAGATTTTAAAGTAAATTTTGTCGTATCTCTTTCTTCTCCCTCTTCTTTTCGTTCATGATTTACAATTTTACCCTGTATTTTACTTCACCAAAGAACTTGAGGTTAAAATGTAGGGTAAGGTTTGCCACATTGACACCCTGCCACCATGACACACCTATCAATATTTCATAAATTATTAGCGCTCTCTACATGAAAGGTAGCTTAGAATATGTGCTAATATGTGCTAATATGTACCCTCTAGGAGTCGGCAAAACCACAGTTTTTTCATAAAGATATTTCATAATTTATGTTTTTGATGTAATATTTTGACAAAAATGTTAAAATTCCTAAATTAATTTTTTTTTTCATATTTTTTCTAATTACTGAAGGTAAGTGAATTATAAACCAATGGATTCGTTGTTCATTTTTCTATATTTTGGATGCATAATTTTAAAAATAAGTCTAAGGAATGGATTATCGGAAGGATTTTTTTAATTTTAAAGGAGCTGTCACAAAGACACATCCTTTTCATTTACCACAATGACACACTTTTAAAATCATTAAATCAAGAAAGAGACGCCTGATTGGAAATTTTCTTAGGGCTAAATTTACTAAGAAATACACGGGCCGTATGTTTCAGACTCCATCAGTGAAAGACGTACCCAGCTTTTCATTCAACCAAATTATCTGAAAAGTAAAAGCTAAGAAATTTGGACAGGGGCCACTTCGATTTAATGTTCATTGCAATAACTTAAAGTTTCTTTCACTAATTAGACTTACAAAAAGACTTTAATATGTTTTTCCATTTTATTTTTTTCAATTTTTATGTTTTTTCTATCTTCAACCATATTTTATACTTATATGCTTATATTTTGTTCTTTATTCATTAAATATCTTAAATTTTTTTCAAAATAAGGTTACTTCATCAAAAAAATATACAAATTTATGTGTAATAGGTGTGTCATCGAGTCAGCCCAGATTTCAAAAAATGTGTCATTGTGATAAACTTGAAAACAATGTATTTTAAATGTGTGTCATTGTGGCAAGTAGGTGTGTCATCGTGGCATCAAAATATGCCACATTGACGCATGTTAGTAGTTTCAGTTTTTTCAAGCCTTTGTTTTTTTTAATTGACAAATCCTTTCCAAAATTGTATGATAAGTACTTAAAGGATGTAGCAACAATTTAAAAAAAAAATCATAATAGACCCATTCCTTGGAAAAATATAGTAAAAATATTAAAAAATGTGTCATCGTAGCAAACCTTACCCTACTTTTTCTCATTCAGTTGGATGGTAACACTATAAAGAAGCTGTTTTCTTTTTGAATTAGTAATGAGATTTGATAAGAAATTCAAACGTGAAGACATTGCTAACTTTGAAAATTTCATCTTCTAGCCAGGTTGAATTTTCTAACTTCTGCGGTTAGTTTTTCTATTGCTACTACTGATTCAGTTTTGGAGGATAATAAGAATTCATATTTTTTTCATAATTTGTTGTAAGTTTTAATAAGCTGATGTTTTTTCATTTTTCTACTGTTTCATTTTTCTACGATTTATTCTCGCCGAGTAGGAGGCCAGGTTACTTTGAAAATTTTTCAATTTTTATGGCCGCGCCGTCGTGCTCTTTTTCGTATTTTCTTTTCTCTATACCTCCTATTTTCGTGTTTTTTCCGTATTATTTACCTCCCAGTTTCGAGTTACTCGTGTGTCAACACCTTGATTTTCTCCTCACCGTTTTTTTGTTTACTTTCATTTTCCAGACCATTATCATGAGAATCATTCACCTCACTGTGTACTCTCGTCGCTTCTTACGTATGATTTCTTTCTTTTAACATCTTCAACGAGATGGAAAATTGGACTGAAATCTGTGTACGGTACTCTGGTTTCGTGCTTTTAAAACTGTAGTTATGACTGAAAGAGAAACCCCGAAATTGAACCGAGAGATAATCAAATTTTTCTCATAATTACTAAGAGAATATGACTCAAATTTGGTTTTACTTGCTAAAATTATTTCATTGTAAACTTGCGAAGTATTAGATTATGAACAGATCTAAAAATTTTTCATCATCGATACCTTTTGCACCTAAAACAGTGACGTGTCCATGAGGGGTTACTGTGAAGTTCTGGTCAGAACACTCACTGTAGTTTTTAAAAACCCGTTCGAGCGGTGAAATCTATGATACAGCACTCGGAGAGGGTAGGGGAGGCTCAGGTTCAGTCATGTTCTCCTCTGATGAAAATCGAATAGAATTTGTTTTATAAAAATTGGTATTAAAATATTGACCTGGCAAAAGGATTATGGGTGGGGATATTGATAATTAACCGTTTCATGAGAAAAGAAAACGATTAGTACCATTTCCTCATTTTCACATAATTTTATATATATAATCGTTGACTGAACATAATTATAACAGACTGACAAACCTTATAGAGAGATATGTTCCCAAAAAATATAGTTTCTTTTTGAACCACAGTGGTGCGCTGGTTGTATGGATTGCCTCTTCTATATTTTTCCTAAATGTTTCTCTCGATCGTTTTTACTATTATTTTTCTTCCAAAAGGGTCGCAGTGAGTTTCAATGGAAGAAATACTAGGTACCTGCCAATATCCAGGATATCAACAGACGAAAGGGTCAGGTAACTTTTTACATTTCCCTTGCAAACGGGTATTGATTTGTTCTCTATTTAATTCGGATCCAGTCACGGTTCCATCAATAACAGCGAAATCTGCTGGTCAAATCCATTTTTCGGATCCAGGTTTGGGCATAAAAATTTAACCTTACCTTGATTTGTCAGTCTGTTATATGTTCAGTCAACGTAGGTGTATAATATACAATTTTAGAAACTATTGATATGTATGGATAGTTTGGCTTTGAAACTATGGCAGGATACATTTGCCTTCAGAATGAAGGTATACAATATATGTACATGATACTTTTTCTAGTGGTAACCGGTTATAATAGCTCTGTTTGATAGGACTACACCGACTTACACCAACCTACACCGGTAGGGATATTCCACAAATATTCAAGTAAAACTTGGCGCAAAGTCACATAACATTCCTGCATTTGTGGAATCGCCCTCCTGGTGTAGGTTGGTGTAAGTCGGTGTAGTCCTATCAAACAGAGCAAATGTCTGTTGGGGCGACCAGAGGAACTACAGAATCTATAAAGTTCTGTAGGTTTCACAAGCTTACCTTACAGATATCCGTTTGGACGATCTTTCTGCAGATACAGGAATGTGTTCGAGAGATATCTACAAACTACAAGACCTCCAAGCTTTTGATAGTCTGTAAAAAATGTGCAGCAACTTTTTTTAGCTGTAGATTTTAGAGAATCCGAATTTTGTTGGGATATACATTTTCAGGGTTGGCTAGTTGCGTATTTTTTTATTTTTTGTTATTAATTGTCTGAAAAAGAATAAAATTAAGAAATGTAGACGATGAATCATGAGAAATTAGAGAGGATTCAACTAATTTTATTCGTGATTATTTGATTTAAATTATATACGACGGTTGAGAATATCCTCCATAATATTTTTATTTCAACTTCATCAATCTCCTATGAACTAATCCATGTCATCTTATCACAGGATCCTAAAGGAATTTTAGCGGTATCTTTAAAACCAAATGTACGATTTAATCAAATAGGTATTCTACTAAGGAAAATTTAAGCTCAATCGCACATTTGTTTCTGGAGATATCGCTGAAATTCTGTTTAGAATGAGTGATTTGAATGATTTTAAGACAGTCTAGTTGAGGAATTTCTGCGATATCTTGAAAAGTAAATGTTCGATTGCGACCAAATTTTCACAGAATGTTCAACTAACTTATTTTGGTGTCTTAGCCAAACTTCAAATTTTTACAAGAAATAGTTCTCTCACAACTGCTCTTGATAACTTTGATTTTGTGTGAGTTCAAAGAAAGCAAATGGACAGAATTATTGGCATCAATATGAGAAAACTGATTTGTGAGATCATTCTTTCCGAAGAATAAATTTAAGTTCACCTGGTATTTTTTGAAATCTGAATTCATTTCAATGTAAATTTAGTACTAGCTGTTCAGCTACTTACAAAATATATAATTGATGATAAAAATTGATAACACATTCCAATTCTTAAAAACCTGCTAAATCTACAGAATGTGAGATTATATAAACCCACAGAAAAAAAAAAGCTACAACTGATTGACTTTTCTGTAGGTTTGTAGTTTCTCTGACTGCCCGAATGTATTTAATATATCAATATTCGAAGTTTCCAATTTATTTTGACAGACACGCTGTTTATATATATACATAATCAAAATACTAAGTGACCCCATGGAGGATAAAATATGTTATTGTGACACCTGTGTATTATACAAATGGATATGAACTGTCATTGCAGCATACAGTGATATGTTATTTTATTATCGATGTTACATATTTACATATCTTCATGTTTATTAGTTAAATATATTGGGACGTCCTCTGGTGAGAGATGAGTTCAGCTAGTTTATATATCTGTGACTATAGGGTTGGATTTTGTCACTGTGCTTCGAGGATATGTATAAATTTGTATATATGATGGAGACTACATGCTGCTGTTTTGCAATGGGATCAACTGTTGTTAACTTCTACACAAAGCATGTGTACACTGACATACAAATTACCCCACATCAGTCGACATCGACCAGTCAGAATAATCAGATTCTCAGGAATGGGGTAATTTGTACGTCAGTGTTTATAAACAAATGCACATGGCAATTTTGTCTCCAATCAGATTTTTAGAAAGAAAAACATGTGGCACTGGCAGTGCTGTCCATAGGCACGACACAAAACAAAACCACTTTTGTGTTGTCTCCATCGTATATATATATATCCTCGAAGGCACAAAGGTATAATTTGTTTTTAGACATTTCATGTCTTCTACAGGCCAATGTACTAAATTCCATTTAAAAATATTCTAGCATCCCAAATTGGGTGTCAGAATGACAAGAATGTACACTCAGGTGTCACATTGCTATGTCAAAGTACAAAGTGGGTGTCAGAATGACATGAAAAATGTATGTATATATTATCGCCAAAATTTTGGGTTCTAGGTTATGAGAAAACTATGAAATTGATAAGGCTGAAATTTTCATAAGAGATGTTCCTCTTACAGGAACAGGTCTGAATGAAATTTTGTGCCTATTGGATTAACAGTTTTAGAGAAAACTGGAAATGGTTTTTTGGGATATTGGAAAAATTATAGTAAGAATAGGGCTAAAATTTCAGAGAGAAATCAGTTTCATACTGGTGGTATGAGGTATACGTGTGATTTTACTCGTACATAACACAAATTCTAGTGTTTATAGAACTCACCTATTTTCAACTTATTTCTAACAAATTAATCTACATTTTTCTCCCTTTTCTTTAGATTTTTCTATCGAAAGAGAGAAAAATATAGGCCAATCAGAAAGTTTCACAATCACCAGTTTTGTTCTCTATAGCTTCTCAGTTGATCATCTTAACTTCCTTGTTTTTTCTGTTCTTGTTTTCTTTGATGTGAGCATCTTATTTCATATGTTCATATGTTATTTTGTACTTACAATTTATTTTGTTTTATTATTATGTTCGGTTGAACATTATGTTTTGTCCTAGTTTAGACTGTTTGTTCTTGTATTTGGATTTAATCTTTTATTTATTTATTACATGATTTCGTATTTATACATTTTGTTTTTCTTATGTTGTAAAAATAACTTGCTAGGCTAGGTGGTAATGTTGTAGGTAAGTTCATGTATTTCAAGCGACTTCAAGATTTACAATGATGTTAGGGAAAAAGATTACAACTGTTAGGGAAATCTGTCTTTTCATGTATGTAACTCCATTAATAATACGCAGGAGAAATTGAAATTTAGTTACTCTGGCTGCTATCTGGGCATGATTTTCATAATCAGAATCCATACGTTTTATAAAAATTTGGACTTTGGTTGTTCCAGAATTTCAGGATTTGTGAGTTCAGGTAAGTTTATGAAGTTGAGTTCGGTAAGATTTTGTGTAGCCAATAAGGTTTTGTTCATTGCATGTTACCACCTAGGTTGGCATACCACAGGGATGTGTGGTTGAAATTTCAGATCTATTGTTTCAGTAGTTTCTACAATAAATGTAAAAAACTACAAAAACGATATCAATAAAATATCGAAAGTGCGTCTCTCCAATATTACGAGAAAACTACGAAAGAAATAGAACTGAAATTTCGGTAGGAGACAATTTACATGTAGAACCAGGTATGGTAAAAATTTCGTAACTATTTATTCAGTAGTTTTCAAAAAACCTTGAAAAACAACGAAAACTATTACAATAAAACAACGATAGATCTGTGTTTATTAAAGATATCGATATAACTATTGATAGTTTCTCCAATTTTTTTTCCTTGAAACTTCAGAAACGAAATATCAATAAATCAGTAAATTTTTGAGATATCGATAGATTGATATATTTCTCACACATCGATAACTCAATATATTTTTCATATACCTATCGATCTACTATCCGTAACTATTAAAAATTGTTCGTAATTTTTTCGTATAGGTAATTGGAATTCAAGTTTGTTTTTTTTGAATAGTCGATGAAAATTGGCAAATTGAGTACATAACTCGATTTTTTTGTGAGACCTCAGTAGGCTTAAGTGGGACTCAGCCACCATATCCTCTATATACTTTTCACAGATTTTCATCTTTGCATTCTGATCTTCCCGCTGAAGATTTCTGGTTATTTGAGAAAATGAAATTATTGAATTTTTTCGCCATGAAAGTATATTATCCATTTGCAGCTCCTTTACCCCTCTCTTCTACCCGTTGGTCAATTCTGACTACGCCATTTCATTAAAATCTTGCGCTTCCGATCCGTATACTGGCTGCGTTCGATCTACTTTAAAAGTTTCAGTTCTGAACATATTTTGCTAAAAGTTAGTTCTTGGTTCAACCTTACTAGCAGTATTTGTTCAGTATCTATGCTTTGAAGTGACAGAACTCAAAAAATTGACAGCTAAAATGGAACAGTTTGATAAACTTTACTTTTATGAGAGGAAAATTACGCGAACAGTTATAAGCCTATAAATATAGGATCACACCCTTAGCAGCGAACTTTTTATCGGAACTTTATCATCGAGTTAGGTCAGGAAATTCGGTACTTTTAACTTTTCGTGAATATAAGTTCTCCCAATTAATCGATCAGCCACTTCAAACTTCAGAGAATAATATTGCCGCTATTTTCCTCAACGAATAGCTGAGAATTCTGCACTTTTTGCCGCGTCGAATAAGCCTTCTGATTTCTCACTTTCTTCTTTTGTAAAATTGTCCTGCAGAATTCATAAATTTATAATTTCGCAGGTCGGTTCTTGTGAAAAATTTTCGCGGATTGAGCACAAATCGATTTCATTTTAGCAGTCGTAAAAAAATTGTAGTCGACAAATCGACGTAGTATGTTAGACGAAATAAAATTAGTGTTCGCTGCTTTTGTGCAATCGTGTTGTGTGTGTGTGTGTGTGTATGAACGTATGTATACGCATGTACGTGTGTACGATGACGAATACACAGTTATATAAATACTTAACTTCCATTTCGTTGTGTGTCAGGGTGGCCGAGCGGTCTAAGGCGCCAGACTCAAGGTTCATTCCTTATCATGCATTGCATGATCGAGTATTCTGGTCCTCGTATGAGGGCGTGGGTTCGAATCCCACTTCTGACAGTAAATTTTTGAATTTTTTTTACAATTTAAAAATTTTTTCGGTTTATAATATTATTGATTTATTCGCTCATGATCGTGTCAGTAGATCGTCAACGATTGTAATCAAGGATCTGAATCCCTCCGGAAGCATTAATTTAAAAAAATTTTTTCGAATTGTTTTTGTTCTGAAAATTTAAAATTGATTAAATTCGTTTGATTTTTCGCAATTTTTTTTTGTCAACTGTTTTTAAAATTAAAAAAATTTTAGAACTGAAAAAATTTTATTGTGCCTTTTAACTGCTTAAAATTATTTTTCGTACTAAATCAAGGGAATGAAATGACTGCTCGTTTTATTCGTATTTGTTAGACACTAGTGTTCAGCTGTTTTTGTGTATTCTATGTAAAATTTTCGTTGAAAAAAATTTAAAAATTTGTATTAAAATGAGTTCACTCTTTTATCTGAAACGCGTTCGTATGAAAATAATCTGCTATTTTATTTATCAGTATAGTCAATTATTAATTTTTAGGTAGGTAGGTACCACCTACATAACTATGTATTTTGGATTATTGAGAGTATTGAATTTTTGATTAAATTTATTTCAAGTACCGCTCATAAATACCAAATTTTTATCGAATTCCATAATATATTTTGCGGAGTGGAGGGAGGAGGTTATGAGCCATTTTAATTGCATGTTTTCACGAAAATAATCTTTAATTTCAATTCATTTTTGTGAATGTTACTTTCATTGGTGTTTAGGTATACAAGTTCAAAATGTGGAATATTTACAGTTTTTCACTCTTTCAATTCCTTAAATTGCGATTCTCCCCAATTTTTTTGCTGTAACTGCCTTCTGAATTCTTTTTTAACCGACTTTGACTAAAAAGATTCTCAATTGTATTCATATACGTTTGTCATTAAATTTATCGAGAACTACAAGAACGATTTTAACGAAATTGTTTTTAATAATAGTTGGTGATCCAATTTTATTTTTTTTAGAATCGATGTGATAGTTGTTGAGTTAACTTTGAAACATTGTTTTAAAGCGAAATTGCGGATAACACTAATAGGTAATGTACCTACAATGAAACAAAAAAGCATTATAAAATTTTTCATCAAAAAATTGAATCTACTTAGCAAAAAAAAATAATAAAAAAACAATAAAAATGCGCTGAAAGAGAAAAATATTACTTTTAAAATTCCTCCAGCAACACACTAAGATTTTTATCCAACCAAAAAGAATTAAGCTAAATTTAAATTTTTTACCAAAAAACTGAACCAACTTTAAAAGAAGAACAATGTTGTGAAAAGTGAAAAATAATCATTTTAAAGTGTCTCCAGCAATAGATGTAAATAGTAAGTGGAATTATTGAAGTCGGCACTAGTTAAATAATGTTTCATCAAAAAACTGATTAAATTGGAAATAATGCATTCTATAAATCTATACCTACAAGATAAAGGAACATGAGCGAAGGACTTCAGTAATTCCAGTCCCTAGATCTTGCTGAATAAATTTTAAAAGCGTTATTTTTCTCTTTTTAGCGCATTTTTATTGTTGTTGTTTTTTTATTCTGTAAATAATTAAATTTTTATTTTTTAATTTTCCCTTCGAATATTTTAGGAAATATTTTTAATTATCCTGCTTCAGTTTCGTTCTTTCCCTCTCTTTTCTCCCCTTCTTGCGTTTTTCAAAAATAGTCTTCAGGTCCACCTTTTAATTTTTAATTTCAGTTTTTCCCGAGTTTTTGTTTCTTTGTCGCCTTTTACTTTTTTTACGAAATATTTTCCCCCTATTAGCCTTTTTAAAACTTGAAGACTTGTAAATATTTTGTTGCCTCATTATCAATTTTTGATTATTTAAATAATTTTTCATAAACGTTTCGAATAATAATTATTTCATTTCTCTTTCTTTTTTAATTTTTTTAAAATTTTTTAAAAATATATTTATTACTTTGGTCTCCGTATTTATTTCATGTTAGTATTCATGGTTTTCATTGAATGCGCTGAAGAAATTTATATTCGTATGAAGACTCCATTAAAATATCACTGCAGTCATCTTCTTGACTGGAATTTATTTTCGCTAGGTCCTCTCTATCTCGAAAAGATTTCTTCATAGCTTACATGATCCACTGATGGTAGCTTTATCAATACTTCTGACTCACTAGTTGACTGCACTCTCTATCCAATAATTATTTGCTCAAGTCGCTTAATGGATGGCTGTAACCCCCGTCAGTTTTACCCCTTTGGAAAAAGCTTTTAAGTAACTATAACAAAACTGTTTCATTTACGAAGAATGAACTTGACGAAAACAAAATATACACAAAAATTCGCAAAACGACTAGCCGCAACACGAATTTCCGTTTCTTGTCAAGAATGGATTCGACCCTTCTATTTATTCTGAACTCATGTTCGTCAAGAGCCTACGAATACAGCTGGAATGCAAATATTTGTTCGTCTAAAGAAACATTACTTTGCTTTGTGTTTTGGTCATCGACGCGCGAAGAGTGCTTTGCAAACAATAATCCAATATTTTGCTAATTTTAGGGTCGTTTTGCCACCCCTTGTTGATCGTAAGAAGTTCCGCCATTTTTTACGCACTAATTACTGACGCACCCGATCGAAAATTAATTGCTACCGACATTTTATTTTATTCTAGTTCACCAAATTCCTCATTAGAAATTATTTTGGTAGCTCTGTTTTCTTCCAAGTTTTCGTTTCTTTTCCGTTTGTTCATTTATTTATTTTACTGTTGACTCAGTACAGTGGTGTTCTCGTAGGTTAGACTCCATATACTCGGTATAGATACCTACTCTCATAATTTTGTTGAAAAATCATGGAAATACTAAGTATGCTTTCAAGGAAAAAAAATTTTTTTTTTAAATAGAGTGTGCTGGGACACATGGTGGAAGTGAAACTTGTTACACTGAAATTTGTATTTCGAAGAATGAACGTTTTCTTGGCAGCGTAATTTTTCGGTGTTTGTTTTGCATAAACATTAAAATGCAGAAAATAGTCATATAAAGTTGAAAAATTATTTTCACCAGTTGGTGAACACTTCAATTATTCCACCGATAAAAAAGCAATGAATGAAAATGTATAGAGAAGGTGAAGAGGGAAATTAATTTTTAGTTTTTTAATTATATAGTTATAGTTTTAATTTATTTTGTAAATATTTAATTTGAATAGTTAAAATTTAATAATATATTATTTTGAAAAAATAATGTTTTTTTTTAAATTTTACTTGTTTTTATATTGAAAATATAACGTTTAATTTTTTAAACTATAAAATTGTTTTTGTTTGAGATATATTAATTTAAATTTTTTAAGTTAGAAGCTTTATATGTATTTTTATATCAATTGGAATTTTTTTTCTTTATTTTATTAATCATAAAATTTAAATTCAGTTAATTTATATTTGTTGAACGGACATAGCTTTCGTAAAGGGATCAGCATTAATGTTTTCTCATTTCACGTGCTTCATTGCATTACCATTTTTAGTTTGCTACACAACCCAAGGAAGTTTCACTTTAATAATAACTTTTGAATGGATAAAAATGGAGCACTGTGTATAGAATCATTGCATTTCTCATGAAAAAATATATTATTTTCATATAATTATTTGCATATTTTGTGATTTTGAAATAAAAATTACTTTTGCAGTGGAAGCCTAATAACTTTTTAACGGATAAAAATAGTGGGCTGTGAATTTCATTTCGCATACTTCATTGCATTCACATTTTGTTTATTTCATTTCATGGGCTTCGTTGTATGATCGTTTTTAGTTTACTACTACCCAGCGCAAGGAAGTTTCACTTTAAAAAAAGAATGTGTTCTGGGACACATGGTGGAAGTGAAACTTTTACTTTGAAATTTGTATTTTGAAGAATTAATGTTTTATTGCCAGCGTGATCTTTTTTTTTGTTTTGTATAAACATTAAAATGCAGAAAAAGTCATATAAGTTTAAAAAATAGTTTTTAGTAATTGGTGAACACTTCAACATCAAAATTAAATCACGCAACCTTCATTCCACTAATAAGAAAGCAATGAATGAAAATGTATAGAGAAGACGAAGATGAAATGAATCAACTAGAGTTGAATGAGCCTAGCTTTCATAAAGAGGGTTAGTGGTAATGTTTTTTCGTTTACTACCCAGCACAAGGAAGTTTTACTGCAAAAATTGATTAAAACATTGTGAAACCAACTGATTTTAATTCATTTTTTATATATTTTTGTTTATTTCACAGGCGAAATATTAAGATGTAATTTAAATTTTATTTCTTATCAATGCCCTCCTTCCCCCTTCCCTTTCAATCAGAAGAAAAGTATGAAATACCCAGGAAATAGTGAGGCCATCGATGACTTATACGCATAAAAAAAAATTATGGGAACATCACGCAAACTAATGATAGTTTTCTCGTTTTGTTGGAGCAATGTTGTAAGATACTAAAATCATTTTAATATTTTTGTTTACAGCCCAGTGTATTGCCTCTTTGGGCATGGAAAGTAGAGCCATTCCGGACGAAGACATTAGTGCAAGTTCATCATTCGATAGTGGCAATGTAGGACCACAGCATGGGCGGTGAGTTCATTTTTTATTTCAGATTTTTTAATGTATATTATATGGTTTATAGGCGTATGAAAAAATTCGATCTCTGCATACCTACGTCTTAAAAGTACATGGTTAGCCTACTCTCAATTCTGTTAACAAAAAAAATTTTAAAAAATAGAACTAGCCCATGCTAACGCTGCAGCCTAAGTATACTCTGTAAAAAACTGAGCCATCCTGCCATTAGTTCTGAATATATCGCACGTTTCCGGTAGATAACATTCGTAAGTATTTACAGAATCAGTTCCTATATTCGAAGAATGCGTTCAATAAACTTTGTGCACCATCCATTTGGACAACGTTTGTTTTCCTTTCATCTTTCATTATGAGTTTTGCGTCATCGACTACGGAAATAATCACTTCTCGCGGTATTTATTTTCATTCCCATCAAAAATTTGATTCCCGTATTTAGAGGAGAACAAAATAGGAAATAGATACCGCAAAAGCCACTCGTATGCGCATTTTAATCCTGTTCTGAAACCAAATCAATTTCCGAATTCATTTTTTTGTTGATTTTTCCTCTTTTAATTCCGTTAAAAACCGAAAGCTAATCACACCTCGGCTTCCGAGTTGATTTATTTTCACCATACTTGGTGGTCGACGAATGAATTTTCGAACCAACTGCAGCGCGGCGAACCTAATTAAAATTCCCGATTTGTTGCGCCATTTTCGACGTTTACAAAATTCGAAAAGAAACCCAAGTGTGTACCTAACGATTTCTCGAGGGTTGCAAAGCGGTAATAAAAGATCCTTACTTTTTTCACTTAGAATCACGAGGATCAGCGTGAAAAATTAAAAATTAAAATGAAAAGAAAGCGAATCGGTTGAAGCCTCATCGATGCCATCGGAATAGCGTTATGAGCCTGTCTACGATGAATCTTTAAACATCGAAAAAAATCTTCAGGAAAACAGTAACGATGAGGTCGACTACCTGAAAATATTCGATTATTTAGTACCGGATACCCGGGTGAACATGAAAATCCGTGCCAACATCTCAGTGGACATCGGTTTACTGCACATGTGCGGTAGGTCTTTTTGCCTCTGTTTTGATATTTTTGTTGTTGCTGTTGTTGTTGTTATTTTGGATCTGTAACTGCTTCGAAAACAGACGTAAAAACACCTAACGCACAAATGCAGTAAAGCGATGTCCATTGTACGGCTCAGAATGATGACATGTTTCGTTAACATTGGCGAAATAGGGGGGCTAGGTATTCAGTACTAAATGTTCAAAGCTGGAAACTAATGATGAGGAGTATTGGTGTAGATGTAGGTCCTACAGTTTTTGCTAGACTAAAACAATTAGTGTTGGATAGGCCCACCGGGCTACCGGGAGTTTCCTGGTGCGCCTTTTCTCCGAGAAGTTTTTGGCGCCCTTTCCCTTTAAAACAAAATAAATTTTAATACTTCGAGTACAATTAAAAAAAAAAAAAACGCTCGTCATTAAAGACTATGACTATTTTTTTCTTATACCAGTATAGACATTGTTTTGGTAAAGGGGATCATTAGGGTCACCATTGTAATAAAACAAAACTGGGCACCCTTGCAAGGAGAAAAATTTGGCGCCTTTTATAGATTTTCCCGGTAGGAAAAAAATAGCCTATCCAACACTGAAGACAATTACCAAGACTCGACTACTCAAGACCTTGACCTTGAACAGGCATGCTCAACCTAAGGCCCATGAAGAGATTTGCAAAGAAAATTAAAAAACGACTAATCAGAATGAAATATAATTAGCAGTTAACAAAAATACTACACCACACAAAATTTTATTTAAAATAATACTCAACTATATTGTCTATTGAATGGAGTATAATTAATATTAATCGGTGTGATACTTGATTTTGGACATTGTCAGCAAGTTTGGAGATGTTAGGAATATATGGGTTACACGAATTCGTAATTATAAATTCATGAAAATTTTTTATATGGCCCACGAGGTTAAAATCATTGTTCATACCTGACTTAGACCAATACTAAAAGTATTGATTCAAGATCAGTGACCAAAGTCGAGGCTTAGGATAAGACCAAGGCAAAGTCTGCTGAGATATTGATCTCACTTTTACTACTTATTATCAAAAACTGTATTTGATAACCATTTTTAGATCTTGTTGGTTGCGATCCACCATGGTGTGCTATCCGATTTGTTGACCACTCTGCACATCTTTCTTTATGCAAAATGTCATAGCCGGAATTTTGTAAAAAAGCTAGTGAGAAGCTAAGTCCCCTATAATATCTAATTTTAATGTCTAGTTTGAACAAGATTCTTATATTTACTTATTTATTTCTTTAATTTTTTTTTTTTTTTGTTCTAGAAAGGGGAATTTATTTCATTTTTGAAGGTTTATCCCCCACATCCCATTTCAAACTGCACATATGTAAAATATTGGTTTCGCACCAAGCTGATCCTGAATTAGGTCTCGCAGTCTCTCCTTAAATAAATTGGGGACCACTATCATCCATTACTATTCTTTATGAATTGAAATCATTACAGTACCTAACTGAAGTTTAGTTCCTAGTCTTCAAAATATTATCGCAAATTGTTTTTAACAAATTAATTAAGAACTAATTATCCTCTCAATCATAGCAGATTTTTAGCAGTGTGGGGCGATAGATAAATCAAGGCGATCTTAATCGCGATCTAATTAATTAGATCGTTTCTTGATTTTTCAGATCACTTCCCAATTTCTCTCCATCACCTCTTTCCGCCATGTAAAAATTGAGAAATGAGAAAAAAGGAGAAAATTAAAAGTAGATCGATAAGTTTGAGTCATTTATTAATTTATTTTTATTATTATACGATTTGATTATCTGATTTGAGTATTTAAGTTATTACAAACAAACCAATTTGAAGATTTAAAGATCTAAAATATCTGAAAAATGGCGATCTAGATCTCAAAATTAGATCATTATTTTAAAGTGATCTAATGATCTAAGATCGTGATCTTTCGATCTATTTATCTGTAGATCAAATTTTAAAAGATCTGTGCTTCACAGTTTCACACTAATTTTTATTAAGTATCACTCACATTCTTCATTTTTGTTTGACAGAATTACATATATATCACCATATGGGCTGGTTTTCATAATGATTGTGACTGAGGCATGAATGTGAATGACTTAAGGTTGTTGAAGACAGAGATGGAAAGTTACCACACTTGTCTGCCACACTTGCCTGCAGCTTGTGCTTCCAAACTTCGAATTTGTTGATAATTGCTCGCACTTTCCTTCAATGTTGCGTAATATACTGTTGCAAATCAATTCATTAACAGCGCTGTAGTCAGAAGGAAAATGGGAGCATTGCCTCCCTCGTCATTGACCAATTTTTAACAAAAAAGAAGGCGTGAGTTCCACTGGGACATACTCATGAAGGATTGATGTGTAAACATAAAATAGTGTGGTTGTGTGCATGCATACAACCACATAACTACACATCATATAACCTTCACAAATGAGAGTTACAATTATAAGAGTTATAACTACGCGAATCTGGCGATTGTAATTCATGTTTAGCTCCTATTGTAGACACCAAATGCTAAAATGTTTACACATCAAAAATGTGTTTATATATAAAAGAGAAAATTGTATAATTTACGAGCAAAGCGATCAAAAGATTTTTCAGATAAGTATCTGCCTTTAGGCTTGCTCCCCCAAGGAATCTGTTTGCCCCTCCTGAAATAATGACCTGGCTACGAGCCTGTTCAGTAGTACTGTGTTTGGTCTAGGACTCCAGGATGCCAAAATTGTAAATCTGCTCCTTACAAAGACTATATGATAATTGTTATCTTGGTTTTAATTTTTTTAAATCTAAATTCAGTTTCGATCTTTTGCATTTGTGTGCAGAGGTACAATTTTTGTCTCGATTATCAATTCTGCAGGTCACCCATAAGAATTGTAGAGTTGTCGCTGCACTGTTGGAATTTTGCTGTCAAAGATATTCGCTAGGGAAAGAATAATTAATTTGGTCGAGGTTTTATAATCATTATACATTGGATTCGAAGTTTCTAAAAACTTGCCGCCAAAAAGGCTCCAGCCCCGTTTCCCACCGCTGTAATCATACTCGAATGTATTTTTCTTATACTCTTCTTTTTCTTTCCACTACCACCAATCCCAACGAAGAAATTACTTGTTCGCATGTAAATCGTTATCGCGGTCACGCGATCCTTTTCTATAGGTGTGGGTAGGTACTACAGAACGAGCAATCAAAATCTAAATTTTTGAAAGAGAATCTGGCGTCTTTTTCACCTTTGTTTTTTGCGCTGCCACCGTGAAAGGCATGAGTAAAAACGAGCGGCGGTGGCGCAGGGAGGAAGAGAAAAGGAAGGAGGAGTACGCTTTTCGACCATAATTTCTGTTCCTTTGTATTTTCATTTTCTCGTTATTAATATTTATGATAGCGGAGCAGTCGGGATAGTGAAGGCGGAAATTCGTTTTCCGCAATCTGAAAATCGTACACGTGGACTTGGGTTGGAAAATGTGCTAACTTTCAGGTAAAGGAATGGTACCAGCTCAAATAAAAATAAGAAATAGAAGAAGAAAAACGAAAAAAAAAAAGAAGAGAAACGAAGAAAAACGGAAGAAAGAAAAAAGGGTGAATATTTTTCTATTTTATTCACTTTTTCGTTTCTTCCTTTTCTCTTATTTTTTTTTTTTTTTTTTTTTTACTCAACCTGCGAGGGGATGTATATATATTTACATCTTTATTTTTTTCCCTTCGTTGGGTTTTGTAGAGCTCCCTATTGTTCGTTGTTATAAATTATTATAATATACAGTATAACAGTACTTAGATAGAGGAAGAAAGTAGGAGAAAATACGACGAAGTGAAGACGATGTCGGTACTATACTGTAAACCATATAAAAGAAGTCATTTTATTTCAATTTCGATTTTGAACGAGATCGTGTCTGGAACGTGGTAACAAATTTATGGTTGTGGGCGGTGCGGTGCTGGCAGAAAGCTTTCGTCGTGTGAAAACGAGAACAAATTTCGCGGAGAGTTTACAAGCTTGAAACGGAAAGGCAATAAGTCTAAGATTTGTTTCACAGAATGTGTCATGATCTTCAATTTTCCCATAAAATAATATATATATATATATATATATATATATATTATCTACATTCCTGCTGGGAATTGTCCACAGCTTTTGTGTTTTAACAGGTTTTTCATAAGCTATTATTTTTAACTTATCCCGTTTCGCCTGTTGACAACACTCGATAATTTCGCTGCCAAGGTTGGGCCGTGATTCGGCAACAGTCCAAAAACAGTTCGGTAACGAATTTGTGATTCCTTATTTTATTCATTATGATTAGTGCACTTTGTGATGGGTCAAAGTCTAGTAAAAAGTGTATAGTCTTAGTCAGAAAAATGAAAATATAAATTTTGGACTTTCAGAATTTATCTAATTATTACACGAATAGCTGTAAAGGGAGACTGCAGTGTTGCCAGATGTATGGATTTTTGTGCAGATTTTAGCCTAAAATTCTATCACTTAACTTCAAATGGCTGAAGGTAACACTGTTTTCTACATATGATGCCATCAGTCATAACCTATTATGAAAAATCCAAAAACGAGATTACGAGAGCAGTCATGATATTTGTAAATTTCTAAAGGTGGGGAAGTAAATAAAGCTCGCCCAAAAGAATGATGGATGAATTTTCTCAAAGTTTAACTGCATTCTTCACAATAAGATAGCATGAACTTCGTTTATGTATTCTTCTTGCAAAAACCCTTCATTTGATACCCATATTAAGGGTGCGTGCGGATTTTTGCGGATATTTTATTTTAAAAAGTGAGAGTTTTTGGAGATTTTAATCTGGCAACAATAGGGGAGAATCAAACCTATTGTTGCTTGGCACCGATGATCAATGTAACTCTCACGAAATGAAAACCTGTTAAGAATGTTTATAATGTATCCACGCCTGTCCTCCTTCACCCTCACCAGATTTTCAGGTCGTTGGGTCAGTATGACATTTTTGTCTCATGAATTCATTAGAAGTTACTACGAAATGGCTCAGGCTGTGCAAATAAACCTGTTTACGTGAAAAAGTCTCATATCCTCTGCTAACCGGCGTGTAGATGACGTTGGAAATTGTGGCAGTTCTTCGTAAAAAATAAGAAAAAGTGAAAGATTTTCGAACAGAGCTTCGTGAAAAGAAAAGTAAAACGTAATTCGGTTGGTCATGTCACGTAGGCACTGGTGACGAGTGATGACATTAGTGACCTGAAAATGCACAGCTGAGCTTTCGATCTGGATGACGGGAGGGGGTTTTTCTGCAAAACCGAATCGTATCGTATAATATGCCATAAACACTGAGTTTCTAACCGTTCACTCGTACCATCGGCCGCTGTACGTATGTCTCACCAACACTGTGAACGATGGGGCAAGACTCGAGGGAGTACTTTATCCTAGTTTGGTCCGGGCGCCCATTACGCCGTGTATTATTGCATAAAGTACTGCAGAAACACTCTTATTGACCCGCTACCCTCTCTCGATGCATCAGCATTCTCTCGTTTCTTTCTGTCTCTTTTTTGCAACCATTACCTTCATTTCTTTTTGGGTTTCACCTTGGGCGATTGTGTTTTCCATTTTCTTCGCTCTTCCACCCCTATTTCTCTTCTTTTATTGATTCCGAGGGCTATTTCGGACCTCATTCGTTTGTTTCACTTTTGGTGCGTTTCTCTGGGTGGGCGAAACAATAAAAACCGAACCGAAAAAAAAAAAATAGCAATTGCTTATCTTAACCTGACCATTGTATGGCCTTTCGCAGGTTTATTTTGGTCTCCTTTCTCCAACTCTGCGTCTTCTTTTATTCTCGATTTTTTTTTTTTTTTCATTCCTTTCAGTTCCTTTTTTCTGTATACATACATACGACTAGAGTCGTCATTGGATACGGTATTGACTGCTGCAAGGAGACTGTATTTTCTGAAAACTTGGGAAGAGAGTGCTAGAGAAATAAGCTATACCTTTTCCGGTATATTAAGCTTTTTCCGAACAAATCTTAATGGCTTCGTTCGTCTCGCCGTTTGACCAGAAAAAGCTTTAAAAACGAATCGACGTTATTTTTTAAACGATGCTCGGATACGATGTTTTTAGAGCCTTTTTTTTTTTCGTATATTCTGTTCTCCCTTCCTCCGTCCCATTTCCCTCTCGTCCTTTACGCCAAAGTAATTGTCATGGCTTAAGCGAGCACGAGTGGATTTTGTGTTTTCCAATTACAGACGGTTTGTTTGTGGTTTTTGCAAAGGATAGATTGGATATGGTTCGGTTTATCGGCCGTTCATAGCTAGCGAGTGTAGCCGTGATAGTTGCGTGCTTTCGTAAAGGAACGCCATAAGTGGTATCATTATAGATGCATATATTTGGAGCAAATGTCTATTTGAGAAACTGCACTCTACTGTAGAAGAGCTAGTAGTCTAACGGAGACTGACGAAGAACTGAGAATATAGGGCATTAGAAGCGCGAACATGTATGTTGTAGTGGCCAAAAGCAATAGATTGGGACCTTTAGGAGTTTCCTCATCTACATTGATCTTCTTTATTCTCAGAGTAGGTATAACTTCATCCTGTACAACTGTGATTTAATTTGACTTTGTATGTCCAACAGTACGATGATATCACACCGGATGGTCTATTTACTGCGCAAACATCCTGTTTTTCCTTTGTTTTTGAAGATAAAAAAAAGTCTTCCCAGGTAACTCCCTTTAATGTTTAGCTTGAATTTTTAATTTATCGCATTAGAAATTATTAGCAACCCCTGAAAATATCGAAAATTAGATATTACTTGGTTTTTATGAACAAGAACCCCTTTTTTCTTTAGATTTGAGAACTAGAGGAAATTTCATGAAGATTTGACTGGTCAAATATCAAAATCAGTCGAGTGTTTACGAAAATATGGTGGTTGGAATATTGTTTAAGTCAAAAAATTTTCATAACGATTGTCACAGCCGCAGTGGAACCAGCAACCCTGTGTAAATGCTGCTGGTCATGCTTGAAATTTCACATCACCGAGACGAACAAGCGAAAGTATTGGAAAAACGACAATTGGATTTTACTGAAAATTTTTTTTTTTGAGAAATTTCAATTGGTTTTGGATGTTTGAAAAAATTCTGTGGATACACTTAAAATTCTATTAAAAAAAATTCAGTTGAGAGAATTTTGTCGATTCCATGCTATTACTCAACTGCAGTTTCATCCATGTGTGCTTGCGGGGTAAAGTAGCCATAGAATTGTAATAAATCTCCTCAATGCTTTTGTTCATTCCAAAAAAGCACCCCTTCGTAATAGTGTGCCGTCAATTTTCATTGTACCATGCGATTTAAGTTGAATCCACTGTTTCGTGTTCCTCTTTTTGGTGGCCATTTTGGTAATCCCTGCACCCAAAATTGAACGTAAACAATGTAATTTTCGCTCGTTCACCTTACGCATTTCGTCTTCGTCGAGTCGGTTTTTTTCTTCGTTTAATTTCCCTTCTGCAAATCGTTTGTTTCGCCCCTCTAAGTATACATTCATTGTCGTGGCACCGTAAACCTCCAACTCCTCATTTTTTACGGAGGTAAGATTATTCCTTGTTTCCGCGTTACTGTAGAAAGCACAGCGCCGTTATTAACCTTTCCAGGTGATAAAAGCCGACGGTATTCGATCCGACTACCTTCAACTTGCTCGAATTTTCTCAAATAAGTAGTCTAATTAAAAAAAAAAAGAAGTTGCACTCGCTGGATTTTGGTTTTAGCGTTGCCCCCAAAAGAAAGACGTGGTCCATTTAATCTCTCTTTTAATTAGGGAGTCATAATTCTTGTTTCTTCGTTTTCTTTTTTAGAGGATTATCCGTGTTTTCGACTGCATGCCTAATAATTTTTGACTTTTCGCTGCTCGTATCAGTTCTGTAAAATGGACTTTGTGGTTGGATAGTTAAATCATTCATGCAGGCTCGTAGGTAGGGTAAAAGTCTGAGAACGGAATAGGGTGCAAAAGTTTGAGTTCATTAAACGTGTTTACACTTTTTCGCTTAGCTCGGCAAACGAAGGGGTCATGGAGCAATACTTCCCAGTTCTTCTTTCCTAGAAAAAGGCTCATTACGTCATGTTCTAATAATTTTGGTTTTCATAATGTTTGTTTTGTCCTCAGGTTCAGCTTCAATATTGGATATTCAATTTCAGCTTCGGTTTTTTCTTTGAGTTCTCCTACTTTATTTTTACTTTACTTTTTGCATGCATGAGTTGAAATATTTTCGTATATAACAGTTTTTTTATTTAAAGATAACTCAAAAACTACCTCAACGATCCTAAAAAAAATTTAATAGTACCACAATCGAATAATTTTCTATCAATTAAAACAAAGTTTATTAAAATCGATGGCAAGGTTGAGAAGTTCAGCTGGAACAAACATAAAAAAAAATATATATAAACACGGATCAAATTGATAATCTCTTCCTTTTTTTTGAAGACGGTTAAAGTTAACATTTCTTTAGCCTCCAAGTATAACAATTGCATCGTTTGGGGTGTTTCTGTACTAAAGCACTTGAAAAAGCTAATGTAACCCTTTAGGTTTGATGAATATCCGCTTTTATTGAAGATAGAACAAGGTATGAGTCAGAAAAATTTTCGTTTTCGTGTCGTAGGTGAAGTTCTTATCAAATTTCAGTCAATTCGTGCGAAATTATCGGTCTTTTAGAATATTAGTGGGCCAACTTTCCTTATTTTAATGTTTTTGAACTACCTACCCGGCATTCAAACAGCGGAGGTTCTACAACCGGGCCATGGTGGGCCAGGTTCCCTAAAAAAATCACTGACCCACTCAGGAAAAATCACAAATACCGAAATCGAATATTGTTAAAAGTGACATTGAAAATACGGTTCAAAAATTTAATTATGATTCCTTAACTAACGAAAAATTACACAGAAGCAAAGATCACAATCGAGAGCCATTTTTTTTTTAAATGTTCTTCGACCCACCCTTCAAGAAAAGCTAGACCCGCCTCTACATTCGAAGTTCTGTTCTTGTTTCGTCAGTGTGGCTCTACCAGGAATTAAAATTTTAAACTTACTGCCGAAGAAATGCAACATGATGAGTTACGTTTGTGATGTACAGATTGCAGAATGATTTTTTGAAAGAGCTAAAACGCACTTGAATGTGGACATTTTTGGTAGATTGTATTATTCGTATATGCGGTTTTTGTCTACAATTACTTTGTGTGATGATCAGGTATATAAGAAAAAAGCTCGTCAACTGGCATGATTTTGCCGACTCATACCAATTTTGCCAAATCCAAAATTGTAAATTGCTGAAAATTTTAAAATTCTCTGAGAAAAAAAGAAAAGAAAAAACTAGCGCAGCAAGCCTCGCTAGAAAAAGTAGGTGTTCGAGAGAAAGAATTATAAATTTCGACAGTCACATTAATTGTCTTTAAGTTTATATGCGTTAATGGTATGTTATGATTATACGAAATTTGTTAGCTGTTGACAAAGTATTAGACAATATGAAATTTAAAAGCATTATTTCTTGAAATGAAAAATTAATTAAGATGATAAAGTATGGTAAATAATCATACAATTTCAAATAAAATCAAATAAATATAATAAATTTATGAAATAAAAAAAAAAGAAAGCATGAACATGTGATTAATTTTTTATAAAAAGAAAAGTTTATGCAAATTAGAAAAAAAAAGAGGAAAAAAAGCTTTACCGGAAGTATCGTCCAGTTGATTTGCACTAAAAATGGTTGCATGCTACAATTTATTATAATAAATATCTGTTTCTGATTTCATACATATGGTTTCAAAATTCCGCATTTTATAACCAATCCGCTTCAAAATGTCCTTGGGGCTTAGTAAAAATGTTCGTACCAAATTTCGTGATTATACGACAAAAATTACGACCTTTACCGTGGGAACATGAAATGGACTTATATCTATCTATCTATCTATCTATCTTTCTATCTATATATATATATGAATTTGAGTTATTGATGCAAAAATTTTCCTGAGATCATGAAACGAAAACCGTACCCACCTCTAACCCTGGGGACTAAAACCGCACCAAGCGTAATAAGTAGATTTTCTAAAGAAAACCTGTTTAAAAAGTCGTCAACTTGGCACGATTTGGTAACTAATTGATTCTAGTCAATTTTTCCAACTAAGAATGTTCCTCCCCTCGCCTTTTCCATGCTAATTGGGCTTAATATTTCGATGCAGAATTTCTAATTCCCCTTTTTCTCCGTCTCACTCAAATTTTGATTTCTTGAATATTTTCAGTTTTTTGTCATCACCTAAATTTCTTGAGCGCAGACTTGCCGTTTTTTTGGGTTAAAATCGTGCATATTTCATTGCTTTATCAACAAAAATATTGTTGTCATTCACAGCTCAAAATTTTTTTTTTTTAGTTTACAAATTAATTTAATTGTTTAAGATAAGCTGCAAGCTTGAGAAATTCATCGTTTTTGAAACATATTGGTTGTTTCTAAAATTTTATTAAAAATTATTGGACCTTTGTTTGGGGCTAAATTTTAAAAATTTCAGTTCTTTTATTTTCGAACTCTATTTCAATTTATTGATTCCCGTAACATCAGTGGAGATGAAATGAACTATATCCAAATACCCATCATATTGTTTCAAACGCTACGCTACTGGTTCATCAAAAATTTGTAAAAAAATTTTTTCGTTCGTATGCAAGAATATCTTTTAATTGCTTGCAAACGTGTTTTTGTTTGAAAGTGTTTTTATTTTTTTGCCTCACATCGTGTAACGTCGCTTTTATTGAGAATATTGTTAGCAACTTCTGTCGGAAGGCAGCGATAAAATGGTTGTTCCATACTCTATAAACGCCGACTCCCCTCTCGCTCCCCCATTTAATCGCATCCTCCAACTTACTGATTTATCCGTCAATGCCTCCTGTAAACGGCGCATAGTCTAATCGTTAAGAATGTATGAAAAAGGATGTATAGCTAGACGGCAAACGCGCTTTGCTCGGTTTCACAACAAATCCGTGACACATATACAGGGTGAAATTAAGGGTACACAGCCGTCACTTAAAGATTTGCTGGAGAATGCTGTGAGAACGTTGTTCCACAAAATTAAGAATAATGTAACGTACTAGCGAACCCATTAATTTCGCATTGCGTTCGCCCACAATACCCAGCTGTATACGATAGTTCGATAAATTTTCTATCCGCCATTCATTTATCTCGTCGACTGTTCAACGTGTACCCCGGTAAAGAGCTGCTTTTTCTTTCCGATAATTTTATTCTACTCGTTTCTTGTCTGAATGCTGTACCTGGCATTAAAATACTGAGACACGTTTAAACTGTTCAGAATCCGTGAGAAACAACGTCAGTTCACTTTGATGGGTTTTGTTGCAAATTCCTAATCCATGGCAACGTACAGTCAACACGTAAAGTCATATATTTGTAAGCGAGATTTTCAACTTTGACTGCCTGCAGAGCTTTCTGATGTATGCTGAATGCTGAGTCAATTTCTTGTCTAATTATGTTGGTTTTTTTTTTTTTTTTTCACCAATCTGGTTGATTGTGACAGTAAAACAATCACAATCATTACCATGTAGGTACGTACAAGGTGAGTCAGTTTTTAACGGACCATTTGAAAATTACCTTAGATCCTTCAAAAGTTGACTTGTCCAGCTTTTTCTTCTGAGTCTCTTTTCGAGGTATCATAATTACTGCTGACTTATTACATATTGACTTATGAATGAATAAGTCGATGGTAAATAAAATTATGAAAATCCAAAAAAAGTGACCTATTCTTACAAACTGGACATATACATGGGCTCAGACCACTCGATGACAGTTGCCGCCACAAGGCTGGCAAATATTTGTCTCTATGATGTAAAACAAAAGCATATAGATTACTTTTGATCATAATTACTTGCACGTACATGCAAGTAATGTACAAGTACCAAATCGTGACCAATCTCAACAATACAATGATGTCACAATTCCATACACAAACCAGCCCATTGTTTCTTATCACTACAAGAAATGATGCACGTGACTGTTCTCACAAACATACGTAATCACTACATATGTTGTTGGTGTGCGTTTAAATAAGCCCATATATAAACCATCCAAACTGGCTCTAGAATTGCCAGTATTTCCCCAGGTTTTGGTTTACCCGTATGTTTACATATGAAGTGGTTGAACATGCAAAATCTGTAGATTACCTTCTGGTGAGAATATCTTTTCACAACAAGGTATTTCACAGTATAGTTTTGGAAAAAATTTAAATTTTGAATTTGTTGTTAAAAACACCCTGTATTGGTTTGTTACACAATAATTTAGACTTGAATCAATCATAAAAACGATGTCTGCGCATTGTGAAGTTGAGTAGGTACATATGACTTATTGCTTCAGCAGCAAAGCTGAGTTGCTGTTCTTAGGTTTGCAAGGCCTACAAAAAGATGTGTAGTTTTCAATATTTTTTCGTTCTATTACAAAAATAATCAACGTTCGAAAAAAATTCGTATAAAAATATTCATCTTACAATCTCCTACGCATTACGCAACTGGTGCTGTTCAAGTTTCTTGTACTATTATTAAAACTTCATAATAATCATTTGAAAAAACATTATCTATTTTTTTAACTTTTAGATGCTCGAGATAATTGTTTCTTTTATTACGACAATATTATCAATCTCAAACAAACTTTTTTATTTTATTATTTGACAACACTGATTTCTCGAGCATTTAAAATATTATAGATAACGTATGTTCGCCTATGTCGGATTCTAGGCCCATTTATAGTTTCTTAATTTGTTGCGTTTCTTTTGTCAGTTATGTTGTCAAACAATGATGTTTGTTTTGGTGGATTCGATAAATCTGATTCCGACGGATTCACCGAATTTTTGAATTCACTCGATTCTGGGTCTGGACTACGGAATCTTGTGATGTTTGTTACCAAATCAAGTTTATTGTTTGGAAAATATACGAAATTATTACGAACTGTTCTTGATAAAATGTTTAGAATGTGTCCAGAATGTTGATGTATAATGAGAAGATAAATTAATTTCTAAACTACGATAAGTACCTATTCTACAAAATGAACGAAAGTAGTTATTTTCTCGGAGAATCTGTTTTGAATTTACATGAATCCACATCGAATCTTCGGAATAATCAAATTCAAATCAGGTTCAAGAATCCATTTGTCAGAACAAACATACCTTATACGTACCTACTATAACACACTGTTTACTGTTACGCTAGTTGCCACCAAATATATTAGTTGGGGAGAAAATTATGCGACACAGTGGGAATTCTAGTGGTTGAAAATTTTCAAAAAAAAGAAGGAAGAGATGGAGTCATTTAGGAAAACTATAGTTCCTCTTAAAACATTATGAAAAATTTGTAATGGTAGCGAAGAACAGTTGAACGAATTTTTTATCCTGTTGGTACCTACGTTTGATAGATACCAATCCAATTTTTCAATTTTTTAATTATATTATTGAAAAATTGACCCAGATAAAATGAAAAATCTTACAAAAAAAGTTGATTGAACTGTTTTTGCAAGAAATTGAATGCTTAACATTTTTTACGTGGGGAATTTTTCTTTATCGTTGATTATTTTTGTAAAGAATGGAAAAATAATTAAAAACTTCAGAATTAAAAAAAAAAAAATCAATTCGTTGACCATAATTTGTTATTCATTTCTTACGGGAAAGGTTCTTTGCTAAAGTTATTCTTCTTTCAATTAACTACAAATGAGTATAATATTTGTCATTGAACCGAACAAATAATGTTAAATTTCAATATCTCAGCCCCATCAGTGCGGGGGAGTAGGCAAACATGTATAATTGAAGTCAACACTCAGCATGGTTTACTATCTTTCAAGCGTTGACTAAATATATATAGGTATAAAACTGACAAACCTAATGGAGAAGTTTTCCACAGAAAATCTTGTTTGTTTTCAAAACACAATGATGCATTAGTAATGTAAATCATCCCATTTTTCACAAATATTGCTTCAAATTAGTCTGCAAATGGTCATTTGTTTTTATTAGGTATCATAAGAAACCTATAAGTACACAAAGAGTCGGATGCTGCAGACATTAGAAAGTGAATGAACATGTATCTTTTTGTTCTTTTTCAAACTCGAATCCTACAACAACAGCGAAACCTGATGGTGGGATCCATCTCTCGGATTCAAGTTTAGTGGAAAAAATTTAATATTGATTTATCAGTCTGATTACAGTAGTATAATATAGTCAATGCTTTCAAGTTTCAAGGATTAAATACTATGTGGAAACACCGCCCTGAATATTTAGAAATATAGACGGTTAATTTGGGATAAACTTTTTCCTACTTGTGGCAACTTGCTACCAATAGTGACAAGTGTGCTTACACACTCACTGGTAGGTTGTGTGGCCTGTCCCTACATTATGTAGGGCGAACACACTTTTGGTTCAACTGGTTGGTAGCTCACCACTACCAATCTAATTTTATTACTGAGCTAGGCTCACACACGCAACAAGGTCTGTATGTAGATGTGTGCATGCGTTACCCACTGTGCCCTATACCACTCATATTCTTTTATTATCTTGGCTGAATAATAATTTGAGCAATTTTCCCTATTTAACATTTTTATTTTTGTTCCAAAATTTTAGACCTTCAAATCCAAAAACTGTATCGAAATAATAGCCCTGGAACCCCAAAGCTTCAAACCTCTTTATCCAAAAGTGAACTACATTTATTTGAAAAAATTGACAAGTTTCTTGTCTTCTCTATAAAGGATAGAGATGGAAATTTTAGTTCATTTTGCAGATTTAGTTCATTGAGTCTGCTTCACCAAAGTGAACTAGTTTACTGAACTAGTTCAATTAGTTCAGTAATTCAGTAAATTTTTCAACTCGATCACTTCAGTCAGATGATTCATGATTGGCCCATATCATTTAAATCAACTGATTTATTATATGATATTATGATCGACTCGTATTCATAAATTCATGCTAGAATTATTGGTTAATTGTTTAACCCACTCATCGACTACTAGTTACTTCAACTTCAGTTCGATCAATAGATCGAGTAGAGTAGACTGATAAGAACTGAGAACTATCAAAAAAAAAGAACTAATGAACTGGTTCATTTAGAAGTGAACTAAATGATCGATTAGTTCATTTCTAGGATTCGTTCAAAAGAACTAACTCGTGAACGAACTACCCATCACTAATTAGTGGATAGAGTTGAACCTTCAAAAAACATGCTAAATATTTCATCTCTTACCTCGGATGTGGCGCCGGATAAATTTTTTGCAAGTATATCGCCCCATATTGACTTTCTTACAAAAGTAGTACGATAAAAAATGTTCATGGCTTATTATTTTCTTTTTCTTATAATTTTTATTAATTTCAGCACTAATAAAATTCTGATTGAAAATCATCCCTTTTCAGTCCTCAGCAATTGCTTACAGTGATGCGTCTTGAAAATTTTATACAGCAAAGAACGTATTCTCAATTCTCATTTTATGTTCGTTCGAGGAATTTTATGTGAACATCGTAAGTAACTATCTCAACAAATCTAATTTAACGATAAAACTAACATTGGCAGAGGCCTATACGAAAAACTTGATCTGGGAACACATGCGGTAACAACCGGGTCCAGACTTGAGAACCTTCGCGTGGTATTTTATATAAGAATGTAGGTTCATTTTCGCCAACTTGTGAAAAGAAAAATTGAGGTGTAATTGGGCAGAATAAAACATTCGAAGGGCAATGACCGTTTTATCTTAAGGTAAACCTGCGACGACCCTCGTCAGCCATTCTCCATCACTTAAATATGCCTTGACGATTTTCAATAGCCGATCGTTTTAACAGGTTTTCATTTCCCAAGTACGTCCCACTGCTCGTCAAGTAATTTATATTCAGCAAAAGCGGTTTACAGTACACCAAGTGAATTATTCTCGCTTCTTGAAAGGCTATAGAATAAGTACTTGTAGGTGGGGAGGACGCATGAAAATTATTCGCCGCTCGACGGACGTACCTTTCTCCCATTTCGCCCGTCCCTTTCCCGCGTATATATCAGACTCCACACAGCTGGTCGTAATTAGCCGCCCTGCCACCCTTGCAAAATGTAGAATATTAACGTGCGAAACTCATTCATGCGTAAGATCGGCCGCGGAAAAACGCATTTCATCATCGCATTTCGATGGACACGAGCTGCAGCACCTGTAGCCTCTTTGTGCGAGAAACAGCCTAATCGAGCGTCAAGAACGTAGAATGAGCGGGTAAGCCACTCATTCTTTGTCCCTCTGTCCCTCTGCCCTTCTCTGTCTTACTCACTCGATGTACGCTTGTACGCGGATATGCCAAATGGGCGGCCAACCGAAAAATGGATTATGGATACGCGTCGACTATCGGCAAAATCCATCGACGTGCAAAAAAAAAATAAAAAAAAAAAAAAATAACGCATATGTAGGCTGAAGGGTGTCCACCTCACCACATCCCTTTCTATTTCTGTCCTTCTCAACAGTAGCGTGTCCTATACATACACACCACCCTTTCTTTGATCGCGGCCTGATGATTATTAGCCTCGTTTAATTACGATTTCCTCGGCCCCGTAATTTTGTCTAAACATATTTTCCCGTTCGTCGACCACAAACACATACTTTGGACATCCACTCGCTCAGCCCTGCCCCCTTCACCGTGTCTCTCCTACGCCTTGCGCTTCTCACCCATTAAATTAAAACAAACGTTAATTTCGTGAAATATGATTACTTTTTTCCATATTGGTACTCGCATTACCACCACCTCGCTATTTTTCTACCGTTTTATTTTTTTTCTCACGCAAAGCCCCGCCCCCTCTTTCTACCGTAAACTCATTCGGTGTTAAACCTTTGTTCTTTTTTTTTGGTTCTTTTTTTTTTTCATATATGTGCATTGGCGTGTCCTGCTGGTGTACGTGAAGTAGCCTATACCCATCGTTGAAGCGAAAACCTTGTTGTTGACTCGGTTTGATAAGGTAAAAGCGTGAATCCGGCGAATAGTCTGTAGGGAGAGGGGGAATAAAACTGCTTAAAAAAAAGAGGAGGAAAAGCTCGAAAAATTCATTTTCATACTCTAAAGGTGTTGTTTGCATAATACGTTGGAAAAATTATGATAAATTTGCTCTCGAGTTGTTGGTTGCGGATTAAAACCGGCTTGTTTGCTCTCATGTAAATTTACCACTGCTGCCTCCTTGGCCTAATTTATTTTTCGAAGGATTTTTTTCTAACGTAGGTATTAGGTAGGCATTGTTAACGTTTTACAGGCGGTACCTGCGAGGCTACTGAATTGCTGTTGTACAAATTAAGTCTACAAATTAACGATTAAAGGGTAAGCTAACTTACTGGGCATAAGATGTGTGGCACTTCTGTCTGCTCACAAAACACATTTTGATACGAGCCGAAAATCGTGAGTACAATAAAATTATGAGCATTATGCGAAAGTACTGTCTGTCCGAACAAGTTCCAAAAGTTTAGAATTTTGTTTTGAAATAGGTTAGGTGCAGGTTGCCTAAAATTTGGTTAGTAATCCCAAAATTTGTGGTAAACCAAGAAAACCTGTATATTATTTGTGAACACTATTTTCAGTTGTTCACTCTTATAAATGTTCCGAATCATTGCCCATATTTTTTTCTCGAGAAATTTCGGGTTTTCTTGTCCTGCCAAACTGTACTACGTTGCTCAGTCTATTGAAGAAATTTGAGAAAAGTTAACAGCCATGTCAAATTTTCTGATTTCATGAAGTTACAGTTATGACTCGATAGATATTTTCTTCCTAGACTTTTAGAGAGTATCAGATACAACAGCTTCACGTGTTCCCCCCGGGTTAAGCAAAATACTGACTAATAATTAAGGTATCAGTTTTTTATAACCCATTGAATCAAAACGGTATTTTTAGCTTAAAGGCTTCAGCACACTGGCGCAATACTAAAGCAGTAAAAAGTATTGCATGCGATACTTTTTAATGCATACCTGCGCAATAATTTGGAGCGTTCCTCAGGTGATTAGATTCGTCGGGACGAATTGGACTGCCTCGATATTGATGTGAGAAAACATTTTAAACACATTTTAGTTGTGTATCATTACTGTATCGTCCAGACGATCCGCACGAAAACTGGTAATATGTTACAGTAGATTAAAATGAATATTTGTTTCAAATTTCATAGCTATTGATCTAAAATTAAACATTTTACATCCAAAATAAAAATGAAAATACCAGCCAGTCCACGCCAAAATCAGTAGATCTGATCCTTGGTTTGGTACGATCACTCATACCAAATTTCGTGACTATCTGACTAAAATCAGAACCAGTGACATGGTAACAAGAAAATTTAATTAGATATAGGTAACTAAGTACAAATACGTATACGAATTTCAGAGAATAATAACAGAAGTTTCTTGAGGTTATTACACAAAAAACGTACCCATTCCCATCCCTACAGACTAATACCGGATCAAAATTAATGAGTAGATTGTTTTAGAAACATACTTAAAAGTTCTTACTTAATAAATGCGGAATATCGCACCAAAGGCGGAATATCGCGCCAAATGCAGAATATCGCATTTTGAATTCTGTAAAATGGGTCAGTATATTATCTTCCATTTACAAATTTTATTTCACCGCCTCAGTATCACGCCGGTGCGCTGAAGACTTAATGCATCCACAATTTTTCATTTGACCCAACACTCAAGGCTTGAGTTGAGTGAATTTAATGTTGAATTCCAAATACTTCCTGAATAATTATTTGATATTTAAACTTTGGGACAGTTGTTCCGTAACTCCATGGGTAAAATGGACATTTTACTGGAGTCACTGCTTAAAGTTGAATGTTGAATATCGATGTTCGATTTGCTTCAACCAATAATTTTACCTAACCCTGCCTTTAGTTATTTATCAGATTTTTTGACCTGCATTCCCAAAAGTTTTTGAAAATTATTCAATGATCGCTGTTCAGTATAATGTTTTGACTTCCATCCGAGCTGAACTATGGGTTCATTTGTTCATTTTTCCATAACAGACTACAAAAAGCTGAAAAACGAGCCCATAGAAAACTTACCAAAAGTGAAAATGAATTGACTTAATGTCAGTTCAAATACACATCGAAAATTTACTTTTTTTTATTTGTCCAAAACGTACCTTCCTTTTATTTTATTACAGGTTTTTTTGTGATTTTTTCATACCCAAATAACGCTTTTTAAGCAATACTATGCTTAAAATTAGAAGTTTCATCTAAAATTAACAAAAACTAACTAAATGCCTAAATCGCATAAATTATTGTTAAAATCATGAATAAGCGTTTATATTATATTCTCACAATTAGTGCAGAAATACAATGTTGACTTGGACTTTCGGGTTTATTAACTTGTACTAGTGTTATTTTTTTTCTTCGGATGAAAAGTATGCCTCATTTGCCTATATGGAGGATACATTAATGACAAGTTTATTTTTCCACCCTACGTTGATGATACTAGTCATCATTCTCACATACTATAGTCACGGTAATCACTGAAAATAGTTTTTCAATTTTTCACTGAATTTGAAATATTAAAATATTTCTCATGAACAGAATTCCCTACGTCAGTACGTTTATATGATACATGTTCAGAGAGGCAATATCTACGTTGGTATTTTGTATGTAAAAAGTAGCTCTTATCATTGATGAATATAACCTAAATGCAAAGTGAATGTAACTCCATGTAAAAGCGTGAAGAATCTTTTTACATGGAGGCACCTTCAGTTTACTACGAAGTAGAGGTTACATTTACTGAATAAAACATTGAATATACCACTGTGAACAGATTGATATTTTGCTCCATTTTTTATAATTTTTGTGCAAGATTCATTAATGTTTTATTACTTTCTGATCATTAATTATGTAAAATATTTTTCTCAATAAGGTTCAAAAGTGAGTTTACATAACTCGAGAATTGTTCACTTTTGAGCCTTGGTGTGTAAGATTATATTACTCTAAAATAGTATATTACTAATATACAATTTCATATTTTCTGAACGTACAATGAGTTGGCTGAATATATGTTTGAAAAAAATAAAAAAAAACAAAAAAACTCCGTTGCAGCAAGTCATACTAATAAATATACTGGGCTGTTGACTTAGGGTTTCGAACTGGTAACCCATAGGTTGTAAGTCACGACAACGACAACGACGCACTGCGCAGCTACAACACCAACAATGTAAACGAAGCGCAATAGCACATATAGCCACATTCCCACATTCATTCCCCTGAGTGCTGCAATGCAAGCACAACAGTATAGGATGAAGCTAAATTGCTGTGCATGCGCACAAACTTAGGCCATCATGGCTGAACACCACTCTAGGGTGGGAGATGAGGAGGTGGTTGCGTGTATGTCTCACATCTGGAATCACCAGTTCTGTAAAAAATTACGTTTAAAATGAAATGTCGTGGAAATTCATAATGAATCCTACTGCAAGGTTATAAAATACATACGTAATATGTTATTAAATAATTTCTTAGCAAATAAAATAACAATTTAAGCCAGCTTCTTTGTTTCATCTGGAACTATCTATTTCTTCTTAGCAGAAGTTGAAGATATTCTTTAATCATTTCTGCGCGTGAACCGTTGAGCCGACTGAAATCAAATTTTGCAGAATTTTAGAATATGATATTATCAATGTTCAAAATTAAGTTATCGTTGCTTGAGAATTACGCATTTTAGAACCATTTAGGCTAAAAAATTTCAACATAATTGAATGTACCGGGCGCAGCTTACGGCCCATCTGTACGAAAAACAACAGGGCTCATCCTTGTCTAGATCCGAATAAATGTACCAAAATTCATGAATATCGGATTAAAATATCTGCATGTACCGAATTAAATCCAGATGTGTACAGACATGACGTATTATGTATACATAGGTACATAACATGAATTTCAGCTAATAGTGCCAACAGTTTACCGGGATTATGAAACGAAAATTGTTCTAACACACATCCCTTAAGGCTTAATACCAGATCAATTTTAATATGTAAATTTTCTTCGAAAACCATAATAAAATTTATCCTATACAAGCGAAAATAAAAAACATTTAGTAGACTACGCCTGAAAAGTGTAATTATGCAACCTGGCTGTCATGTTGATGAGCGAAATGTGGTTTGTCTGGGCGCGAATATTGTTTTCTGCAGGTTTTGTGGCATTTTATTTTATTTTATTGCGAAGTTGTGGACGAATTGATCGCTGAATAGGCTGTACAATATATTACATACGGTACTATGATACCTCGACAAATTTATACAACTGGACGTGCGTATTTCTGAAACTGTTGAACACGTCGTTCTGTTTGTATCGTTTATGTATATTTTCTAAAGTAGGCAATTGCAATGTGTACGTGGCGTAGTGGTTTGGTTCCTGGGGCCTCACAATCGAAATTTTTCTGAATTGCGAGTACGACCCTTGTCCCGCAGTTTCGACGATGAATAAATTTCCTCTCTATACCAAGCCGACGAGGTGAGGGCTGCGTAATAAAATTATTTTAGTATCGAGATTTATTGTCACTGGTGTTTTAAAAAGTACCCACCAAATTTTTATGAGTCGGTATCGGTGTAGGTAGGTACGTTAAATCTTGCTCCCAATTTGACTATAATCTCGCTGGTAGCCGTCTCAAATTCGACTTCCTGTCAGATACGTTCGTGCATTAGGCACATAATGTAGGAAGCAAACGTACCTACGAATCGTGTGTACTGTCAAGTTTCGCGATATTTCCGCGGAATTTGTCTCTTCTCCTTAATTTAAGAGGTGTTATTTTACTAATGGCGGAGGGGAAACGTTACACAAAGTCGACTGCGTCTCTAGAACGAAAACTTCTAATCAACTTTTCGCTGATAAAAGACACGACAGCGTTTAGGCGCTCCGATTCTGGAAAGAAAATATACTGTTTTTAATTTTGCGTGGAAGAGGGAGAAGAGGGCAAATATGGTGCATGCTGAAGGTAGTTATACTCTCCATTTGGCTTTAGCTATTTCACCAGTTGTGGGTGTAGCAACGGTGAAGGGACATGGTGTCTTAACAGAATTCCATTTGCTATTTCCGCTCAGAAAATTGACAATTCGCGTATTTTTCGGCTAATAAATTGGCGTAGGTACGTAACGAAATATAATCGATTAAACTTATATATTTATTTTATTTGTTTATTTGATCGAGCATTTAATTTGAAAAAAAAAAATTGGTGAAGACTGTATCAAGGCCACGGCCGAAGGTCTACGTCACTTCGCTATTGGATATCGGTTGGGTTAAAAGTTTTTTTCATTGACGCTAAAATGCATGGGTAGGGAATGCTTCACTATTAAATCTTGATAAAATTTTGTAAAAGTAGCAAATTAACGAACGCAGTTTTTTCGATCAAATTAATTTTGGAATAGTTTGAATTATTCGATTCCTTTTGACTTATTTTGTCATTTCTTTTGCGTTTGGGATGGAAACGAAGATACCGAATTTTCTCAAAATTATGAGTTATGATTTATCGCAATTTTTTATACACCTAATTATTTTTTAAAGAAATATTATCATCAATATGTTCATAGATCTCTTGTAAACCAAACTTATGATACCATGGAGAGTATTCAATCACATCTAAATCTTGATTTAGCTTAATTTTAATGGTCTCCTAACCCGAGAAATACCCTCTCCACAAAATTTATATATATTCACAGTATATGGGATGTAACAAAATTAGTCAGCAATCTGGAGGGTGTATTTCTTTACCGATCAAAGCGAAATTCGGCATGTGTATACTTTAAGATCGTGTTTCGTTCAAGTTAAAAGATGATCAGAATCCATCCATTAGTTTAAAAATGGCGGCTGTTCGAATTCGAAATTTTTAGACAATACGGCAGGACGTAATTCTTTACGGATCAGAACAAAATTCGAAAAATGCATACTTCTGGTTCATATCTCGTTGAAATTCAAAGATGAGTCGAATCTGCTCATTAGTTTCCAAATTACGGCTTTTTGAAATTTTCATTAAATGCGAAATTCTTTAAACCCATGATGAACGCAAGCCGCAATACATATAATTTGAAATTCTCTCTATTCTAAACGAAATCCACCTTTCACCTTTCAGATCGATGATAATGTTGATTTCGGAATTTCATTTTCATTATAGAAGCGTATTTTTTAAAATTAATTTTTAATTGATTTGCATAATAATCTGTGTGAAATTTTTTTTGAAATCAAATGAAATCCGGCAAAACTAATATAGTTCTCGGCCTTAGCTGTAAGGATTCATTTTTAATATTTTAGTTTCCAATACCTATGCTTATTGCTCACCCTGAAACGTAATGAACCTAATGCAATTTCAGAACTTTTCACAGACATCACACGTCATAAATAAAGATCCCTATGGAACAGTCCGATACATATTTTGACCGTAAAGAGCAATAACGTGCATTAGCTTGTAAACATTAATGAACGATCGTGACGAAATCAGTGAATTTTTCAAATCGCACATTGAATTGTCCCGTAGACACTCTAGTGATTGAATTTTTGAATTTTTGGCTGTTCACCTGTATATTCAATGGAAATCATTCGGGTATCGACGATCCTATGGTTAAATTTAAGAAAACTGATTAAGTAACTGCGTATATGTGTATAACTACTAGCATTACATAAAACGGAAGACTTTTTTCTTTCTTTTTCCCTTTCTTCACTTTTGGTTGCCAAAGTTAAATTGATTCAACGTAAAAGAAAAAGAATGGTGAGCAGCACCACAGCCTCTTTTTCTTCTTTTTTTTTTGTCTTCTTGTATTTTTATCTCTCTCCATAAAGTGGCAAAGAATTGTCTTTTTTCCTCGTTGTTTTTTTTTTCTTTTTTATGTGTGTTCCTTGTATGAACTCTTTAGGGGCTTTAGATAATTTAGGGGTTAACACAGTTGTCGATTTTTCTTTCTGCCTGTCGCGATTAACTTGGCCGGAAATGGCGCCTACCATAGATGACAGCGTTTTCTATATCGACTATTTGTTGAACGGGGTGAGCTCTTTTTTCCTTTTCCTTTTTTTTTGACGGGTGGGGGTTACTTTTTTGAAAATGCGATAAAGACTCGACTTTTTACGTTCATTTAGGCCTGTCCTCTTTTCATTTGAGACCGATATGGTGCTGTTGAAGTGTTTTAATCGAAATCGAAGGGACGCGTTCTGAGCCTTTCGAATGTATAGTGTTTTTGAAAAAGCCCCTTTATTCGGTATAATGATTGAGGCGTTGAAAGATAAACGAATGAAAGTAGTTTCTTTTTCACGAGGAGAAAAAAAAAATTTTGGTTTGCTTAAAGTGGATTTTTAGCGAAGTGTGCGTATAAGCAAATAAATGTGTAGGTATTGTAGCAATGAAATTTTTCACTTATGGCCATAGATACTTTTCGTATTAGTATTACATACAATAATTTTGTGATGTGACTTCATACAGGAATTACAGTCGTTGTTTTTGATTATATATTTCAAGTAAATGTGGAAAATGGCAGAGAAATTTCAAAAATTTGAAAATTTTTTGTGGATATCAAAACTATTACGCTTTCCTTGCCAAAAGTTCAACTGTACCGAATATTATAATGAGAAATCTTTGAAACCAGATCATTTTTATGATATTTGGTGGCATGAGATGAGAACTTCTAATATCCATCGTGTGAGTGAATTCGACCAAATCGGTAATTTATTCACCTTTGAATTTGCGTCTTTCAACTTCATTTGTCACTTTGGCTTTTCAAATTTGACGCAAACCAAGGCCGGTTTTAAGGAAAGATTTTGAGTATCAACCCCCAACGCTAAAAAAAATTTAATTTTAAAACAAAATAGCCAATGTATTAAGTATTATTTGTTTATTTGAGCGACAAGCATTCTAAAAATTATAAAATAGTGTTTTTCAAATTTTACGTCTGCGTTTAGTCGCTGATACAAATATGTAAAAAGTTGTTACTGCTTGCCATAAAAATTTATGAATTGCATCATGCGATTCTATCCCCTCAAGAAGAAATCCTCAAACCGTGCCTGATGCAAACATAATTATGGAGATTCACTCACAATAGATGTACCTTATGTTTCCACCGTATTTATCTGCCAGTGGAATAGGAATCTATATTTTCATACATAAAAACTCGTCAATTTTTCTGATTTGGAAAACCTAATTTTTTAACCTGCAATACGTCATTAATTGATACTATTCAGTTATAGTTTCGTTTTGATTATCATCGAGAAATTTTTTGAGGATTTTTTTTCTACGATCCGTCAGAAGCGGGATCGTATCCAACCATTTTTTGAATACGTAGGTACTTAGTTGAGGATGTCCATCAAGAATGAATATCATTTTGCTCGAAAACGCGACGAAGATATTGGTGATTTGGTCCTAGAAAAATTCACAAACTTACGTTGTAGTTACTTAATTGCTAAAAGCCATGTTGTGAAAATGAAATGATAATAAATAACTCATATTTTGATCTTGAGAAAGAAAAAATTAATTATATTTTCCTTTTCATTGATATATCGAAATTCGTAAAAATACTAGAATGTGAGATTTTTGCTATGATTTTTAGTTTTTTGATTTTTTTTGGCATCTACTGAAAAATGTGCTCTTCAGACGCTAATGAATTTTTTTTGTGTAACTTGTAAAAATATGCGAATGAATTTGTGTGAATTTATCAAGAACTCGAAATATAAATTCCGATGAGAAGATTTTCTGTTCGTTGCTTTTTTATAGAAAAAAAAAAAAAAGATTGTCGTGAAAAGAAATTAAAAGAATTCATAAAACCGTTTCTCTCTTCAGTTGTCAGAGAGACTAGAAACGAAAATTTGTTCAGTTTTTTTTTTGGTTTTGGAATAAGTCTGCGAAATTTTATCTAAATTTGTTTTTTCTATGGACACGGAAACTGGACCATTTTATCAACAGTTGAAAGATGCAATTTTTGTTTGAACCTTAAATGAAGAAATAATTGATTTATAGATCATGGGCCTATAGTTTACCATTTGTATACCAATTATTCGGTATTGACATTATATCAAAAAATTGAAAAAATAATTTTTTACAAGGTTGGAAATGTTCATCCTCCTAAATTTTCACAACCAAAGAATCTTCACCCTTTCACACCCTCCAGTCATGTGTGAAAAAATATTTACTTTTTTGTGGCCTTGCAACCTACTTACTCACCTCATTATCGAAAAATTATT